>OZ038456.1:21400545-21416236 GCA_964036195.1 Sphaerolaimus hirsutus
GTTGCTGTACAGTAGTAATGGAAAAGCGCCAGAAAAAAGGGCGCCAGGGGCGCCACGTAAAGAGAGCGCCAAGCGCCAAGGGCGCCACAGAAAAAGGGCGCCATGGCGCCATTCGGAAAGAGGGCGCCAGGCGCCAGGGGCGCCACGGAAAGAGGGCGCCAAGCACCAAGGGCGCCATTTGGAAAATAGGGCGCCAGGGGCGCCACAGAAAAAGGGCGCCAAGCGCCAAAGGCGCCATGGCGCCTTTCAGAATGTGGGCGCCAGGCGCCAAGGGCGCCACAGAAAAACGGCGCCCTCAAATGGCGCCAGCGCCGTGGCGCCATTCCATCACTACTGTACAGAGAATGGAACTATCTCTGTCATAAACTGACAACAAATTTTGAACAAACAAGTAGGTACGATAAATATAAAATATAAAAATTATTTAAAATTCAACAAAATTTTAGATTCGCTCATCAGATCACGTATCGGGTATAATAGATTTCACAGTAGGTATATTTATTTGATGGGAGGTTTACAAAATAGGCAAAAACGGTTGGGTAATTATATCGCTGTTTTTTGAAATATGAATAAGCAAATACTATGGACAAAATTGCACAGCACATGAAGCCTTGGCCGGTGCCTTTCCCGGTTCCTTTTACTTTGGCCCTGGTGCTAGCACCTTTGGCACCGGCAAAAAAATGGCACCGCACCGCACCGGCACCGTTGCTATTCTGAAAAAAATGGCACCGGCACCGGCATGGCACCCCTGAAGATTGCAATGGCACCGCACCAGCACCGGTGCTGGTGCCCTTCGGTGCCCAGCACCGGGGCACCGGTGCCCCGGTGCCTTTACATCACTAGCCGCTACACCCCCAGCTGCCAAGTCCCCTATAGTAATAAACCTCCCATCAAATAAAAATACCTACTGTGAAATCCATTATACCCGATACGTGATCTGATGAGCAAATCTAAAATTTTGTTGAATTTTAAATCATTTTAATATTATATATTTATATTACTTTTTGTTCAAAATTTGTTGTCAGTTTATGACAGAGATAGTTCCATTCTCGGTACAGCAATGACTCCGATCAGTAGACAATAGTGCCTATGGACATTGTAGTGAATTAAATATTTTATCTTTCATTTGTAATCATTGTAGATGCTTCATAAAAGTGATTGCCACATCATTCTGATCATTTTAAGTGCTCAACCATCAAAATCGGTTGAAAATTCATGGAAATATGCACTTCCAGAGGTGAGACCACTGAGAAACTGCCCGATATTTACTTCAGAAATTCCAGCCCGGTGCGGTGCCTTTCGGTGCTAGCACCGGCAACCCGCCGGTGCCCTTCGGTGCCGGTGCCATTTTTTCCAAAAGGCACCGGTGCCGGTGCGGTGCGGTGCCATTTTCTGGCCGGTGCCCCAGGGTGCCAGGTGCCCTTTTCATGTGTCGGCAAAGGTGCCGGTGCGGTGCGGTGCCATTTTTCCTGGTGCCTTTAACATCACTAGTCCCCTATCGTTCTTTTAATTTTTTTTAATGTGATTTTTATCTTTTTGCATGACACATGACATTTTAAGGAACTTTTACATGACGTTTGAAACTTTGCATGACATTTGACACTATACAGGGTCTTTAACAGGGTCTGGGAGTGGCACCTGGTCCCATTGGTTCCATATTTTATATTGTATTTTTAAACATCCATATTTTTGAATTGCATCTTTTTTGATGTAAAACGCATTTTTTCGTGCGCCTTCCCAACACCGTTAACGCCTAGAGTAATCGCACAGGTTCACATTAACAAACATCATATTCTTACATCGGCTGGGACCAACGATGGGTAAGTTCTCCAAAAAAAACACTTTCTGTGTTTTGAGTTTTTCAAAAATGAATACCTGTGTTTTGAGTTTTTTCCTTGAAAAAAACTTGAGTAACTCTGTTTATATTTCTGTGTTTTTTGTAAAAAACTCAAGTTTTTGAGTTGTTTAAAAAAAAAACTTGAGTTTTTTTCCAAAAAATTCGAGTTTCCCCCAAAAAAATGTTGATTTACAGCCTTTCAATCTGGAAACAGTGGTTTTCTTATAAAATATTGGTTTTGCACATGTTTTAACCCCACATAACATTTGTGTATTCATTCAAGTGTCAAAAAGTCCTTAAAAATGTCCACAATGAGGACATCAACATCACAACACCAGCAACAAAATGCCCAGAAACGACAATTTACGCAGTACTCCAAAATTCTTCAATGGATGTGCACTGTATGGAAAACTACGGAATTGATTTGAACTACAACTACCATATTACCTTGAAATACCCCCATGGGCATTATTATTTTGTCAGAAAGTTTTGTAAGGATCATAGAAAATAGTAGGCATTTACGTACCCAAAACAGGTTATAAATGCGTACAAACAGGATATATTTGAAATAAACCTTGTGGTCAGCTACACAACCTAGTACAGTCTATGTGTAGCTGCGATGCAAATTAGCAGTAATAAATACATCATGTAAAATTGGATACATGATGAACATCATCCCGGAGGGGGGTATTTCGAGGGGGCGGGGCTTATTATTTCACCAGTCCCTTTTGAGGGGAGTTAATTCAAGGGGGGTTTATTCAAGGTAATAAGGTATACCCTAATGTTGAAACTTGAATTGTCAAATCCACCATGAGATGTGCATGCCATCTTCAATTTCTTTTTTGTACCATTATAAAATATGAATACATTATGTACATATTTACATACTATAGATGCTTATCTTATTATGTTTAGTTTAACTGAATTAATGTGCATTCAACCACTTCGCTGAAAAAAAACACAAAAACTCAAAAAAAAACTTTTCTGTGTTTCCGTGTTTCTGTGTTTCTGTGTTCTCCAAAAAAAAACTCATTTGAGTTTTGAGTTTTTCAAAATTTATGAGTTTCCGTGTTTCTGTGTAAAACAAAAACACAGAAACTCAATGAGTTTCTGTGTTCAATTTCTGTGTTTTTTTCCATCGTTGGCTGGGACACCCTGTAATTATTCGTTTGTCATTTACTTTTCATGATGCAAAACTGTAAACCAGTTTTAGAGCAAAGATTTTTGAAATTTATTACACAATATTTAATTTGTGAAACGAGCAGGACTTAATGGTTTACGTTTGGCGCTCTATGCTGACTGTGATGGAAAAGCACCAGAAAAATGGTGTCAGAAGGGACCGATGTCAAAGTAAAATGTCAAATGTAAAGTCAAGTCAGTAAAAATTAGACCAAGTCTTGGCAAAAATCTCGAGCTCACATTGGTGAAAATGGCTGCAAAAATGATCACCTGGTGGTCCTGGGGCCAGTTCCGCAAGTGGAAAAGTTAAGAGTTGAGTAAAATGACAAATGACAAGTTATGAGTAAAGTAAAGAGTTAAGAGTTGAGTAAAACGACAAATGATTTTACTCAACTCTTAACTATTAACTTTACTCTTAACTTATCATTTGTCATTTTACTGAACTCTTAACTATTAACTTTACTCTTAACTTATAATTTGTCATTTTACTCAACTCTTAAGTTTTAACTCTTAACTTTTCCACTTGCGGAACCGGCACAGGTCATCGTGAATCGTGATCATAATGGTCGTGGAACCAGTGTTGGCAACTGGAAAATACTGTATAAGCTAGAATGAGCAGCAGCTGCCCGCCGCTTGCGCCACAGAAAAAGCGCCAGTGGCGCCATGCGCGTAGCCCTTTGGCACCTTCAAATGGCGCCAGCGCCAGCGCCATCCCATCACTAATGCGTACCTGGGGGGTGCACCTAAATTCTGCATCCGCACGTCGGCTGTAATAGTTTATCCAACTTTTGCACAAATTGACGTCAACAAACTATTCAACGCTTCATTAACTACACTGGGAAGGACAACAGTATAAAGGCAGACCGTTGAAATTTAGAAGCCACCAAACGCTTTTAAAATCCTTGCAGTTTTGCAAATTTCTTGTGAGTTTATTTATTATTTTTTATTATTCCTTTGAGTTAGGTATATGTATTTTACCAATGTGTTTGAAGGACTGTATTTGGTTTAATTAAACCCCTTTTGGATAATCCCTCCTGTCAGATGAGCGAGTGAAAAATTGTACGCATACTTTTGAAAAGTACACGCGTACATAAAGTGTATTTACGAAATTGCGAAATAGAAACATGCTTGAAAAATGTGACGAAAAAATAATTCCCCCCTTGATCCTTCCTGCCTCAATAAAGTCTGACGGAAAAATAATTCGCCTGGGAAATAAATTATTCGAGAAAATTCCGCGAAAATGTACGTAGAAAACAGAACAAATTTTCCACCATCAAACAAATACCCAAAATGTGATTCATTTCTGAGTGAATTTGCTATCGCCGGTTCGGAAAATAAATACTCGTCTTACAGCTCTCCCACTCTCGAATTTGGAACTTGCACGCGGCGGGCGGAACGAGGAAAAAAGGCGCATCATAATGAAGCCAGGTTCCACTCCCGGACCCTGTAGAATGCCCTGTCAAATGTCAAATGTCATGAAAGTGTCAAAACTCATGGAAAATGCCCTGCAAAATGGAAAACGACCAGTAAAAACAAAACAGAGTTTGACATTTTCTCGGGCATTTTGCATGACGTTCGACAGTCCGCCTGACCTCCGTCATTTCACAGTGCAGTTTACAGGGTCCGGGACTGCCCCCAGGGGAACTGATTGCCAAGCGAGATGATAACAAACCAAAAAAACGGATTGATGAGTTCTATCGTATTAGATGATGAGTTCGTACATTGGTCGAATCTCGGCAAAAATAAATAAGAAATGGCAAAAGGTTCATTCACTCTCACCCAATTTAGGCCGTAACCGCAGTGAAAATGATTTTCAATAATGATTGTCTTTTTTATATTCAAATCTATTGATTATTCAACGGATGGATATAAATATTAGATTGCGATTTTTTTGCAACGGATGTATCTTTTTTACATGACCAGCTTATAGATTTTGATTTACATTTCATTTATTGAATTAAGGCAAATCATTTGAAAATAAATTCTATTTATTGCTAAAAAAATGTTTTTCACAATTTCAGGTAACTAACTAAACCTCTGTCACACCATGTTCGGCACCGCTTTTTATCCCTTTTTAGCCCACTCGGTTCTGCTGCAGAAGCTACTGGGGGTGCCGGAAGTTTCACAGGCAATGATAGCAAAAACACACATTAAATATGGAAACTCATTGAGTTTCCGTGTTTTTTAAACACGGAAATGCGGAAACTAATTAATTTTGAAAAACACGGAAACTCACATGTGTTTTTTTCGAGAACACAGAAACACGAAAACACAGAAAATACAGAAATGGTTTTTTCAGACACATGATTCGAACTGAACAATGTGAGTAAAATGCATGCATAACAATGTAGTGCATGCATAAGGTAAAATGCCTATGCATGTATTTAAAGTGTAAGCAAAGTTAAGTAGGAATAATAAAGGTATAAACCAAGTGTAGTAAAGTGTAAGAAAAGAAAGTTCTAAAAGTCGTTAGAAATTTCACATGATGCACTCCGAAGCACCTAAGCAAAATCGCCATGGTGTTTTTGGCGCTTGGTGCTACTTTGCAGTGTCGCCATGTAATGTAATATAAAATGTCATGCAGTGTCAATTGTCATGACAAATGTAATGTAAAGTGTCAGTTTGCAAGCAAATTGTAACCAAATTTTATGTTTTGTTTTTTAATCTTATGTTGCATATTTCAATCTTATGTGAACATTTTGATACAAAACATAATCTTTCAATACAAAAACATAAGATTTGGATACAAAATTTACATAATGCATACAATTTGTCATGGCAATTGACACTTTGCTTTACATTTGACATGACACTTGACATTTTGCATGACAATTGAATTGACACTTGACTTTACACTTAACATGACACTGGACATTTTCCATGACAATTGACACTTGCCTTTACATTTGTCATGACAACTGACACTTTACACAAATTTTACAAATGCAGCACACTGCATATAGTCCTTCTACTGAAAATTCCCTGTCCTTCTTACTGGCCTACTGTTATCGATAATTGCACTTGCAACTAGCCAACAATACTTACTGCATGCAACTTTTTTAAGTGAATGGAATTTTTTTCACTTCATCTGTTTTTCATGTTTAGGTCGAATGATAGCAATTTTCTGGCCTTGCATGCCAGATTATGATTTTTTTTTGTAAAATAGTGTCAATTTATTTTATTTACGACTTTTAGGAATAAAATAGTATAAAATAAAACAAAAATTAAATTAAATTACAATACATTTTTATACAATTTGTATTGTATTAGCGAACGGAAGTTAAATACAAAAAACGCAAATACAAAACGGCGTATTATACAACAGTAATGAATGGATCTAAATACAATACACGCGGCACTTTTTCAGGTGTAGAATAGTTTACAATTCTTCCATGCAGACACAGATATGCAAAACTGTACTCAAAACTCAAAATTCACGGGATGTACAAAAAAGGACCTTATGATATCTTGGCGGCTTGCCAAAAAAAAACAGTTTTTGGATACACCTGTAACATGCGAAACACAATAAACCATCCTAAACGTGCGACGACATACATTCCCCGTACATCGGTGATCCGTACACTAGTGACCACATGTGCGTCAACTAATCTTGTCAACTCAGATTAATTCACGTGTCACAGAGGGATCTCCAAATGCACATGCAGCAATGCTGAAAAATAAATATTGGCCCTACACACACTAGTTTTCACCGTGACTGGTGTGAAAACTGAAATGGCCACATGGCGACATCCAGCCTACTCATTTTGTATGCTTTATGTGTTTTAGTTTTCAAATTTTCAAAGTTCAACTATCATTTGTTTGAACTCAAATTTAAATAAAATCAAATCATTCAACCGTGATTTTTAATTTGCATTTGAAAAAATTTCAGTTTTCACACGAAGTCACGGTGAAACCTAGTGTGTAGGCACAATACAGCAAGTGCACTGGAAGATCGCTCTGCGACACGTAAAGCCGCAATCTGAGTTGACACAGACGAGTTCTCATACATGTGTCAACTAGCCGCCATTAGCGACCATTTCCGGTCGCTAATACTCTCGTTCGTACCATAGGTACAAACTTGGACGCGCGCCAAGATATCATAAATGACACGATCCAAAATTCACACATTTACATAAAATCTGAGTACACTTTGGTGTTGCGAATGAAAAAAAGAGCGAACAAAATCTTCTAATTACAACAAATAACGACGAAAACATATCTTTTTCGACCAGCTTTACCCGCAAAACTTTTCGTCAGTATTCCCCGGCTGAACAAAATGACACACGTATCCAAATCTGACGTTTTTCTCGAAAAAGAAAACAACAGCGACGAAATCCTTCGTGTGGGTTCACACTTTTGCCGAATTTTATCCCGTCACCCCGGCGCCATTGTGACCAAATGAGAAATAATTTTACGAATTGATTTCAACCGGTCGGCAAAAATGACGCCCCAAAAGACTGGATCAGAGGTGACCCTGAAAATCCGGGTTTGTCATTTTCCTTTGTCGTTTTTTTTGTGTGAACGGTTTAGATGTGATTTGCGGCGGGTGTTCGGTTCGGATGGCGCACCGCACACTGAAATTTTGCGTTCAGCGTTCGAACGTTTTTGCACGCTGAACTACAAACGCTGAAATCTAAATCTAAAGAACGCAACGTTTTTGAAGCGTAAACATTTCGCAATTTGCAATATTTCGCGCAATTCACATGCGAGTAGAATTTTGTGTTCTTTAGATATTGTGTTGTGTAGAGCACTGTTGTGTTCTTTAGATATTGATTTCAGCGTCTGTAGTTCAGCGTGCAAAAACGTTCGAACGCTGAACGCAAAATTCCAGTGTGCGGTGCGCCAATGAGTAATAAAATTGACGAAAAACGGATGTGAACCATTTCAAGGCAGTTTTTCTATCGCAAAAATAACTCCAAATTGCTATTTAGCTGGCCGATTTTGTCCTGGAGGGGGGGGGGGTCTAGGGAAAGTCGCCAAAAATTGCCCCGTGAAAACAGGTAGCTGATATGTGATATGTAAATGTGGAGCGTTTGAGGTGGGTAACTCCTAGGGTTCAAACGGGATTGACTTTTCGTGATCGGGATTGTTTTTTGAAATTTCTGGATCGGGATTGGGACCACAAAATCCCGAAATTCTTCGGGATTTGGGATCCCGTTTGAATGTAGTAACTCCTGAAACCTACCATATTCTATCGGAATAAAGATACAAAAGTTTGATTGCTTTCATCGGACATATATAAATATATAAACCGTAAAAATTGTAATATACCAAAATATATTCACATCTGAACAACAATTCAATATCAAACAAATACAATCCAATAATTTCCTAAATCGCAGAGCGCCATAAAAGCGAAATTGGAAGAATTGGGAGCCTACGTAGATGATGAATTGCCAGATTATATTATGGTTATGGTAGCGAATAAAAAGTCACAAGAATGCATGACTGAGGATTTGAGGCTGTTTTTGAATAAAAACGCTGCCCTTTTTACGAAATGGTACGTTTTAGATTTTTGAAAGTATTTTGTAGGGTTGGATAATCTCGGGTAGGGATACGCGGATTGAAAGAAACTCTGTTAAAACACCGTGGAGGAGTATAAAACTAATTTATATGTGAGAATAAAAAAATAAAAAAGTTTGTAAATTTGTAAAAAAGTAAATTTGTTAAATAAAATCAAATTTTTAAGGGAGAGTTGAAATGACAAGTAAAAGTTGAACAGACCTTTAATAAGTTTTTATTAGCCATTTTACTTATTACGTATAAATTTACTTAAAAGTCAAATGAGAAGTAAAAAGTTTACTTCGCTTTTAACTTTGTACTTCTCATTTCACTTCTTGTTCACTTTTCTCTTTCTCTTAACTCTACTTCTCACTAACTCGTTTTTACTTCTCCACCTGCAAAATTGACCCATAAAATTCCCCCCCCCCCAAAAAAAAAGACACATTAAATTCCCCCACAGGCTTCACGACATTTTGGAACGATTGCAAGCTTTGAGTCGCGGCGAAAAACCGACTTCAAACGTTCCGAAATCGATAAAATCTGGGGAGCACAGCGATGGGGAGAAAAAACGACACAAGAAAAAGACCAAGGAAAGGGAGAAGGATGAAACAGATAAAGGTTTTTTTTTGTTCTAGGGCACACTGCTGCACACACAGGGACAGGTAGGGTTCAAACGATATATCGTATCGAATATCGGATATCGACCATTTTTTAATATCGAATATCGATATCGAAAATTTTGAAAAAATATCGAATATCGATATCGAAAATTTTGAAAAAATATCGAATATCGATATCGAATATCGACCATTTTTTCGATATATCGAACCTATATTGTGTCCCTAAAAAAGTTATCATTTTCATTTTGAGATATTTATGATTGATCTGATGTGCTTGATCTGATCTGAGAATTGTATTAGATGAGTAAAAGTACAGTACTTATAATGTCATTTTTGTTGGAGTGCTAAATTTGAAGCCAGAAAATGCTGATATTCTATTTTTTGCAACATGCCCTTAGCAATCAGGTTATCAGTATGAACTGTAATATCTACCAATTGTTATTTGTCTGATACACATTGATTCATCATGTTTTTTTCTACATGTTCTATTTTTGAGTGATGTAAACCTTGTTAAAATCACTTGTACCATTCACATTTAACTAAAGAGATGATTTACCATGCGTGCAACCACATGAAAATACAAAATGTCACTTGAAATATGCTTTGCTATTTCAAGTGACATATCGCAAATCGCAATATCGAATATCGAAAATATCGAAATATCGAATATCGACCATTTTTTAATATCGAATATCGATATCGAGGTTCCATTTCGTATCGATATCGAATATCGAGTTTCAGAAAAAAATATCAAATATCGAATATCGATATCGAAAAGTCATATCGTTTGAACGCTAGGGACAGGCTGCACACTAGGGTCCAAACGGAATCCTGAATCCTGAGAAATTTCGGGATTTGGTGGTTCCGATCCCGATCTCGAAACTTTTGAAATCCTGATGCCGATAATTTTTCCTCATTCCCGATCCCGAAAAGTTGTCAACTTATTTACCATTATTTTTGCACTGAGAAATGTGAACATAAACCTCCACTGTTCTGGCGTTCATGTTTTTAGACCCATTTGTGTAGTAAATTAGAAAACATTCTTCAATATGGTAACTTTTTCAAAAATCCCAATCCCGATCCCGAAATCTCACAAAAACGATCCCGGTCCCGAGACACCGATCCCGATCTCGAAAAGTCAATTCCATCAATCACTAGTTTACTAATGAAAGATGACAAATTTAGTTAACTCATAATTAGGCTTCAAACGGGATTGGCTTTTCGGTATTTGGATTTTTTTTTGGTTTGCGGGATCGGGATTGGGGTCACAGGATCGGGATTTATTTTTTGAGATATCGGGATTAGGGGATCGGGTCCGGGATTTTGTACATTGTTCTGATTACAAAGGTTTTTCTCTGATTTGTCACAAAAATTGTTCAAAAGTACACCTGGATGCCATAAAAGTGACATAAATTGCAGGGGTATCTTGAATTTCGACCCTACGGGGGTTGGATAGATAGCAAATCGCTCCTCCGGAGGGATAGGTAGCTCAAAAAAATTCTGGGGGGGGGGTTCGCGGGGGTTCAATATATAGGCTTTTTCGGGGAAAATAAGCTAGGCTATATAAGCACATATAGCCTTTTTGATGTGAACATCTATAAAAACGTATGATAAGTATCGATTTTGAACAGGGTTGGCAAAATCTCAGAAAAAAATAATAAAAATAAAATGGAAAATTGAAGAATAAAATAAAATAAAATGGAAAATTAATAAAGTAAAAATACAATTTTACTAAAATTCGAATTTTTGTATAATTTTAGTAGAATTGTACAAAAATTCGAATTTTTGTACAATTTTACTAAAATTTTACAATAAATCGAGCGTCTGTAAAATTCTAGCAAAGGTTTTCTATCATGTTGCTTAAGATTGTAGCTGCCAATTTGCAGAACTGGTGCCTTGTTGTTGCTTTCATTGTTGTGATTGAAAAACATTTTTGCCCAAAATTGTAAATTTCCACATCTTTTCATATATTTTCACCTTAAAAATCACTAACTTATGTGATTTTTTCCTATTTTTCGTAATTTCATACCTTGAAAAAGCCCATATATTGAACCCCGCAAACCCCCCCACCCCCTAAAAATAACAACTTTTTTAGCTATCTTCCCTCAGGAGTAGCAATTAGCTACATATCAATCTGGCCCCTGTGAGGGTCAAAATTCAAGATACCTACCTGCGTCGCATCGCAACCGTAGGGGATTTTCTGGGTAGCATTTTAGGGGGGGGGGGGTCCGCCAAAGTTCGCATGGCTATAACTCTGCAACCACTTGGCGAAATTTGACGAAAATTTAACATAATGATGTTTCAGGTTGGGGCGGTATTGAAAATCGAAATCAACTTTCTACGACCCCCCTGACCCGAGATAGGGTGGGTCTGAAGAAATGCACATTTTTTGATTTTTTTCGCTGTCGCCGCAAACACGCGAACTTTGAATGTCAATAACTCCGTTATTTCACGGCCAATTTTGTTCATTTAACTTCTAAAATTAAGAAAAATGATTGGAGATTCCATTTTTGAGGTCATTTTGGTGATGTACGATTGCGGTCATATCGATTTGATCCAATTTCTGAATGCCAAATTTTGAGCAAATTTTTTTATTTGAACATGCTATCATATACTTTAGATGACGAGAACTCATATAAAACAAAAATAAGTTCAATATCTCTTTCCAATCAAAAGTTTTAGCGCATAAAACTTTCCCTCCCATCCACATAAATAACTGCATGAAGAACAAAGCATGCAACTTCAAAACTCCATATCTCGATCATTTCTCAGCCGATTTTCACCAACGAACACTTAAAATGATCAGAATGACTATACTATATTATTTTTTTTGTATTCATCTGCATGCTTCTAGCCATCGTTTTATGGCCTTGCATCCAATATTTCGATTTTTTTGTAAAATGTTTGTAAAATATTTGTAAAATTTTTGTAAAATGGTTTTATTTTATTAATGACATTTCAGAATAAAATAAAATAAAATAAAGTGAAACGTGAAAAAAATAAAAATAAAATACAATTTTGATAAAAATAAAATACAATTTTAATAAAACGAATTTTACTAAAACCAACCATGATTTTGAGCAACAATTTGGGTACAATTTCTCAAAAATCGCTCCGGGTAGGTAGATAGCTGGCCGATTAGGGGGTGGGGTTTATGGGGTAGTAGCCCTACAAATGGCGCCCGCGCCATAATCCGTACCGTTATTAAATAGTAAAGATAAAATAAGAATAAACGTAAAGATGTCTGCTTGGCGTTGTATTTACTCACTGGTAATGAGTAATTTGTAATGCTTACATGAAAAATAAAAAATAATCAGTGCTGCATTGGGCCCACACACACTATTTTACCAACATGAAAAGCTCGACCATTTTGGAAACTGTTTTGACAAAACAGTACGAAACACCATACAAATCTGTACAGTGCTTTGTACTGCATTGTCAAAACAGTTTACCAAAATGGTCGAGTATTTCATGTTGGTAAACTAGTGTGTGCTGGCAAATTAAGCGCAAATAGCTCACGTTTTTAATATCACAAAGGGATTGTTTTTGTTATCTTCGCCATTCTCATCACACCAAAACCCCTTAACGCGCCTTGACAATTCTTTAAATCCGCGCAGTGCGAGAGAAAAAGCACAAGGACAAGGAAAAGGACAAGGACAAAGACAAGTCTTCGAAAAAACGTCACAAATCGCGTGAGCCAAAGTCGGAAAAAATCCCCGACCGTCCCAAAAGTGATGAGTCACCCAAAAATGAGAGCAAACCGAAAGACGCCAAAATCGAGAAAGAAAATCGCAGTAAAAAGGAGTCCAAGCAAAAATCCTCACCTAAAAAGGGGGCGGAAAAAGTTGTGACGGAAAAAATCGTCACTGAAACTACGCACGATGGACTTTCTGGGGTTCCACAGGCGAAAGGGGTGCCCCAGAAAGGTTAGTCGATTTTGCTGATTTTTTTTTTTGGGGGGGGGGTGGGGTGTAGACTAGTTTACTAACTACAGCGGTTTGTAGCCAAAAAAAATGGATAGGTAGCCGAGCGGCCTTCGAGTTGGATAGATAGCTGGTCGAGTTGGGGGCTTAAAAACGTTTTCCTTTATTTAAATTATATTTTTTTGATTCATACAACGGGGTCGTTAAAAATATTTTCCCTAGTGTTGATCCTGGAATGAACCCCACTCACCCAACCCCTTAAATACATACTCCTTGGCAGGGGTCTCCAGGATCTTGGCCCTCGCGGGGGATGGATAGATAGCAAATCGCCCCTCCGGAGGGATAGATAGCTGAAAAAATTTTCTGGGGGGGGGGGGGCTGGCGGGGGCACAATATATCCGGTTTTTCAAGGTTAAGAAGGCAGAAAGGGGAAAAAATCGCTAATAATCAGTTAAAAGTAGCCAATAGTAGGTATAAAATGGCTAAAAATAGGTATATAACCGTGTATATAACCGGAAAGCACGATTTTGAAGGTGAAAAACTATAAAAAGGTGCGAAAATTGGGGCAAAATTTCTCAAAAACCACTCCAGATAGATAGATAGCTGAGCGATTTGGGGGGGGGGTCTTTGGGGGTAGTAGCCAAAAATTTTGCCTCGGGATAGATAGATAGCTGGCCGATTTGGGGGGGGGGGGGGCAGCCCCACCCCCTAGGAGACCCCTGCTCCTTGGGTTAATTCCTCCGCATGTGGGCAGTATTTAAAAACGACAATTTTGAAGTGAGAAGTAAAGAGTGAAAAAAGTAAACTTTGCCTTTAATTTCCCACTTAAAGGTTACACTTTTTAACAACTTTTCACTTCTCACTTTCTTCATGTCACCAGGTTCGTTTCTGCAAAACACTGGCAACTTTCCAAACTTTTCTCACTTTCAGCCGCGCCTCCCATCGAACCATCAATTCGAGTTTGTGAAGTCGATTCTGAATCAGCCGCGAATGAAAATTTTCAGCCAAAAGAGCCCGTGAAATTGGAGCGAAAACTTATTGAAGCGCCCAAAGGGAACGATCAGCCAAAAACTGCCCGTGTTAAGCCATTCCAGCGGACTATTGTGGTTGGTGAAGGGCCTGTGCCTCTGTGCATGTTTACCTGCTGTGCATGTCAGGGGAATTCTAAATTTTGACCCTCTAGGGGGTTGGGTAGATAGCCAATCGCTCCTATGGAGGGATAGATAGCTTGAATAAGCTTTTGGGGGGTTTGGGGGTTCAATATATAGGCTTTTTCGTGATCAAGGACGTATCCAGGGGGGGGGCGGGGGGGGCTGCAGCCCCCCCCCCTTCCCGGGGTGAGACCCAAAAAGTCCCGGAAAATGCATATTTTCCTATATATTTTCCGATCTTTCTTAAAAATTTTGCGCGCAAGCGCGCAATTTCTTCCCCATGCATTGTATTTTCAACGGATCGGCCCCTGCGAACCAATATCCTCGGAAATAAACACATTTTTGCGAATTTCGCTGCATATGTATGCATTTTTACATACATATAAAGCGGCTCTAGGCGCTGGCGCCAACGCCAACAGGGCCATGGCGTGGCGCCTTTGTATGGCGCTAGCGCAAAAACGCCTTTCCGTCCCTATATAGGGAAAAAATTGAGGGGGGGGGGCTGAGCCCCCCCCGTTCGCCGGCTCCCGTAAACAAGCAGCCCCCCCCGCTCAAAAATCCTGGATACGTCCCTGTTCGTGATGTAGAAGAAAGGTAGAAAAATCGCTTTAAGTAGGTGAAAAAATACTAAAAATGGGTATACAAGCACATAAACTACCAAAAATAGCTAAAAATAAACAATAACACACATGAATTAGTAATTTTGAAGGTGAAAATCTATTAAAAGGTGTGAAAATTAGCGATTTTGAGTGAAAATTGTGGTCTACATGCACAGCGGGTAAACATGCACAGAAGGTCTCAGTCGTTGGTGAATGTTGAGTTTTGCGAAATTGTTCAAAGAAGACTTGATTATCTAAACAGGGTGCACGCCAGGTCCGCCACCCAAATTCTGGGTCGGTGCCGGACGCCATATCTCCAGTTGTAGTGGGTGGATTTATGCGAAATTTTGAGGGCATATACTCGAAACCCACCCACTACTATATACGGGCTGGGGAAGGTCGGCGACCCACCTGAGTGTGGGTCGCCGTATAAATGAATAGTTTTTTTGAAAAAATCGCTGTCCACGCGAGGTCCGCCACCCGTTGTTTTTTTGATATAACGGGCTGCCAAACTAAAACTGTTGGGGGGAATTGATCGAAATTTTGAGGGGGTGTACACGACACCCCCCACTACTTTTTACGGAAGGTTGAGCCCCCTGGCGACCCCCCTGAGAGTGGACCACTGGAAAATAAAATGATATTTTTGAGAATTCGCTGTCCAGGTTTAGCACTGGACAGCAAAAATAAAAATTACATTAGAATGTCCCTTGGAGGACAATGTATACCACTGTAAAAAGTGTGTATTCAAAAAGCAAATTTTAAAACGAAAATTTGATCTGGTATGAAAGTGTATTTGACACGCATACACAAGTTCCAGATTAAATTTCGATTTAAGTCAAATCCTTAATACACACTTTTAAAGCTGGTTTACGATGCCTTC
>OZ038456.1:21416436-21459955 GCA_964036195.1 Sphaerolaimus hirsutus
GCAAATCGCTCCTCCGGAGGGATAGGTAGCTCAAAAAAATTCTGGGGGGGTCGCGGGGGTTCAATATATAGGCTTTTTCGGGGTGTAGAAGGGAGAAAAATCGCTAAAAATAGGTGAAATGGCTAAAACGTATATAAGCACATATAGCCTTTTTGATGTGAACATCTATAAAAACGTATGATAAGTATCGATTTTGAACAGGGTTGGCAAAATCTCAGAAAAAAATAATAAAAATAAAATGGAAAATTGAAGAATAAAATAAAATAAAATGGAAAATTAATAAAGTAAAAATACAATTTTACTAAAATTCGAATTTTTGTATAATTTTAGTAGAATTGTACAAAAATTCGAATTTTTGTACAATTTTACTAAAATTTTACAATAAATCGAGCGTCTGTAAAATTCTAGCAAAGGTTTTCTATCATGTTGCTAAAGATTGTAGCTGCCAATTTGCAGAACTGGTGCCTTGTTGTTGCTTTCATTGTTGTGATTGAAAAACATTTTTTGCCCAAAATTGTAAATTTCCACATCTTTTCATATATTTTCACCTTAAAAATCACTAACTTATGTGATTTTTTCCTATTTTTCGTAATTTCATACCTTGAAAAAGCCCATATATTGAACCCCGCACACCCCCCCCCCCCCACCCACCCCCTAAAAATAACAACTTTTTTAGCTATCTTCCCTCAGGAGTAGCAATTAGCTACATATCAATCTGGCCCCTGTGAGGGTCAAAATTCAAGATACCTACCTGCGTCGCATCGCAACTGTAGGGGATTTTCTGGGTAGCATTTTAGGGGGGGGGGTCCGCCAAAGTTCGCATGGCTATAACTCTGCAACCACTTGGCGAAATTTGACGAAAATTTAACATTATTATGTTTCAGGTCGGGGCGGTATTGAAAATCGAAATCAACTTTCTACGACCCCCCTGACCCGAGATAGGGGGGGGGCGGAAAAAATGCACATTTTTCGATTTTTTTCACTGTCGCCCCAAACACGCGAAATTTGAATGTCAATAACTCCGTTCTTTCACGGCCAATTTTGCAATTTTGTTCATTTAACTTCTAAAGTTAAGAAAAATCTTTGGAGATTCCATTTTTGAGGTCATTTTGGTGATGTACAATTGCGGTCATATCGATTTGACCCAATTTCTGAATGCCAAATTTTGAGCAAATTTTTGTATTTGAACATGCTATCATATACTTTAGACGACGAGAACTCATATAAAACAAAAATAAGTTCAATATCTCTTTCCAATCAAAAGTTTTAGCGCATATAACTTTCCCTCCCATCCACATAAATAACTGCATAAAGAACAAAGCATGCAACTTCAAAACTCCATATCTCGATCATTTCTCAGCCGATTTTCACCAACGAACACTTAAAATGATCAGAATGACTATACTATATTATTATTTTTGTATTCATCTGCATGCTTCTAGCCATCGTTTTATGGCCTTGCATCCAATATTCCGATTTTTTTTTGTAAAATGTTTGTAAAATATTTGTAAAATTTTTGTAAAATGGTTTTATTTTATTAATGACATTTCAGAATAAAATAAAATAAAATAAAGTGAAACGTGAAAAAAAAATAAAAATAAAATACAATTTTGATAAAAATAAAATACAATTTTGATAAAAATAAAATACAATTTTAATAAAACGAATTTTACTAAAACCAACCATGATTTTGAGCAACAATTTGGGTACAATTTCTCAAAAATCGCTCCGGGTAGGTAGATAGCTGGCCGATTAGGGGGTGGGGTTTATGGGGTAGTAGCCCTACAAATGGCGCCCGCAAAAGCGCAAATAGCTCACGTTTTTAATATCACAAAGGGATTTTTTTTGTTAACTTCGCCATTCTCATCACACCAAAACCCCTTAACGCGCCTTGACAATTCTTTAAATCCGCGCAGTGCGAGAGAAAAAGCACAAGGACAAGGAAAAGGACAAGGACAAAGACAAGTCTTCGAAAAAACGTCACAAATCGCGTGAGCCAAAGTCGGAAAAAATCCCCGACCGTCCCAAAAGTGATGAGTCACCCAAAAATGAGAGCAAACCGAAAGACGCCAAAATCGAGAAAGAAAATCGCAGTAAAAAGGAGTCCAAGCAAAAATCCTCACCTAAAAAGGGGGCGGAAAAAGTTGTGACGGAAAAAATCGTCACTGAAACTACGCACGATGGACTTTCTGGGGTTCCACAGGCGAAAGGGGTGCCCCAGAAAGGTTAGTCGATTTTGCTGATTTTTTTTTTTGGGGGGGGGGGGGTTGGGTGTAGATTGGCACTGCGCAGACTAGTTTACTAACTACAGCGGTTTGTAGCCAAAAAAAATGGATAGGTAGCCGAGCGGCCTTCGAGTTGGATAGATAGCTGGTCGAGTTGGGGGTTAAAAACGTTGTCCTTTATTTAAATTTGATTTTTTTGATTCATACAACGGGGTCGTTAAAAATAATTTACTTAGTCTTGATCCTGGAATGAACCCCACTCACCCAACCCCTTAAATACATACCTCTTGGGTTAATTCCTCCGCATGTGGGCAGTATTTAAAAACGACAATTTTGAAGTGAGAAGTAAAGAGTGAAAAAAGTAAACTTTGCCTTTAATTTTCCACACTTTTTAACAACTTTTCACTTCTCACTTTCTTCATGTCACCAGGTTCGTTTCTGCAAAACACTGGCAACTTTCCAAACTTTTCGCACTTCCAGCCGCGCCTCCCATCGAACCATCAATTCGAGTTTGTGAAGTCGATTCTGAATCAGCCGCGAATGAAAATTTTCAGCCAAAAGAGCCCGTGAAATTGGAGCGAAAACTTATTGAAGCGCCCAAAGTGAACGATCAGCCAAAAACTGCCCGTGTTAAGCCATTCCAGCGGACTATTGTGGTTGGTGAATGTTGCGTTTTGCGAAATTGTTCAAAGAAGACTTGATTATCGAAGTTTGCTTAAATTTATTCGGGTTTCCCGGACGAGACTTTTTCATTTTTCGAGCTTTCACATTGGGATTGGGATTAAAAATTCCGGAAAATCAATGCAGTGGCTATACACGCAATTTTTCTGCCGAAATTTCCAAAATGTGGAAAACTCACAAATCAGCCTTAAACGTATTTGAGTTTACCGGAATGATGTGTCCAGTGGTCTCGAATGGTTACCCCCCCCCCCCAAACCGCCCAGATATCTGTCTATCCCGGAGGCCGCTCAGCTATCTATCTATCCCGGGGGCAAAATTTTGGGCTACTACCCCCCTAACCCCCCAAATCGCCCAGCTTTCTACCTATCTGGAGCGATTTTTCAGAAACTATACCCCAATTTTCGCTCAAAATCGCGATTCTTCATACCTATATATAGATTTTAACCTCCAAAATCACTAGTTCACGCGTCTAACTGCCTATTTTCAGTTATTTTAAGTACTATATGCTCTTGTATACCCATTTTGAGCTATTTTACACCTATTTTTAGCGATTTTTCTCCCTTTTCTTCCTTCTATGCCCGGAAAAAGCCTATATATCGAACCATCACAACCCCCCCCCCCCCAACCCCGCCACCAGAAATTTTTTCAGCTATCTATCCCTCCGGAGGAGCGATTTTCTATCTATCCAACCACTCGGAGCAAGGACGTATCCAGGGGGGGGGGCGGGGGGGGGCTGCAGCCCCCCCCCCTTCCCGGGGTGAGACCTAAAAAGTCCCGGAAAATGCAACTTTTTCAATATATTTTTCGAAGTTTACAAAAAATTTTTGCGCGCAAGCGCGCAATTTCGTCCCATGCATTGTATTTTTTAGTGGATTGGCCCTTGTAAACCAATTTCCTTGAAAATGTACACATTTTTGCAAATTTCGCTGCATATGTATGCATATTTACATACATATAATGCGGTTCCTGACGCTGGTGCCAACGCCAATCGCGCCATGGCGTGGCGCCTTTGTATGGCGCTAGCGCCAAAACGCCTTTCCGACCCTATATAGGGGAAAATTTTAGGGGGGTGGGCGCCGCCCCCCCCGTTCGCCGGGCTCCGTATACAATCGCCCCCCCCGCTCAAAAATCCTGGCTACGTCCCTGAACTTACCAATTTTTTTGAAATATGCTGATAAAACGAGCTGCCTGTAGGCACAATGTGTTTTTTATATATTTCAAACTAGGGATCTACCGTTTTCCCAATTTTTTATATCATACCCACCTTACCCAAGGACGTATCCAGGGGGGGCGGGGGGGGCAGCACCCCCCCCCCCCCTGTTCCCGGGGTGAGACCAAAAAAATCGCGGGAAATGCGACTTCTCGTATACATTTTTCAAGTTTTGCGCGCAAGCGCGCATTCACCCCCTCAAACGTATATTTATCAGTGGATCGGTCCCCTTAGGCACAAATCCGTAAAATTTCTGTCAAAAATGTGCCCGTCGGCGTAGGGTTGGAAAAAAAACGTTTTTTTTAACTCGATGTTTTTTTTAAAAAAAACAACGTTTTTTTTTAAAAGCTCCCAGATATGACCTTGTGTCAACATATATAGGTATATCAGACAGTGGCAATACTCTGTGATGTTATATATGACCATATAATGGCTGTGGAGCCATGGGATAGCATTATAAGTGGTGATTTGTGTCAAAAATATCCATTTTTTGTCGACATATTGTTAGTATATCGCCTTATAGTTGAATGTTCGTGACTTCAGGTAAAGTTTGGCACGGAATAGTGATCAAACAAGGTTATAAAAGGAGCTTGTTACTTTGGGAGTGAAGTTACACACTGTGGAAGTACATGGAAGCATATTACCTCAATATTATATAGTACAGCAGCATATGACGGCTTATTAACCCATGGTAGCACATAGAAATGGATACTTTGATACTAAAAATGCCACAAAACCAATGAAAACAACCACCAATGTCAATTTGTGTGTGTAATTGCGCGCTTGCGCGCAAAAATTTTGCAAAATACCTAGTGCTTAGTACAAAAAATTTCGGATGTCATGTTTTAAAAAAAAAACAACGTTTTTTTAAAAAAAAAAACGTTTAAAAAAAACATCGGCCAACCCTACGTCGGCGTATTTACATACATATACAGTGGTTTCATGCAGTGGCGCCAGCGCCAATGACGCCATGGCGTGGCGCCTACGAATGGCGCCAGCGCCATGGCGCTATTTCGTCACTATATGGGCAAAATTTTAGGGGGGGCTGAGCCCCCCACCCCCCCCCCCCGCTCGCCGAGCTCTGTAAACAAGCAGCCCCCCCGCTCAAAAAATCTGGATACGTCCCTGACCTTACCCACCCTAAAAACCCACCCTCACCGACAGAACGAATCAGCCATTCCACCGGCGGTCGCAATCACCGCAACCGGAGATGCACCTACCGAAACCGAAAGCGCTCAACCGACACTCGAGCGCATTCAAGCAGTCAGCGCCGATGAACCGACCCAAATCGTTACCGAAACCGAGACCGAACATTTGGTTGAAAAGCGGCCCAGCCGCCGCAGAGTGGTTTGTTATATTCCTGTATTTTACCATGTTCTTTAGCTAGTTCAAGGCCGTATCCAGGGGGGGGGGCTTCCCGGGGTGAGACCTAAAAACCCTCGGGAAATGCGACTTTTGGTATTAAATTTTCAACATTTGTGTCAAAATTTTTGCGCGCAAGCGCGCATTTTACCGTTAGACACATTATATTATCTTTTATTATGTCTCCATAATCAGAAATCAATGAAATTGTACTCAATCGTGTACCTCTCGCTTTAAATATACGTATATTTATGTACATATACAGCGGTTCCTGGCACTGGCGCCAACGCCATTGGCGCCATGGCGTGGCGCCTACGAATGGCGCCATTCCGCTACTTTGTAGGTAAAATGCCCCTGTGTAGTGGGGGCCCCCGTACGCCGGGCTCAGTAAACAAACAGCTCCCCCCCCGCTGAAAAATCCTGTATACATCCCTGAGTTAGTTTGAAATGAGGTCTGGTTGGCCCCGCCCCCAAAGTTTGAGGAGTCACCAGTGATGAGATTCTACTCTGCTGAATTTGGAACTGTTCCAGGTTATTTTTGTGTGGGTGTCGCACCCTGTATATTGCCCCTGCGAGCCCCCTTCCCAGCCCCCCACCAGAAAATTTTTCAGCTATCTATCCCTCCGGGGGAGCGATTTGCTATCTATCTAGCCCCCGCGAGGGCCAAAATCTTTGAAACCCCTGTTTTTGATCGTCTCACCAGACCCCCCCAACCCCCCAGGTGGAACGTAGCAGAAGCGAGTCGCGGGGGGCGGAGTCTGGCAGCGATCGGGGATTGGACAGCAACGAGAGCGAGCGCGACGCGTCGCCGAAACCGGTCAGGCACGGCAAGCCAAAGTCTAAGGTGGTCAGTGCCAGGGGTAAACAGGGGTGAGTGGGGGGGGGGGGGTTAGAAGAGTTTTGTTGTGTTGGGTGTGATTTTTAGAGGTATTTTTAGCAAAACTTAGATTTTTTCAAATCATGGGTCAGTCTGACATCTGTAAATTAAGAGGCGAAATGTTTTGTAGCGATTCACTGGATATTTTTTATAAGCGCGCAATTTACCCGTGGATATTGCATATTAACATTGGGGTCATTTACACCTTTCCACCATTTTCACCTATTTTTAAAAGTTTAGAATTTTTTAATTTAGAATTTTTTAAAGAATTTTTAACAATGGTTCTTAAATTATTATTTTACACGCAAACGGTCACTTGCCACTTTTATCGCATTGATGTTAAAAAACACACGCAGTCGCAAGACTGAATCTCGCCACGGCGGGCAGTTGTTTCTGCGCGCCATGAACGCCGCCGTGGACCAGGGCGCTGGCAGGCGGCCAAGTGGTGCTGGCAAAAAGCCAACTGCTGCGAAGAGCGACGATGAACAATCGGTGGGTGGTGGGGGAAGGGATTTTTTTATTTCCTTTTTTTGTGTATGTTTGATTTGTTTTTTTTTATCGTTCACGGACTGTGTTCAGTTGACTTGTACACCACCGAAATTTGGGAGACACTGTGGGAGACGGAAATTAGGAATACACTTCAGTTTACCTGAATGAGAAATCTGTCAACTACTGTCGATGGCGATCAAAAATCATTCTTTCCGGTGAACTCAAATGTGTTCAAAACAGATTCATAAGTTTCCCAACTTTCAACGCTGTACTACTGTTCGCGACCACTTTCTGGCAAACTCGAACTCGGTTCAAACAGAGTTATCAGTTTCCGAAATTTCGACCGTCAACAAGTTTCCGCCTGGCCACAAAATCAACTAAAAAATCCCAAATTTCACAACTCAAAATCCACTGGCAGGATTCCAGCGACGATAGCGAGTCGCCGCGGCGCCGCCGCCGCAGCAGCCGAAAATCCACAAAAAGCGGCAGAAAATCAAAGAGCAAGCGACGCAAGCGCGACAAGCGTCGATCCGTTCAGGCAGAAAAATCGGACGGTGAAAAAAGCGACGGCAATCGGGAGAATGGAGATATTGATAAGGAAATTCACGATGCCAAAATGGATCTAGTTAGGTTGAGGAGAGTTCAGTTGAAGTGAGTTTGTGATGTTTGTTTTGTGTGATGATTGGGACTTATCTCAGGATGTGAAGCGCCCCCTTTGTGAAGGGGGTATCTTGAATTTTGTCCCCCCCCCCCTCCCGGGGATTCGATAGGCAACAAATCGCTCCTCTGAAGGGGTAGATGGAAATATTTTTGTGGGTGGGGTTAGGGTTCAAACGGGATCCCGTTTGAACCCTACCCAGCCCCCGCGAGGACCAAAATCTTGGAGACCCCTGGTAAACACAAATATACTTATTTCAGGGACACATCAAACGACACATCCGTTGAAGTCATTCCACCCCCGGCCCCGGCACCTCCAAAAACTGCGTCAGTTTTTTTTATTGTCATAAACTCCGCCCACAATGATCACGTTAACATTTTCGCAAATTTATCTAATTAATTACAAACGCGCAGGCCTAGTATAACTGTGACATTGTCTGGTTTAGATGAAGCTTTTATGCGACGTGTCGATAAAAATTCAATGAATGGTACACCGCAAGATACTTGTCCTATTCCGAGGTTCGGATTTTTTGAATTTGTGACTGATTTTGAGTGTATTTTTTTAGGGAGGGGGGGGGGGGGTGAATGGAATTTTGTTATTATTTGGTTGAATTAAAGCTTTTTCAATTGTAATATGTGTTGGTATTCGACTTTGTAGGTTTTTGGGTATAGTTATATCTTTATATATAAAGCTATTCTATACGCTATATCCCCGTTTAGACTGCGTTTATGTACTTTCAAGTCCGATTCACAGTCTATCACTTCGATTTTTAACAAAAATCGACACCCCCGATGTCACTCAAATTTGTCAAATGTCATGTTTCCGGTAATATCTTAATTAGTATTACACACTACACATCTTTCAAGTATTATTTGACATTTGCGTTTTACATGACATTTTGGACAAGGTGCAGCGGCCATACCCACCCACACCATAAAATGTCAAATACCATAAAAAGTGTCAAAGGTCACCAAGGACGTAGCCAGGAGGGGGCGGGGGGCAGCGGCAGGGGTCTCCTAGGGGGGGGCTGGGGGGGTGGGCTGCCCCCCCCAAATCGGCCAGCTATCTATCTATCCCGGAGGCCGTTTAGTTTTTCACCTTCAAAATCGTGCTTTCCGGCTATATACATGGTTATACAGCTATTTTTAGCCATTTTATACGCACTTTTGGCTACTTTTAACTGATTATTAGCGATTTTTTCCCGTTTCTGCCTTCTTAACCTTATAAAAGCCTATATATTGTGCCCTCGCCAGCCCCCCCCCCAAGCCCCCCCCAGCCCCCCCCCCAGCCCCCCCAGAAAAATTTTCCAGCTATCTATCCCTCCGGAGGAGCGATTTGCTATCTATCCAGCCCCCGCGAGGGCCAAAATTCTGGTGACCCCTGGGCAGCGGTCTCTCTATGGGGGGTTGGGGGGGGGTCACCCCCCCCAAACCGCCCAGCTATCTATCTATCCCGGAGGCCGCTCAGCTATCTATCTATCCCGGAGGCAAAATTTTGGGCTACTACCCCCTAAACCCCCCCCCCCCCCAATCGCCCAACTATCTACCTATCTGGAGCGATTTTTCAGATACTACCCCAATTTTCGCTCAAAATCGCTATTTTTCATACCTATATATAGATTTTCACCTCCAAAATCACTAGTTCATGTGTCTAACTGCCTATTTTCAGCTATTTTAAGTACTGTATACCCATTTTGAGCTATTTTACACCTACTTTTAGCGATTTTTCTCCCTTTTCTTCCTTCTATGCCCCGAAAAAGCCTATATATCGAACCACCACAACCCCCACCCAACCCCCCCCCCCCAACCCTCTCCACAGAAATTTTTCCAGCTATCTATCCTTCCGGAGGAGCGATTTGCTATCTATCCAACCACTCGGAGGGTCAAAATTCAAGATACCCCTGGCGGGGGGGGGGCGGCTGCCCTCCCCCCTTCCCGGGTCGAAGAAGAAAATATGCCCGAAATGGCACTTCCGTAAAGCGGTCTCGTCGACAGTTCGAAAAAATTTTGCGCGCAAGCGCGCATTTCGGCGCCGCACAGTATATTTTAGTCATACCTGTGGTTTAGGACCAAAAAAGCACTCAAAATGTGCCGTCGCTGTATATGTATAAAGTGCCGTGTAGTCATCTTTCACCCGTTCATTTATTCACATGACAGTTAGCTTGACATTCAACATGGTTTGAGAGTGTCCCCAGACTCCAAATGGAGTGTTCACCTCCAAATATTTTACACTTGCCGTGTAGCCATAACTTCTGCTAAACCATTACCCCGTTTCACACGCAGGCGCACCATAGTGAGCCCCACTGAAGTTGACAATTCCGCAGCGGCCACGTCAAAAGAAAAGTTGGCAAGTTTCCAAACGGGAGGTATCAAAAAAATCACTTTGCGAAGGCCGCAGGAAGGTGGCAAACTGAAAACGACTCCTGGTGAGACGCAAATTGCTGCCGTCTCGTCTGATGTTGGTGTTTTTTCGGTCGAGTTTTTTAAAAAATTTTATTGGATATTTAGGTATTGTTTTGCTTTGAATGGTGACAAACGGCTGCGGACGATCGCGCACTTTGTCAAAATTACAGACAATTTGTCAAGTCTTGTAAAATGTCAAGTCCCGGTCAAACGTTATTTTGTGCATTTACAAGGTACTTTATATTTTACACTCCACTTGTCAAATTTGTCACATTTCGATTTCACATGACATGCAAAAGAACGAATAAAGCGCCAAAATATGATATTTATTTTAGGTACATTTTCACGCCACTTTTTTCACAATCAGTCTTTTTTAACGCACTGAACTCATCACCCCTTCATTCATCAGATTACGGTAACATTCTACCCCCCCCCCCCCACAGGCCACGCCCCCGAAACAAGTCTCCCCTACTACCAGTCACGAAATGGTCTCTATAACAAAACTCACTTGTCCCAGCAAAATGGTACCCAAAAAAGTAGGCCTAGATGCGGGGGAACCCCCTCCCCCGGGAACGAATGTGGGCTCTGAAATTCCGGATAATGTCAACCAGAAACAAGTGTCTCCATTGGGCAATCAGAGAAACGTTTTGGTTTCTGAAGGGGGCGGAGCTATGGATAGTGGTACTGGTGGTTTGATGGCCTTTGCGTCGACTGAGCCTATGCAGGTTGGAGGTTCTTTTGAGGTTTTGTAGGTCGAAAAGGGAGGTTGCGGAGCTTTTTTGGTTGGGTTAATTGTGATGTAATTTTGTGTTGCGTAGCAGTCTCTGATTTGAGCCGTTTGGGGTTAAATTTTGTATGCATAAATATTTGGATACCAATGAATAAAAGGTTTTGCATAAATGCTGTGGGCTTTGCCGAAACTAAAGGTAGGCTAATGTATAAAAATTCTTTCTTGACAAGGTGAAAAAACAAGACAGCTAAAAGTCTTATAAAGTGTTAAGATATGTTTTGAAAGTTACCAAAGTGTGTCAACTGAGCCAAAAATGTCTACAAATCCGCGAATTTCCACCCCCCGCCCACCAAAAAAAATCCACGAAAGTCGACCCATAAACTCAGTCACTCCCGATGTGCCCCGGCGGCGGGTTGGAAGACCTGATGCCAGCCCCGAATCGACCTCCGATCCAATATCAACTTCAAATCGACCCGGTGTCGATACAACTCGACGAGGAAGAGGATGATGATGATGCCATTGCGAATGATGTTGAGAATGAGGGGATTCATGTCGATGGAGCTTTTAATCCTGAGATTCAAGGTGGGGTTTTTGGTTTGGGTAGAGGCTATCCTTATTTTTTTCCTTCAAACCTTCCAAATATGGTGACGACTCAACTACAGCTGTAGAAGACAAGTATAAGCTAATTTGCGATCTCCGAAATAGCCATAATATGGCTGTGGAGCCATGCAGCACGGGCAATTCCGTGCTCGACGTGTTCCCCACGTGTTCGATTTCGATCTCTATATAAATACTCTACAACCTCTGTCAATCAAATGCTCAAATCAATATTCGCCCCAATAAATCCTCTCACCCAATCACCCCCCCCCCCTATTCCGCAGTAACCGAAGAGACCTCCCCCCTGGGGTCCCCGATCTCCAGCGGCACAATGCCCTCCCCCTTGCCAGCCGCCAGCGGCAGTCGACCCCTGTGCCGGTTCTGGCCCAACTGCGCGAAGGGGCCCAGTTGTCCCTTCGCGCACCCCGCTGCGCCAGGGGGTGTCACCTTTGGGGGTGGCGGGGGGCAAGGGGGGTTGCAGCAGCATAGGAGCTGGTGCAGGTGTGTTTTTGTGGGGGGGTGGGTTGATTGAGGGGTATAGTGGGGGTCTGAAGTAGGGTTCAAACGGGATCCCGATCCCGATCCCGAAACCCCAATCCCGATCCTGATCCCGATCCCGAAATCCAAAAATACCAATCCCGATCCCGATCCCGAAAATTTTCAAATCCCGATCCCGAGAAACTCCCAAGTCCGGGATCCCGATCCCGGAAAAATTAGTGGAAATTATAAAACGTGAAATAATGACGTTTTTGCATGCAAAAAGTGGATGCAAACCCCCAGTGTCAATTTTATGCCACTTTGCTGGCATCCAACAGTGTTTTGAGACCTTTATGAATAACTGTGAATGCCAGAAAATGGCCAAAATCCCTAGAACCCAATCCCGATCCTGGAAAAATTCCAATCCCAATCCCGATCCCGATCCCGTGACCCCAATCCCGGCCAATCCCGATCCCGATCCCGAAATCTCAAAAAACCAATCCCGATCCCGATCCCGAAACCCCAATCCCGATCCCGATCCCGAAATCTCAAAAAGTGAATCCCGATCCCGATCCCGAAAAGTCAATCCCGTTTGAACCCTAGTCTGAAGGTATATAGCGGGGGGTAACTTCCCAACACACTCTACTAGACCGTGCTGCTTGCTCTGTCACTATAGTCATTGCGGAACTGGCAACCTGTCAAATGTCATGCAAAAATGTCACGTTAAAATGTGTAAAATTCCAAAACAAAATTATGTTTACACTTGTTTTTGACATTTTTCATGAAATTTTATATATTTTGACACTTTGCATGACATTTCACACTATCTGGGTTTGGCACCTGTTCCCTGTTGATAGAATCGATGATGAATAGTGAACAAACGAAATTTTGTCGAAACAACTGAATCTCTATCAATTTCCCCCGATAACTTCCCCCCTTCATTCACAGATCGTTCCCCTCGTGTCCATTCGGGGCCGACTGCGCCTATCAGCACCCCCCGTGTCGTTTCGCCTCGTCATGTTCCCGCCCCGCGTGCCCGTTCCAACATCCCGCTGGTGGCGCCCCTGTGCACCAGCAGATGGGGGGCGGAGTCCAGGCGCAGGGGGCCAGGTCGCAGCAGGGGGAAATGGCTAGGCAGGCGGCTAGGGATTCGGTAGGGTTTGGGGGGGGGGGGGGGGGGTCGGGGTGGTTTTTTTGGTTGGAAATATTTGAGGGGAAACACTTTTCTTTTTGTGTTTAATTTTTGCTTTCTAGGGGTTGAAAAAGACTCGTAGATGTGACCCGGTTTGAAAGCAGATCTGAGGTTTGATTTTTCTTGAAAATACAGGGGTGGGCATTTTAAGTTACCGCTGGAAAAACGCGATAGCTTGACTAGGGTTGGAAAAAAACGTTTTTTTTAACTCGATGTTTTTTAAAAAAACAACGTTTTTTAAAATAAAAAAACGTTTTTTTTAAAAGCTCCCAGATATAACCTTGTGTCCACATATATAGGTATATCAGACAGTGGCAATACTCTTTGATGTTATATATGACCATATAATGTCTGTGGAGCCATGGGATAGCATTATAAGTGGTGATTTGTGTCAAAAATATCCATTTTTCGTCGACATATTGTTCGTATATCGCCTTATAGTCGAATGTTCATGACTTCAGGTAAAGTTTGGCACGGAATAGTGATCAAACAAGGTTAAAAAAGGAGGTTGTTACTTTGGGAGTGAAGTTACACACTGGAGGAAGCACATTACCTCAATATTATATACTACAGCAACATATGACGGCTTATTAACCCATGGTAGCATATATAAATGGATACTTTGATACTAAAAATGCCACAAAACCAATGAAAACAACCACCAATGTCAATTTGTGTGTGAAATTGCGCGCTTGCGCTCAAAAATTTTGCAAAATACCTTATGCTTAGTACTAAAAATTTCGGTCGATGTTTTGTTTAAAAAAAAACATTTCGGACGTCATGTTTTTAAAAAAAAAACAACGTTTTTTTAATAAAAAACGTTTTAAAAAAAACATCGGCCAACCCTAGCTTGAGCTACGGTTGAGCTATCACAGTGAAATTTTTACACAATAGAGTTGACTCCATGAGACACCTATTCTGAAGTTTGCAACCCAAACGGCCACATTTTGGGTGAGTTGTGGTACGCACAGTTTTTAGTGTAATTTTGTGACTTGACCCCCCTTATCTCGGGACTGGGGGACTATTCGAGAAAAAAAAATTTGGTCGTAGCCCCGACCCCAAACCCCAACATACTTAAAGGGCATCAAAATCGGCCAATGTACGACAGAATGGGAGGACACCAAAGACTGGTGACCCCCCCCCCCCCTCAAATGCCACCCTCGATTTATCCTGTGGGTGACGCCAATACACAAAATTACACTAAAAACTGTGTGTTCCACAACTCACCCAAAATGTTGCGGTTTGGGTTGCAAACTTCAGGATAGGTGTCCTATGGAGTCTACTCTATTGTATAACAATTTCACTGTGAAAGCTCAACTGTAGCGCAAGCTATCGCGTTTTTCCAGCGGTAACTGAAATTGCACATCCGTGTATGTTCAAAAATGAAGCTTGAAGATAACCCTCTTATGAAAATATGTTTTGTTCTCGATTTTTTTTTTGAATCGGCATTTTCCTCGTCGATATTCTATATGAAAAATATCGCCATAATCTGGACGTTTGATGTCGATGTTTTATGAAAATCATTGGATATCCAATTTTCTATAAGATCGACACATATATAAATCCTTCGAACCGTACTAAATAACAAAAAAAGTGTTTCCACTGTAAACATTCAGTTGACGGGCGGCGCCGACGTGCCAGTTGCCCCAGCGAAGGCTTTTCCCGGCCTTCCCGTCAACTGCAAGTTCGCGAACAAATGCATGAACCCCGCCTGCCCATTCCAGCACCCCAAGGTAAGTGCGCTTACCGTAAATCTGTGAATAGAGGCCATGGGTGCTTATTTTTACGGAGTTGAGAATCCACTTTGATGTGATTGATTCTGATTGGCTGATCATAGACTCCCAGTGACGTGACACTATGCACGCGCAGTTTGTATGTATCATGTTGGCAGTGTGCCAATGATAATTCAGACATGCGATTTCCGTAACATTACGGAAAAATGCATAACGTATAACGTCATAGCAGCGATAAATTCATTGTTGTGAATACGTTAACGTATAGCGTTACAACAGATTGAATGGTTTGACATGAATTTTTTTTAACCTTTTTCAAAAATTGCATGCAGTAAGTATCATTGGCACGCTTCCAGCGCGTGCCAGGTGTACAGTCACTATAGTATATACTCGGTGGACCGCAAAGTATGCGCCCAAAATTATTTATGTCTTGGTCGATAACGCGCGAGCTGGATACTTATGTATTCACTGTCACAAAAAAGAAAAACATTTCAAAAAGAAAAAGAGTCATGTACAAGTGTCGACTGTTTTTTTCCTGAAATGTTTTTCCTTTTTTGCTAGAACAATTTTTATTTTTTTAACGATGACGTCATGATGGAGCGTCACGTCATCATGATGGATGGATTGATCGATCCGAAAAATGCATAGCGTGCGGTCCGCGGAGTATACACAAATCCATCACACACATTAACCCCCCCCCCCCTCCCCGCAGCCGTGCAATTTCGGCGCCGCCTGCTCTCGCCCCAACTGCCCATTCATGCACCGGGCCAAAACTCAGCGCGGTAAAATGACCCCCGCGGGGGTGCTATCCGCCAGCGCCAAGCCCGTGGCCAAGCCCAAACCCCTGGTGGACACCGGTCGCTTCAAGTGGGTCGCCGTGGCCGTGAACAACTCGGAGCGGGCCGAAGGCACCGCGCTCGGCAAGAGGACCAGCGATGCTAGCAACGGGGTAACGAGTGTGGACGCGGGGAGTTGCGAGGTTAAGAAGTTGGCTGTGGAGGGAGACAGTGGTACCCCGGTGGTTGGGCGTTGACTGGAGTTTTTGTGAGATTGAGTGACTTAGTGCTGTGCGATTTTGTAACAGTTAGGTACGGATACTTATGTCTATGATTTTTAATTTTGTGGGGAGGATTCTAGGGATGGAAAAAAGCGCTTTTTTTAACGGCCCCGCTTTTTTTTAAAAAAAAGCGCTTTTTTTTAAAAAAAAACGCGCTTTTTTTTAAAAAAAACGCGCTTTTTTCGCTTTTTTTCAAAAAATGTTGGGACGTTCACTAAAAAGCTCCCAAATATGGTTCTGTATCAATATATACAGGTATATCAGACAAGTGGCAGTACTTGTGATAATATATAGCCATAGAATGGCTGTGTAGCCATAGGATAGCATTATAAGTGGCGATTTCTGCCAAAAAAATCTTTTAATTTTGACTCATTATGTATATCACCCTTTGTGAATGTTTCGCAACTTCAAGTGAAGTGAGGCATGAAATAGTGCTTATAAATAAGGCTATAAGAGAAGGCTAATACATTGAGCATAATGTTTTACACTGTAGAAGTATGTGGTAGGACATTGGCTGGATATTCTATGCTACACTAACATATCACTACTTATTATTACATGATAGCATACAGGAATAGAAGCAATGGAACTAAAAATGCCACAAAACCGATGAAAACAACCACCAGTGGTAATGTGCATGTGAAATCACGCGCTTGCGCGCGAAAAATTGGAAAATACCTAGTGCATAAGTACTGAAAAATTTTGCCAGCGCTCTTTTTTAAAAAAAGTGCTGGGACCCTTGCGCTTTTTTTTACAAAAAAAGCAGCGTTTTTAAATAAAAAAAAGCGCTTGAAAAAAAGCGCTGGCCATCCCTAGAGGATTCCCTTTGTTAAATGGGTGATTTTATACGCTCCTACATTTTTGCGCCAAAAGCTAGGTTTTTGGATCGGTTCCAACTTCTCCCAACAGCGCGTTTATTGTAAATTGCGCATTATTCGACTGTTTCATTCCAAAGTATTGTACAGCAATAAGTCACTCGAGACTATGTATGGGGGGTTTATAGGGTATACGTGTGTGTATGGGGGTTTATAGGTTGATTTTCCGAATTTAAAATTGTTTTGAAGTTGTGTCCGTGTTTTCTGGCCTTTTGTGTTCATTTTGTCAATATCGTTTTCGTTAATAAATATCGGTGTTACTCAGCGGTTAGATTGCTGAAATCGTGGATAAGATCAGAAAAAAAATTATAACGGAGTTTGTAGAAGTTCACGTGTTTTTAATATTTGGAAATGGTTAGCGATTTTAGCAAAAAAAAAATTTATCGATTTTTTTTTGCGAAATCGGGAAGTATAGAACAACATTACCTGCAATCGATCCCGCATTTTGTCAGGTACGATATATGGCAAGATTATTAGTAACGTTGATGGATTGTGCCCAAGGACGTATCCAGGGGGGGGGGGGGGGGGGCAGGGGGGGGGGCTGCAGCCCCCCTTCTCCCGGGGTGAGACCTAAAAGGTCCCGGAAAATGCAAATTTTCCTACATATATTTAGATGTTCGTTTAAAATTTTGCGCGCAAGCGCGCAATTTCTTCCTCATGCATTGTATTTTCAGCTGATCGGTCCCTGTAAACAACTATCCTTGAAAATGAACAGATTTTTGCAACTTTCGCTGTATATGTATGCATATTTACATACATATAAAGCGGTTCCTGGCGCAGGCGCCAACGCCAATAGCGCAGTGGCGCTGCGCCTATGTATGGCGCCAGCGCCAAAACGCCTTTCCGTCCCTGTATAGGGGAAAAATTTGGGTGGGGGGGCTGAGCCCGTTCGCCGGCCCCCGTAAACAAGCAGCCGGCAGTGCACTATTCCGCATCTAAACCCATCCCGCATGTTGACCCGGAACACATTTTATTATACCTGGCATGTTGAAAATAGGTAATAAAACACATGACCTAGTTATTTGAAGGTGAAAATCTATAAGAAGTATGAAAATTAGGGAATTTAGGTGAAAATTAGGGTAAAATAGCTCAAAAGCGCTCAAAAAGGGTGTTCAGGGGAATGTAACCAAAAAAAAATGCGCCAGGGATAGATAGATAGCTGGGCGGTTTGGGGTGGTGTTACCCATCCCCCTTTCTTACCCCTGCAAGCATAATGTGTCCATAATGGGTCTACATGCGGAATGGGCTTTGATGCGGAATGGGTCCTAGCCCAAGCAGCCCCCCCCCCCGCTCAAAAATCCTGGATACGTCCCTGATTGTGCCTACACACACTAGTTTACACCGTGACTTCGTGGGAAAACTGAATTTTTTTCAAATGCAGATTAATCAACACAGTTGACTGATTTTTTTCAAATTTTAATGTGAATTTAAATAATGAAAGTTTAAATTCTAAAACGTGTAGCATACAATAAGAGTAGGCTGCATGTCACCATGTGGCCATTTCAGTTTTCACATAAGTCACAGTGAAAACTAGTGTGTGTATGGCCAATGTGGTGTCGACTAAATGCAGTTGTGACAGGGCGATAGCACTTTTCGGTATCAATAGTCGAATGCATAGGTGTATGCATTCAATTTAATTATCGATATTTCCATATTTTTTCAATTTGTTTCTGTCGATTTAGTTTAAAGTACTCGATATTGACGCATATTTCGCCAAAGCTTAGTTGCAATGTGTGCGTTGTGTTTTTATAATATAAATATGACATACACACATTCATACTGAGAATTACGAATACACCTGAGTTGACTAAAGATGACTAGTTTATCGTGTTTCTGTATATTGTTCAATACAAACTTCATTTACAACTGAAATACGCAATGCAATATAAAAATACAAGTGTATTATACTATAAAAACGGAAATTACGTTTTAAACGGATATTAGCTCAAATTTTTCGCTTCGTGATAGATGGAGCGTTTTACTGGGGGGGGGGTGTAACTCAACCCCCCCCCGCTTAAAATTATCCTAGAGCTAATAACTATTGTTGGAATTCGTGTAATTCCTAAATTTATCGTTGTCACGCTCAAATCAATGTGCACAGCAGCTAGTGGACCCAGTAAGAGCACTGTAAAATACAATTTCTCAAAAATTCACATTTCGCTAATTTTCAGTTTGCATTGCAAATTTTTTAGCCGTGAATGAAGCATAAAATTCAGTGCCCTGGTCGTTTATTGGCTCACCCTTTGTTTGTTTCATTCTTGTATTACTATTTTTACCTGGTATTTTAATATTCAGCCAGATTTTTATTTCCATTGTACGTGATGAAATAGGCCGATAGTTGCTACATAACTGAAACTTTTTGTTCCGCGTCCGAATGTTTTCGTTCCGCAAGTGCGGAAATAGATTTTTTCTTTCAAAATGGCTGTTTTTGGGAAAAGAAAATGCCCATCACAGAAAGTTTGAAGTAATTTTATGTGCTTTTTGCTTGTTGGCCTGATTTTTTGTCGTTGGGCAGGTGCCAATTTCGCAAGTGGTGTAAAAAATGAGTACCGTATTTCCTCGAAATACCCCCCGGGGGGTGATTGTTTCATAGTGGTTCCGAGAGGGGGGGGGGGTGTTAAACGAGGGGGGGGGGGGTTATTATTTCACAAGAATTTTTTTGAAAACCAAGTACGAAATTGTCGTCTGAAACGTACGCAGACGTCGAAAAATGCAACAAAAACCGCCATTTATAAGGTTCTGTAGACTAATATTAGTATGTAGATGGTATGTACACTGTTCTAACGTGACACCGACATTGTTTTAACGTGTGTTCTGCAGTACACTGAACACAAACTACAGTTATTGTCATGTACGTTCCCTTTACACTCAATTTGGCGGGGGGGTATTTCGAGGGGGGGGGGGGGTGATTGTTTCATAGTGGTCTCGAGAGGGGGGGGGCTATTTCGAGGAAATACGGTAATAACAGAGAAGTTTAAGTCATAATACAAATGGCAAGTGACAAGAAAACGCTAAAACTTGTTTGACTTTTATTTGCCATTATACTTTTTACTTTTCTTTGTACTTTTACTTGTCTTTTAAATCGGCTTTTTACGTCTCGACTTGCGGATATGAATTTCAACTCGGTTTCCATTTCGCAGGGCATTTTACATGACATTTGGCACTTTGCATGACATTGCACATTTTACAGGACATTTTTTGCTCTGGTGGTTTGCACGGTTTGTGTGGACGCCATTTAAACCGTTCGGATGCGGAACCAAATTTTCCAAAGAACCATGAAAATTTTTGAATGTGTTTCCGTGTAAGACACTCTCATATTCGATGGACCACAAAGCAAATTTTTCTCGTTTTATTGCGATGAAAAAGCGCCATGATTTCTGGCTCCCGCATGTAAAATGGAAACAAAATGTGACAGAAGTTTCAATGAGTTTCATAAAATGTAAAGTGCACGGTAAAATTGTGTTGCATTGGCTCTACAAACACAAGTTTTCAACCGAAATTTTTAAAACTAAAATCACTTTTGTACACAAATTAGAGTTTACTAAATGGACACGTCCGTCAACTCCAGTTGATACAGATAGAAATAGTAATTCCTGTAAACTCGACTGCATGTTGAAGGGGGGGGGGGGCTCCACCCCCCCCCAAATATCTGTTTATAATACGATGTGCGTGGTGGAAAAATGCGGCACCCCCCCCCCCCCCCCCGAATACGTAGTTGAGTATGCACACTGCTGGCAATTGCAAAATTTTCTACTTACAGGTGCAAATCTGCCAAATCTAACCATTGCGCTTTTCATCCTGATGTACATAAACATTTAAATATTTAGATATCTTGCTATACAGGTGACAAATTGTAATCAAGTTTGCCGATAATTCCTTGTTTTTACTTGTGATTTTCCTTTTTATAAAAAAAATGTTTCCGAATTTCGATGGCACCCAATGTCGCTGTTTCGTATTTATTTCATGGAAAATAAATTTAGCTCTCGATATTTTTGGAAATTCATTGAAGCCGGACGTTGTTTATTCGGTTTTTGATTACGTCGATAAAATACCCTTCGAACATCAAAACAAAATGGTTTCAAATTCCTCGGAGAATTATGCGTTCTAAATGTCACAAGATGCAAAACTGAAACAAACAAAGTTTCAGTTCTTTACGACTTCACACTTTGCACTGGAATCTACCATATTCCGTCTGAATGATAAACAATGATTCATTTTAGATTGCCTTCAAAATGACATAATAGAGCTCAAAATAATCAGGTTACTTTATTCATCTGGTTATGGTAGCATTCTGTGCGCAGCTCATTTTGCCGTGGTGTTTTAAGTAAAAGCCGATTGAACCGAGAGTTACCGTATTTTGATGAATAGAGTCACGTGGAAAATTTGGCTTCTAATTACTTACGTAACCCGACACGCACCTGTAGACAACGACGCTATTTTTTTTGAAACACAACTGTAGTTGAAATTTATTTTTCAATGCTACAGCTTACTTTGCAACATTATTCAACACTTTTGCATTTGAAGGTCGTTCGTCGGCTCGTCAGCAAGCTTTCAATTGGGATGGGAACCAGTTCACATTTGGTTTCCTTGTCAACTAGTATGTCCTTTTCTTCAGATGGCACATGGTAAATACCGTATTTCCTCGAATTACTCGCCGGGGGTCTACTTTTTCAAAGTGGAAATTTTGATGGGGGTATTTCGAGGGGGCTTATTATTTCACCGCAATTTTCGTAACACAGCCATTGTTTTGGACGTGTGTTCTGCATTGCCCGGATCACAAACCGCAGCTTTTGTCATTTACGTTCCCTTGACACTCAATTTGGAGGGGGGGGGGGTATTTCGAGGGGGTCTATAAATTCATAGTGCCCATTTTGAGTGGGGTATTTCCAGAAAATACGATAGATTTCATCATGTAGCCTGCGACAATATAAAAATAACATCGCTGGAATTTGCACGTCATTCTGAAATTGCCTTCAAAGATTCTCACATGACGATATTTCGAACTGAACGATAAAAAGTGATAAGCGACGCCTGTCGTTGGTGCAAAAATTTTTATGACGCTATATCGTTCGGGGTTTGTGGATAAAAAATACATTTTACCGCAGAACTGCGTTCTTTCCGAGTGTTTGCGTTCCAGGTCCAGAAAATTTCAAAACTGTTTTTGATGGTCCCCCGTTTAATACCACGTGTGGAATTGTTATGGGGGTCTTTGCCCCTGTAAAATGGTTTGATATATGAAAGGTGTGGCCTGAGTTGTAAAAATGTGGTCACTGTATGGGATAATACAGTTAAAATTACAGTTATTTTTTATTGTGGTGGATGAATACAGTAATGGACACAGCGTTACTGTATCGGGCAGTACGGTATCACTATGTAAAATGTACTAGGGGTAGGGATCAGGATTGGCAAAATTTCAAAAAAAAATAAAATGGAAAATAGAAGAATACAATTTTAGTAAAAAGAATTTTACAAAAACCAATCGTGGCCACAAACTAAAATAATAAAAAAATGGTAAATTGAAAAATAAAATGGAAAATTGAAAAATAAAATAAATGAAAAATAAAATTTTTATACAATTTCACTATAATTTTAGTAAAAAGAATTTTACTAAAGCCAACCCTGCTAGGTATTGGAAAAAAGCCCTTGAATTTAAAAAAGATGTTTAAAAATCTGTCTGCCTCATCACATTATAATGAATTTGGTGCACAATTATTCATGTGTTTTTTCCATCAAAATATGGTAAAATTCTCTGTATAGCATTCAGTCTGATCAGCATCTCATTACCTTTTTATTGAGCTATTTTTATCAATTTACCTATGTGCATGGAACATAAAGGTACCATATGTTCTGTAGAATTTTAATAATATAACCATTGTATTATTGTTTTCAGCACATTTTTATGGGTTGCACTATTGGAGAGGTCACATTAAGAGAGAGTGTTGTATTTTATATTGCCTCAAATCACTAACTCCACTGTCGACATAACTCAAGTGTGAGCATGCCATGGTAAAGGCTTTTTCAAGGTGTAGTCAGAAGAAAAGGGATCAAAAGGAATACAAGTAGGTGAAAAACTGCTCAAAATATGTATATAGAAATAGTACTAAAATGCTGAAAACAGGCAGTTAGACACATGAACTAGTGATTTTGGAGGTTGGGTGTTGCATTATTGGAGGGGGTAGCATTACACTCACACAACATACCCAAACAGGTCACACTATTGCAGGGGTCAGTTTATTGGAGACCTGTCACCAAAATAAAGAATTTACGGTATATACTGTATTTCTTCTAATAGAAGAAGATGGTATATACTCTATTAGAGGTGCCATTCTATTGGAGGCTGCCGTTCTATTTTTCTCACCAATTTCAGTCACAGATTCTCATTTCAACATAGCCTTAGTTTTAATGAGGCTTGAGTAATATTTTTATATCAGAGCATCAATTTGTAGATTTAATACCCATTTGAATGCTTTGAACATTCTCGCCATCCATTTTTGTTCTATTTTTGTGTTTTGGCACACTCCCAACATACTTTCTACATGCCGTTCTATTGGAGGTAGGGGTTCAAACGATATGACTTTTTGATATCTATATTCGATATTCGATATTTTTTCAAAATTTTGGATATCGATATTCGATATTTTTTTCTGAAACTCAATATTTGATATCGATACAATATGGAACCTCGATATTGAAAAATGGTCGATATTCGATATTTCGATATTTTTGATATTTGATATTGCGATATCCTTTTGGTATAGCAAGGCATATTTCAAGTGGCATATTGTATTTTCATGTGGTTGCACACATGTTTAATCATCTCTTTACTGAAATTTGAATGGTACAAGTGATTTTAACAAGCTTTACATCACTCAATGGTATGCAATTGGTAGATATTACAATTCATCCTAACCTAATTGCTTAAGGGCATGTTGCAAAAAAAAAGTATATCAGCATTTTCTGGCTTCAAATTTAGCACTCCAACAACAATGACATTATAAATACTGTACTTTTACTCATCAAATACAATACTATAAGCACATCAGATCAACCATAAACATCTCAAAATGAAAATGAAAAGTAAATTTGGGGACACAATACAGGTTCGATATATCGAAAAAATGGTCGATATTCGATATTTTTTCAAAATTTTCGATATCGATATTCGATATTTTTTCCAAATTTTCGATATCTATATTCGATATTGGATATTAAAAAATGGTCGATATCCGATATTCGATATTCAATATGATATATCGTTTGAACCCTAATTGGAGGTGCTGTTCAATTGGAGGCTGCCGTTCTATTGTTTTCGTGGGCACAAAAATGTGCCAAAACCTGCCGTTCTATTGGAGGTGCCGTTCTTTTAGAGGTATGCCATTCTATTACAAGAAATATGGTACATGTTACTGCATTTGTTTCCTTTTTGAGGTTAAAAATACGGAAAACCTCTGGGGACTTGCTTTTCAGAATTATCGTGGAACCGTTCACCAGGCATTTAATCAAATACAGTTCAACTTTTCAAATGTTTTTTTTTTGTTACAGTTTAAATTACACTTCGAAAAATGCGGTACATTTCTCAGCTCTATGGTTCACATCAAAAATTTGACGGCGTGAAAGTGCATTTTTCCTACGCTGATAAACAATATTTTTTGTGCCGAAATTTCCGGGACAGAAAGCATAATGTGGAAGCACAACGTTCAATGTTGGAGTCCAATGTTTCTGGAACAGTAAATTTTGAGACCATACCCGTTTTGAGTATAATCGGCGAACCGCAAAGTATGCGCCCAAAATTATTTATGTCTTGGTCGATAACGCGCCAGCTGGATTTTTATGTATGCACTTTCACAAAAATTCAAAAAGAAAAAGGCAGAGTCGCGTACAAGTGAGGAATGTTTTTTCCCGTCATGTTTGTTTCTTTTTAGTTGGAATTATTTTTATTTTATTAAGGCGTCTTTTACACTGACAACTGTGACGACAAAAAATGCAATTTTCAGCCATTTTTGTTGGATGCATATGAAATATTTTACATGTGTGATGCATCAATCGATCATGACTTGATCAGCCCCACTGCCTAAGACAGACATCAAATTATATACATTGTGTGTTGATGCACACTAGATCACACTTTTCTTTGTTGTCGGAGGTTGTCGCTCTATTTGTTAAAGGGGCGTTGTCGGTGGCCTTGTTGGCAAAGAGGCTGGCAACAACAAATCAGCGACAATCTCCGACAACAAGAAAAAAGTGTGATCTAGTGTGCATGAACACACAATGTATAAAATTTTATGTTTGTCTTAGGCAGTGGGGCTGATCAAGTCATGATCAATTGAGGCTTCACACATGAAAAAATTCATATGATTGCACAAAATGGCTGAAAAATCGCATTTTTGTCGTCACACTATAAACGCTGTCTAATGATGACGTCATGATGGAGTGTTTCCTTCAGAAAAATGCATAGCGTGTGGTCCGTCGAGTATACTTATGTTCATCGCGGAAGCGGAAAAAGCATGATTTGTGGCGGAATAGCCGGGACGGAAAAACTTAGAACTATTTTATATCATATGCTCACTCGCAAAATTTCCCGCCTATGCATTTTAGCTTGTACCCGGTTATCAAGGTAATGCTATCAAAAATGTAGTTTTCTCCAAATCAGTTGCATATAAAAGTGGATGCGCCCAGTTCTTATCAATTTTGTCAGTTTTCTGCTTGCCGCACAAAAACGAGCTGAAATTTTGAGAAGCTAAAAAAGCAAAAATGAAATCGACTGTGCTAGCGGTTCTTTTGGGTACGTTTTTTTCCTTTGGAAGTATTTTCAGTTTATCCGGATGTGAGATGAGTGTTCGACAGATTATTTGTAGCGACATTCTTCAAATGAACCCTCTCAAATGGGCTTTACTTCGTTTGCTGTTTAACTTGGCATTTTAAATGGCTTTTGAAGCTTTGTATGATATGAAATTTGACATGTCCAGGAGCGGCACCAGTAAAGTGTAAAAATATGTGTAAATTTTCATGCGAAATGTCAAATTTTATTTTGTTTCCTGCTCGTTTGACATTTTGCATGACATTTCACCCAACATTTGACGTTTTACAGGGTGTTTTCCGGAGTGCTAGGGACTGGAGTGGCACCAAATTCAAGTTTTCAGCACAAACCGCCTTTATTGGGCCCCCACACGCTAGTTGACATATGCACCAAATGTCAACTGGTGCCAATCCCGATTCAAAGCTTGCTGACGAGTGAACGAACGACGTTCAAACGTTCAATCTTTGAATTAGGAACGGAACCAGTTGACATTTGGTGTCGATGTCAACTAGCGTGTGTGGGGCCATTCGCGCATACAGTAAACACATTCAATCAGTCATGTTGGCCACACATTCAATCAGTCATGTTGGCCTGCGCCTTACCTGCGCCCTGCAACCCCCTCAACCCCCTCAAACCCTACCCCTACACCCTACCCCCCACAGTGTGCCTTATCTCCCTAACTTTGGCCGAACAACCCTGCGGCCCCAAAGGCCTCAAATGCCAGGACGACCAAATTTGCTGCACTCAGGGCGACCACGCGGGATGTTGCCCGGACAAGCATTTCTGCTGCAGCACGGTGAATAATTGCTGCCCCTGGACATCTAAGTGTGACGTGGCTACTGGGAAGTGTTCTGTGGGTTGGGGGGTACTTTTTTGGTATTTTTGGCTGTGGAGGGATGTTTGTTAGGATTTGACATTTTACATGAATATTGACAAGTGTATTTGACATTTTACACAAAATCTGATGGGTGTGCCATCCCCGACCCTGTGGGCGAAAGCGACCAACCCTTAATATGGTATATTCATTGTTGTTTTTCTAGTCACTTTTCTGCAACACTACCATTCTTAATCACTAATGCCTAAGCAGAGTTGTTACGCTGAACTTTTTCCCGTATACGTAAATGTAAACTTTTCATACTTACCCATAGCACATTTTCACTTTTACTCATGACTAAACGCGAGTAAAGTACTTTTCCGCGGAAAACGTAACAGTGAGTATTTTTAAGCAATTTTGCCACCATGTCTGCTCAAAATTACTAATTTTCAAACCTTTCTGTCCATCTTCATCTTCATAACCTAAATACGTAATGATGTGAAGTGTGAGAACACTTTTGGCGCCAAGCGTGAGTAGCTTCACGAGGGTTATGGTGATGTCTCTTTCACACGTTTAACCTTGTAACTTTAGTGCACTCAACACATTTCCACAATTTTAGTAGACACATCACGATACCGGTGCTTTCACACACATCACCGAAATATATTTAAATTCATTTTGCTGGCACTCCCACCCACATAAAATGACTTCACGAAAAATTTTGTGAGTTTATGCGACGAATTTTCACAATGGTAACAGAATTTATCGCACCGTTATACCATATTTGAAAAATTGCAAATTCCGAGATTGTTCGAAAATACCGTTTACAGCAAAACTCTGTACCATTTACCGCAAACCCGTGTATTTTGCGACGTAGGCTCGCATTACATGTAAACCCGCTTGACATGTAGACCCGTTGCAGGGGTCTCCAATGAGAGAGGAGCGATCTATCTATCTATGTGGACCCTATCTATCTGTGGAGCAAATTTTGAGCGATTTCCCCTCATTTTCACATAAAATCGTTAAATTTTGCTCCATTTTGCCAATTTTGCCATATACCTACAGGGTGCGGCAATTTAGACGCCCCTCTAGATTTCGAATAACTTGTCACTGGGTGGTCGGATTCACGTTCAATTTTAGGTCAACATTAACAACTAAATGGGAAAAGAGTCCTGACAATATGGCTGCGATAGCTCTAGTCTTTCACAAGTTATTCATGCAAACGCGTAATTGTCACTTTTCCACAACCTAGCTTTACGACCAATTACGCAAGCGCCCGCCGATTTCCTTATGGGCATAGCGAATTGGTGGCGGGCGTGCACGCATTTAGACATGCAGCTGCGAAAAGAATATCAGAAAAAAAAACTGAAAAAACAATCCGATCCCAATCCTGGTCACGAAAACTCAATCCCGTTTGAATGATATCACACCGTGGTGGAAAAGTGATAATTACACGTTTGCTTGAATAACTTGTGAACGAGTGGAGCTATCGCTGCCACAATTTCAGGGATCCTTTCCTATTTAGTTATTAATGTTGACCTACAATTTGACGTTAATCCGACCACCCAGTGACAAGTTTTTCGAAATCTAGAGGGGGCGTCTAAATCGCCGCACTCTGTATATCATTGGCAGTTTACCGCCGCAAGCCCCCAGAACACTTTTCAGCTATCTATCCCTCTGGAGGAGCTACCGATTTGCCATTTATCCAGCCCCCGCGGGGGTCAAAATCTTGGAGACCGCTGATCCTTTGTCTACATGTCGAGCGGGTTTACATGTCTACAGGGCCACATTTCCCCACCCTACACTTCACCAGACCGCACTCATTTTCACTCTGACCGCATTAAAATCCAACCCGCAGCCGGCCAGTTTCCTATCCAAGCTGAGCAGATTCGGCCTCAACGTGGACAGCGACAGCGTACCAATGGTCCCGCAAAGTCCCGCCTTTGAATAACTCCGCCCACTTTGGGGGTTCATTGGATTATCAAGTGTTTTGGGGAGTAATTAAGAATGATTTTTGATTTTAAATGGTGATATTTGTGATAAATACATTTGTGTTATGTTGTTTAGAATCTGCAGACTGCGCGCTTTGGATTTGAGTCTAAATATTGTTTATTTGATTCATTTTTTCATTTCATTTTTTTAAAGAATTGCATCGTTCAGGTTGAGATAATTTTGCACTAAATTTCTCTATTCAACAGATTATGGTATGATTCTATGCAAAGCGTGCGGTCTGGTTAGTAAATATATGATAGAGTTTTATCTTTTTTTTTGCGTTTTCTTCATTGCTGCGGTCCAAATTTCCTTGTCGCAAAGTGTACAATTTTCTGTTAAAAACATTAACAGTACAATTTAATATGCGTTTTTTTTTGTATAGTGAACTTTCTGATAACTGTATAACTGTTTCTATTACTTTTAAAAGCTACAATATGTTATGTACTTTTGTAAAATGCTTATTAGAAGTTTCATAGTTTCGTTGCTTTGTATGTGTCTACTCTCACTTTGGTTCAGTGAATTTGTGCTTTATCAGAAATTTATTGCGTTGTAAATGTCGATAAGTCCTAGTAAAATCGACGTTATAAAATTTACAGATTCTCTCTGTTTGGAAATATGCAGTGCCTCTGTAACTATTTAAATACCTAGTTTGCTTCCATTTGCAAAGTGAAATTGCAAAAATTTGCCTGGGAAAGCTAGATCGCTTCAATGGTTTACCTTATAAGTGCTAGGTAAATCCAATGTGCAACTAGGCATATAAAATTAAACCCGATTCCCTGAAGGAAACATGACGATTTCAAAATATTATTTTGTGCAACTACCGTAAATCCTCGAATAAGTCCCTGGGGAGTTATTTTTTCGTCAGAATTTTGAGTAAAAAGCATTATCAATATATCATCTGAATGGGGGTTAAGTAAGTTGCATAAGCGTGTAAGCCAGAATAGAAATCCCATAATTAATGCAATTAAATCAATGCTAGTGTGCATCAACTGCAAAATAATGCATACTTTTAATGGACATATACATACATAGGTACGTTTTTTATACGTAGACTTCTTTCCCACCCATAAAAAAGACGGAGTTATTCGAGGGGGAACTTATTCGAGGATTTACTGTAGGTACCTTGTGTGGGGAACATTCATAAATGCAGCGTAAATTTTCAAATACCGTATTTACTCGAATAATTCCCCTGGGGAATTATTTTTTCATCAGATATTTTTGAGGGGGGAACTATTCGAGGGGGGAATTTTTCAAGTGAGGGAATTATTATTCTGTCACAATTTTCAAACATGTATTTCTCACACTACATACACATTTTGTCATTGTCGCTAGTGCTAGTGTACATTCCATTGCATCTTTGCTCACCGGATGTGCAACATTTGAAGTACCGTATTTCCTCGAAATACCCCCCGGGGGGTGATTGTTTCATAGTGGTCCCGAGAGGGGGGGGGGGTTAAACGAGGGGGGGGGGGTTATTATTTCACAAGAAAATTTTTGAAAACCAAGTACGAAATTGTCGTCTGAAACGTACGCAGACATCGAAAAATGCAACAAAAACCGCCATTTATAAGGTTCTGTAGACTAATATTAGTATGTAGGTGGTATGTACACTGTTCTAACGTGACACCGACATTGTTTTAACGTGTGTTCTGCAGTACACAGAACACAAACTACAGTTATTGTCATGTACGTTCCCTTTACACTCAATTTGGGGGGGGGGGGGGTATTTCGAGGGGGGGGGGTGATTGTTTCATAGTGGTCTCGAGAGGGGGGGGGGGTCAAACGAGGGGGGGTATTTCGAGGGGGGGGGGTATTTCGAGGAAATACGGTATATGGATCAAACCAGACACAGATCGTTGTTTGGTAGGTAGACTTCATCGATTGTTTTTGAAGGATATTTTTGTTCTATCATTGGGGAGGGGGGAATTAATCAAGTGGGGGAATTATTTTTTCCTCAATCGTCTAACAGGGGGGAACTATGCGAGGGGGGAATTATTCAAGTGGGGGGAATTCATCGAGTAAATACGGTACTTTGAATATTATGCTCGTGTGAACTAATGACAAACAATTACCACCTGTGCAAGTCTTATGACTCGAATATATGGCTACCGTATTAAATGTTTGTTGAGACAAAAATAGCAATTTTTCTGGCGTTAAACGCGCGTTGGCTACACTGAAAGAAAGACACACTTTGAACTGATTGAAACATGATAACATACCACCCAATTCGCAAATTTGTCGGCATAAATGCGCGCAGAAATAAAAAAATCCAATTTTCAAACTTCACCATGCTTGGAAAATTCGCCGTTTGGATTTCGATCGCTTTTTTGCTACTGCAACACTGCGGTAGGCGATTAGATATGTAAAATTTCCGGAGAACATGGTTCCAACTAGTGATAGAATGCGCCAGAAAAAAGGGCGCCAGGCGCCAATGGCGATCTTTCCACCCACTCACACCACTTCGTCCAATTTTCTGGTTTAAATAGATCATCCATGAACACGCTTTTTATTTTTTCCATATACGTAGCACTCAGCTTGAAACCCTGCTGGCGCCTTTTTGGCGCCCTTTCAAAGCAGGGCGCCAGGCGCCACAGAGAAAGGGCGCCAAGCGCCAATGGCGCTATGGCGCCTTCCGGAATGTGGGCGCCAGGCGCCGAGGGTGCCATAGAAAAAGGGCGCCAAGCCCCAATGGCGCCATGGCGCGGCGCCCTCTGGCGACCTCAAATGGCGCCAGCGCCATAGAATAGGGCCCGCAGGGCGCCAATTTCGAAGCACACACTGCATTACCGACGAAATTTGAAATATTTAGGAAACTAACAGATCAGACTTGAACGCCTTTGAGTTTACTGGAATCGGCCATTTTTATTCGCCATCAACTGTAGTTGAAGAACACCAATCCCGTACACTCGAATTCCATTCAAACTTTATTTGTGAGGTAACCCAATTTTTTGTTTACTAGCAGTAAACCAGTGTGCGCTGCGCGGCGCCAATGGCGCAACGTGAGTAGTGATGGCAAAAGCGCCAGGATTTTGGCGCCAAGCGCCATGGCGCCAGAGCAAAATAGCGCCAAGCGCCAGAAGTGCCATGGCTCTTTTTGCTTTGGCGCTAGCGCCAAGCGCCAGCGCCAGCCATTTTGTTCCTGTCGCCAGGCAAAACTAGCGCCAAAAGCGCCATGACGCTTTTATGAACCCAAACGCCAGGCGCCAATGGCGCCACAGCAAAATGGCGCCGACCGCCAAAGCGGTTTACTTTGGCGCTAGCGCCAGGCGCCAGCGCCATGGCGCTTTTCCATCACTACACGTGAGAATAAACTAATGACGTCAAAAATGTGGCGCCTAGCGCCAAACACGCCACGGAAAAATACGCCATGGCGCCATTTAGTCGAGTTAGAGGTGATCACCAATTTCTGCAGCTTCGATATTTAAGTTAGGTATATCTCATTTTTTTTGTTGACGCCTCCTTTTCTATGCAGCCGCGTTGAAATGCGGCCCTGGCTATTGCATGGATGGAATGATCTGTTGCAATTACGAAAAAAAGCAATGGGGCTGCTGTAATAGAGTCAGTTTTTTCATTGATACTATACTACCTCGAATTAATCCCCCCCCCCCACCGACGTGCCAACTGCCACTGAGGGAGCTGGAACCCCCCCCCCCCTCGAAATACCGTATTTCTTCTAATAGAAGGGCGCCCTTATTTTTTCCGTCAACTTTTATACTTACCCTTCTATTGGAGACGCCGTTCTATTGGAAGCATTATATCCTTGAATAGGTAAGTATGAAAAAAACAGAAAGGTAGGTTGTTAAAAAAAAATCTGCCGAAGTTTCTGAAATTTTCAGACTGCAATTTTCAGACTGACCGGTGCTGCGACGACAGTGCAAAATGTTGCAACAACGACAACAAATGGAAAAGTCTAAATTCGGTCAGCTAAATTACAGATTATGAAAAAGTGTGATCTTAAATTCCAACCCAAGCAATTTACACTCGCAGAAATGGCGCTTGGGAAAAAGAATGGTGGAAACTCCCTACATTCCATTGATGATGCAAGATGGTAATGCACATGAATATGAATGAGGACACTTAAATACTATGAAAACTTGAATGGATATGAATGTGAATATTTACAACCATTCATTGTGCAAATGTATCGAATTCGTGTGAATGTAAAATATTTATAAAGTAAAGCGGGCATTTTACGTTTTACACTACTTTTGACAAATTGAAATCACTGAATTACATCAGAATATCCCCTCTTGAATTAACCTCGCCTCGAATTACCCCCCCCTCAAATTGGGCTGGAGAAATAATAACCCCCCTCGAAATACCCCCCCCCCCGGAATAATGTACATCGTGTATGCAATGTACATGATGTATTTATTAATTACTGCTAATTTGCATTGCAGCTACACATAGACTAGTCTGTGTAGCTATCTATGTTTTTATGTCCAAATATATCCTGTTTGGACACATTTATTACCTGTTTTGGGTCGCAAATGCCTATTATTTACTACGATCCTTACGAAAAATTCTGAAGAAATAATAACCTCCCCCCCTCGAATAATCCCTCCCTCAAATTTTGCTGGTGAAATAATAAACCCCCATGAGGATATGTCGAGGTAATACGGTAGTCACTTGCTGAGTCACTTACATTTTGCATACATGATGTACATCATTCCAGAGGGGTATTTCGAGGGGGTCCATTATTTCCCAGCCCATTTTGAGGGGGTGGGGGGTTAATTCGAGGGGCGTTAATTCAAGGGGGTGATAATTCGAGGTAATAGGGCAGCTGCTTGAATAGATTCGCCTGTTTAAAGGGGGTTTATTTTTGCCTGTTTTCGTTATTCGACATTTTAATTACTACCTTATTTCCTCAAAATACCCATCATAGGGTGTTTAATTATTTTTCGTAAGATCTTTCAAACCTGAGGGTATGTCAAGGGGGAAAGGGTATATTCGATAAATTACGGTAATTTAGATGACGATATGAAAGAAATTCGTCCAGATTAGTGGTAAATACTGTATATCCTCGAATAAGTCCCCAGGGGAGTTATTTTCCTGTCAGCGTTTTTGAGGTGGAGTTATTCAAGGGGGCGAAGTTATTCATGGGGGGAGTTCTTTTTTCCTCAGAAAACTTGGATTTGATTCATTGTATGAATACATTCTGTCAACTTATGTAATCCAGGTATATAACAGTTCTACATCAACTAAAATGTGTGTATACACTGCAAACACATTATGTATCTGCTGTCACTGCCATACGTTAACATTCTTTTCTATTTTAATCGATCATTTTTGTCGATTTTGTAGTGTGGTTTTCACACAGAGGGGCGAGTTAATCAAGAGGGGGGGTGTTATTCGAGGAGGGTTTATTATTTCGTCAGAGGTTTTGAGGGGGAGTTATTCAAGGGGAGGAGTTATTCGAGGGAGGGGGTTTTATTCAAGGATATATGGTATAATACCTGGGTACTTGACTGATCTGTGAGCAGTAGTTAATAAGTTATATTTATTCAGGTATTTGAAATTGTCTCTTGGTTTGAAAAAGTGGTGGTCATATTGAGTTGCACTGAATCGTAATCTCGTTGTTAAACATAATTTCCATAGATTACTCATGATATTACTGTACAATGAAGTGTACCAGATCAGTCAAAGTATATGATATGCCAATAGAAAAGTACATCGTAAAAATGCAAAAATATAATTGTAAATACCGTATTTCCTCGAAATACCCCCCGGGGGGTGATTGTTCAGAGTGAGAATTTTGAGAGAAAAACGTGAAAAATTCAACATTAACCACCATTTATAAGTTTTTACAGCCTTATATAAAGATGTGATGGTATAAACGATGTTCTAACGTAACACAGTAAGTGCTTTGAACATCTGTTATGCATTTCCCGGACCACAAATTCATAGTGCCGATTTGGGGGGGGGGGGGTATTTCGAGGAAATACGGTATATTTACATTGTATATATATACCGTATTTGCTTGAATAGTACCCCCCCTTGAATAATCCCCCCCCCCTGTAAGACGAGTGAGGACATAATAATTCCCCCCCCTCGAATAATCCCCCCCCCCCCCTTAAAGAATTTGCTCAATTTATTGTGCTCAATTTAAACAAAAATGGCACGTTTTTGTGTGAATAGAGCAGATTTCATCAAATGAGTTGATAGAAACATGGTTGAAAATGTTGACGAAATAAAAATTCCCCCCCTCGAATAATTCCCCCCCTCGATTAGTTCCCCCTCAAAATAGTCTGACGAAATAATAATCCCCCAGGGGGATTATTCAAGCAAATACGGTATTTGAGAGATCAATTCAGGTACAGAGACATGTAAGTGAAGAATAGAATAGGATACACAGCACTTATAATTAGCACTCACAACTGATTTTGGTGTGCACATGCATTTCTACTGAAAAATCCAACAATTGTTGCAAAAAATGCAAGTTCATATTATATTTTTGAATAAGTTTCAGTTGATAATGCTGGGAGAGACCACAACAACCCATTTTTTCAATATATCACAGAGATTAATTAACACAATCAAAATCATATCAGAATCACATGCACTTTAGTGAATAAATATGTACAAATAAATCTTAACAGTTCACACCATTAACATAAATGTGTTGGCAGAGTGCCAGTTGCCTCTCTAAATGACAGTTTGCATTTGTGACTGAATGTGACAAACTTGTCAAATCCAGAATCCTTCAGAAACACGAGAAAATGAAAACATCTGAAATTGTTTTTCACTTTCCTGTTTGTCTTGGATATTCCAATTTTTTTTGGAAACCCCCAGTTTGAATGCACGAACAAGTTTTGCTATTTTAGCCACATTGCACAGTGCCTCACAATTTCTGGAACAGACCAAATATCTAGTCAACAAAATAGCTGAACATAAATGTGTCAAAGAAAAAAACAATGTATACATAAAAATCACATTTTTTTCACAAAAAAATATTATGAAATAGACTGCGGTACCTCATACAAAAACACCAAATCGTCGCAAGAACTGAAACGTTTTCTGCGGGAAAATAGTCCAGTGATTCCCCTGTGCAAAGATGCCAATCGATTGGCACCGGCTGGCGGTGAATTTGCCTGCAAATATGAAAACTTGGTTACCGTATATCCTTGAATAAGACCCCCCCCTCGAATAACTCCTCCCCCTTGAATAACTCCCCCCTCAAAAACACTGACGAAAAAATAACTCCCTCCCTCGAATAACTCCCCCCTCTGGGTGAAAAATATGCTACAAAGTTTACAAAAATGATCGATGCAAAGACCATATAATGTTAATATATGGCAATGACAGCAGACATATAACATGTACCCAGTGTATGCGCACCTGTTTGTTGTTTTGAACTGTTAAATAGCTGGATTACTTGAGTTGACAGAATGCGTTCATACAATGAATTAAGTCCAAGTTTCTGAGGAAAAAATAACTCCCTCCCCTGAATAACTCCTCCCCATTGAATAACGCCCCCCTCAAAAACTCTGACGAAAAAATAACTCCCCTGGGGTCTTATTCGAGGATATACGGTATTTGTGGGTATACTCCAGTCACTTTTCACCCTGCACGCGTCGTTCATGCTGGAAGCGTGCCAACGATTTTTTTAACGCATGCGATTTTCATAATAAGTTGGAAAAAGTCATCGCTATTATAACGCTATACGTTAACTCATTCACAACAATTATTTTTATCCACATTTTTATCCACATGACAACATTTTTTTACAAAAATCGCATGCTTCATCATCATTGGCGCTCCACACGGTGGTTGACGCTACTTTTTAGAAGTCGATTGAGTCAACTCAGAGTCAACAGTTTTTTTTTAATTGACCCCGGAACCTATTGAGTTGAAAATGTGCGCACTTTTTTTGTGTCAACTGAAAAATTTGGACAGTTGACAATTTTGAGAAAATGACAAGTCAACTAAAATGACACGCGTGCACTAAAAAGTGTACGTTTTTCATACAGTTGACATTTCTTGATGATCACCTTTGTCAATTGGGTGATTTTATTAGGCAAAAATCAACTTCAGTTGACATTTTTGCTGCACACAAATAACTGATTTTTATAGTGAAAATGTCAACTAGTGAAAAATGTGTATGTTGTGCCTGTAAGTGTACGTTTTTAGTTGACATTTTCATTTTACAGAAATTCAATTGACACAAGTAGTCGCTCTTCATTGTCAACTGCCCAAAGTAGTGCAAAAATGTATGAAAAAGTATGTTTTTTTTGCTAGTTGACACAGCACTTGCCAACTTTCTAAAAGTACCTTTATTCATTCATTTTTAACTGAAAATGTATGGAATTTGAGACTCTGATAGAGAAAAATTTATTCCATCTTTCATAGAAGAACTTTTTGCATGAAAAATTATAATTAATTTTTGAAAAACATTTTTGTCCAAATTTTTTGCTTGAGTTGACATCAGGTTTTTGTACTGATTGTACATGCACGATCACTTGACTACCATTAATTTTTAACTTTGTCAACTTCAAAATTTTTTTATCCCAAAACTCACTAAAAATGTAATTCAATGCTAGAGTAGTGAGGGAAAAGGTGAAAAAGTGGATAAAAACTGGTGATTGCAGACTGTCAAGGATAAAATGGCTAAATTGCTCAATTGACATATCATTGCGATTGTATTTGTCAAATTCATGGATTCATGCTCAACTCAGCAATTTTTCACTCATTTTCAAAAATCATTTTTGAAAGTCAAATATGTTTCCATTCTTAACAATTAAAAATATGTTTTAATATTTTTCCACTATCAAATGATATGTATTACACAATTTAAATTGCAGTAAAAACATAACTTTGAAATATTTTAACATAGAATTTTCCAAAAATTGTATATTTTGTTTCCTGTATGCATTTCTTTTTGTTCAGAGATCACTACGTTCAAATTTTTTTATCTTTCTGCTGGTACTGTTAGCAATATGATATACATTTGTCATGTTCAATGAAAAATTAATTTTGGTTTGATGCAAAATAATTTTTTCCTCTATCATTAAGGCATCATTTAAACATTTTGTTATATCAAAAAATTGCCCTATATTAATACTACATGAATCACCAAAACAATATTGACACAATTACACATGTCACAAACTTTAATTTTTCAATGTGTAACAAGAAAATAAATTTTAAAATTATCATACTTTACTTTAACATGAACAATTGAGTGTCACAATAGCAAATGAATTTTGCTTAATAACATAGGAACATTTAAATCACACAAATAGCATCAAAGAAGGCTGGGTCAACTCATTTCTGAAAATGTATTTTTCGCAGTTGACAATATCGTTTGACAATCAGACCTAACTACCAAAAAAATAACAAAAACAGGTTAACACATACGCAGTTGCGTAAATGTCTACTAAGAAATAGGTTGTGTCAACTAAATGGAGTTGACTCTGAGTTGACGCTGGAATCTATGTCAACTAGCGTGTGCAGCGCCATTGGCACGCTTCCAACGTGAGACGTAAATGAGTGCGAGGGCAAAGTATCATGTCCACCGAGTATATACGCGGCGGACATCACACTTACTATGAAAAGCTACCGTAACCCATCTGAATAATTAGCCTAAACTTTTACATTTTTCATCATAATCTTTCGTTTTTACTATGAAATAATTAATTGCGAAATTTATCACAAAATTTTATTCATAAAATTATGGTAGGTTTTCATACTAGGTGTGCTGTCCGTCGAGTATACCTGTGCAAATCGGCTGAACGTTTTCGCGTGCGGTTTAAAAACCTCTATGCAGTGGCGAGTAGGCGGAGCCACGTGTGGCACATATTTACGTAGATGCAACGGGGGTGCACTGATACGCACATCTGCCCGATACGCACATTTGCCCGTTTTTTCCACTTGACACTTTTTAAAGTGATTTTCAGATATGAGTGAAGTGAAAAACGCTGCGCAATGACATTAGTGAACTTTTTTCACTTTTGTCAAGTGAAAAACAGTGAAAAATGGCTATTTTCCACTGTTTTTTTTTCACTTGACAAATTTTCAAGTGATTTTCAGATATGAGTGAAGTGAAAAAAGTTCACTAATGTGATTGCACAATTTTTTTCACGTTACTCATATCTGAAAATCACTTGAAAAACTGTCAAGTGAAAAAAACGGGCAAATGTGCGTATCGGGCAGATGTGCGTATCAGGCCTGCCCCGATGCAACTGCACACAGAAATATGTGCGTCCACCGTATACTCACCGTATTTCCAGTCGGCACCGGGGGCGGCGAGCTTTCTACTGCTGACGAGGCCGCGTCGCTGTCCAGGTTTCTGCAAAAAATGTAAAATGTAAATCGGCGTAGATGGTGTTTCTGAAAATTGGTTAGTTTTTTATGCGGGGTGGAATTTTGAAATTATCTGAAATCATTTGAGGAAATGTGGAGTGTCTTTTGATGCTTTGAACCTATTCTGCCTGCGCTAGGGGACACTCCCAGACCCTGCAAAATGTGAAATGTCATGTAAAATATCAAAGTCTTGTAAAATGTCATGAAAAATGTCAAACCGCAAACCAGTGAAAAAAAACTTTTACAGCATTTCGCAGGGTCTGGTATTGGGTGGCACCAGCTCACACTACAAAAGAAATTATTTCTGCAAACTGAGAAATTGGGAAGCTGCTTTTTTAAATAACGATGTCGATAATGACAACGATGCGATAATTATGAATTTTTACCAGTTCATTTTGCACACGTAAACTAGGTCAAAAAAGTGCCCTTCAAAATCCTAAACCAATATCTCGACAAAAAGTGCAACTTTAAAGTGCGACACACATTTCCGAACGTTGCTGCGCTGCCAGCTCGTCGACAATGACGCGGCGCAGCGAACGAACTGATTCGGGCAGCCTGAGAAGTAAGCGGTGGGCATTCGTAGGTAGGGGGCGGCCGACATGAAGGGAACACAGAGGTGCAGTCATTGGCAACCCGCCAACTAGTTGACAGTGACGCATGTTTGTCAACTGGGCTGTGTCAACTCAGATTTTGGCACCACACGTGTCGCAGAGCGATCTTCAAAGGCACATGCGGTAATGTTGGAAAATAAAGACCTATTACGGAGTTGGTCTCATCTTAGATGTACACTCTGCGACACGTGAAGCCGAAATCTGAGTTGACACAGGTCAGTTGACACACGTTTGTCAACTAGTGTCAAAAATCATTGAACCGAGCGAACTCACTTTGCGCTGACGTGTACGATGCGCGCGCCCAGCCGCCGAACTCCGGCCCGGATTTCTGAAAATAGCATCATTTTTGTGCGATTAAATCGATATTTTATCAACTCTAATCGGATTTATTCTTCGGCGATTAAAATGAATTTGCAACAAAAAGAAAAAAATGATTCGTGGGGAGATTTTCGCAGCTTGTAAAATATGTAGGTAGGTACTGGAAAATAAGGTCAAACGTTGTGTAAAATGTCAACTAAATAAAAATAGGTAACCGTGAATTGGCAGCTTTCATAAACATCGACAAATTTGTGTCACATTTTGCGTGCCATCTGACAAATTTGTGTGACATTGTAAATGACATTCGACAAACTTGTGTGACATTGTAAATGACATTCGACAACCTTATGTGATAATGGTAAATGAGCTTCAACAAACTTGTGTGACATCTCACGTAAAATTTGACAAACTCGCATTATATTTGGCACCCTCAAAGAACCCCCCCCCCCCAGAAAAAAACCGCCCACTCACTTCTCAAATGCGCGCTTTCCGCATCGTAGGCGCCGAAATGATTGAGCACGAGTATGACGAACTTTGCGCGGTGTTCGTGCCGCGTGCGGATCGCCGCCAACGTGTCCAGGGGGCAGTTCCAATTGGAACGTAGGGCGCACGTAGGGCGCTTGACACACGGGTATATAGTAGCGGTTTCAGCTTGGTGAAAAATCGAAGGTGGACGTGAAAGGTAAAATAAAGCCACTTAAATATTTGTTTTTTCATGTTTTCTACTGTTTTATTCAAAATTCAATAACTATAAATCACATTTTTTCTCTCAAACATTTGTGGGAATATGGATGGCCAGGTTTTTTTCAACAGTTTAACAAACGCTTTTAAAACACACTCATCGAAACCGTTTGTTAAAGAAAAACAAGTGTAACTGAAATTTATTACTAACTTCTAAACATGAAATTTTCAAAAAAAAACTGAAAAACGTGAAAATAACAAATATTTCAGTTCTTTTTTTTACGTTTCACTTTCAATCTTCCATCAAGCTGTAAACGCACCTTATTGCACACAATTCGACACACTTACTTGCGTGTGGAGCGCCTTACCTGCGCCTTACGCTCCAATTGGATCTAGCACCAGGGCGCTATTGCGCGACACTGCCGACTGGGGAGAAATGCAGACTATGTAGCCCGCGCAGCAAAGGGACGGCCACAGGTCGTCCTATAGGGGAGGGGGGGGGGGTAAATATTTACCATATTTCCACGAATAAAACCCCTCGTATGATCCCTACGGGAATGAACCCCCTAAGAAATTTTGCACCTGGTCGACGTGAATCTCGATCAAATTCAATTGTCCGGCAATCTTGGTCTCTTCCATGGCGCGGTCGCAGTCGTTCATCATGATGTCGATCAGACTGGGGGCACATCACAGACACTGTAAAACGCCCTGCAAAATGTCAAGTGTCATGCAAAGTGACTAAGGTGATGTAAAATGCCCTGTAAAATGTCAAATGTCATGTAAACGGGCTTGCAAAATGTCAAATGTCATGCAAAGTGTTAAAAGTCATGTGAAATGCCATACAAAATGTCAAATGTAATGCAATGTGTTCAAAGTTTTAAAAATGCCCTGAAAAATGTCAAACGAAATGTCAAGTGTCAAAAGTCATGTAAACTGCCATATAGAATGGTAAACACACGTTTTCCATTTTCCAGGGCATTTTACATGACTTTTGACATTTTGCATGGCAATTGACATGTTGCAGGGCGTTTTACAGGGTCTGGGACTGGCACCTGGACTTGCCCACCTGTGCCGAACCCATCACTAAGATCGTGCAGTCTGCGAGGGGGGTTGACATTTAATTGGATGGTTACATTGTTGCACAGATTCATTATTTTCCAGTTGTGCTGGTGGGGGGGGGGTTTATTCGAGCAGTGGGTTTATTTTCGATATATAATTTTTGAAGAATATGACATTTTGATTGTGATTATAGCGAAGGGGCTCAAATTTGTTTGCGAAATAATAAATACACCTAGGATGGGTGTGGATGGAAGGTGAAATATTCAATATTGAAACTTGGAGTAATTACAAAAATTCTAAAATGGTTGACTCAAACTTCAGCAGTGCAAACTCAGATTGCGTGTACCGTATTTCCTCGAAATACCCCCGTAGGGGTGATAGTTTCATAGTGGTCTCGAGAGGGGGGGGGGGGGTCAAACGAGGGGGGGGGGGGGGGTGATTTCGAGGGGGGGGGGGTATTTCGAGGAAATACGGTAAATGTTGTTTTCTGACAATTTTTTGTATTTGAACCGTTCCAAAACATAGAAACGTTCGATTTGAACTTACCCAAAGTGTCGTTGTGCCGGTAGCCTGAAGCGCGACCTGAATTGACAGGAAAATTAGGAAGTAAATAAAGTGTAAGCATTTGTTGCTGCTGTTTATGAATTATGTAACATTTATGTTAACATATATACTTTGAATAAGTCCCCTGGCCTGGGGCTGGAATCAAATCAAAAGAGTTACTTCTGTGTCAGACAATTGAAAAAAGGCAATTATTCAAGGGGGGATAACATCATCTATCAACCGCATCAAGTCTGGTCAAAGCTTGATTCTACAGTCAATTTTGGGCACCAAGTGTAACATTTTCCTTTGATTTGTCTTCTTTTCACATTTCCGTCAGACTGGGGACTTATTCAAATGGTGTAAAATGCAAGAACGTAGGGTAGATGCAACCGAAATAGCATTGTAAAATTGATGGGCAGATTTATAAAATCTTAATATCAGAAAATATAAAAATATCGCATTTACCTATATTTACTTACCATTTTTACTCGAATAATTCCCCCGCTTTTTAAAAATAACTCCCCTTGAATAATCCCCCCCCTAGACGAGTATGGAAAAAATAACCCCCCCTCCCTCGAATAATCCCCCCCCCCCTTAGGCATATGATAAAGTTTTTGCATCACATGTGAACAAAAATTTACATGTTATTTAGTAAAAAAGCATATTTCATGAAATCAGTTCATTGAAACATGATTAGAGTGTTTGATTAATAATAATACCCACCACTGTTAAAAATTCCCCCTCGGATAGTTCTCCCCTCAATAAGTCTGACGAAAAAAATGAGTCCCCGGGGGGATTATTCGAGTATATACGGTACATCTTTTCCAGTTTTGTTCCGATTCAGATTATATATTTTCCACAAATTTTCCCACACTACATTCAAATTAATTTCCCCAAAACCACCCATTTCCCACCGCTCAACCCAACCCCCAAAAACCGACCCAAAATCTGCCGCCAATCGATCTCATTGGGCGTGCCGCTGCACGCGGTGCTGTCGCCCGCTGGTCATCCGCAGTTGGGCGCTCGTGTGCCGCATCAAGAGGGCGTGGCCGTGCGAACCGCTGCGCTTGCGCGACGGCGCCTCCGAACTGAGGGGGGGGGGGTATTTTTTGGCAGGGATTTTTTTGAAAGTGTTCGTGGTTTGTAACGTACGCAGGTAAATGCAACAATCGCCGTCATGTAGGGCAAAATATTGTAGGGCTTTTTGAGGGGGGTGCGTGATGTTAGATGAAGCGTTGTGACTTTTTTGTGTAGGGTGGTGATAAGCACTGGAAAAAATCTCTTGCCTGATATGTAGGTATTCGAAAAATTCGAAAAAAATTACATTTTTGTAAATTTATGTTTTTGCCCAGGATGTCCCAGAGAGATTTAGTTGCCGTAAAAAATAACCTCAAACTGTAGAATTAATTCAAAAAAATACAAACAGCCACCAAAAACTCCAAAATTGGAATTGGAAAAAAACCCGGCCACACAAACCGATCGCTCTGTTGACCCCCAACAGTGAAACTGCACCCCGACGCGGCCGCGGACCCCCCAAAACTGGTCACATTGCCCTTGCTATCCCTTTTCACCAGGGGTGCGCTCAACTTTTTGCTTCAACTTTATCCAGCTACGGCGGCGCCAAGACCCCTCCCTGCTGATGTTGTCGCTCTGGGGGGACTTTCCCGCACCCTGTAAAATGGCATGTAAAATGTAAAATGTCATGGTAAAGTGTCTAAGTCATGTAAAATGCCGTTGGAAAATGACAAACTACCTAGTTGCAGTTGACATTTACCATATTTGTTTGAATAATTTTTTGTGAGACTTTTTTTGAGGCGGGAACTATTCGAGGGGGGAA
>OZ038456.1:21460155-21490832 GCA_964036195.1 Sphaerolaimus hirsutus
TTTCCAGGCATATTTTTATCTCATTTTTATATTTTTATTTTTAACTCATTCCATGAAATATCCTTTATTAACAAAATAACACACCATTTTGTTCTAATTCTACACAACCAATTGATCATATGCGTAAAGGGGGGGGGGGGGATTATTCAAACGGAGGAATTAATATTGTTAACTCGTCTAACAGGGGGGGGGGGTTATTCAAGCAAACACGGTATCATTTCCCACTTCATTTCACGCGACTTCACATGACATTTTCCATCCGCCACCCCCATTTTCCAGTGCACGAGCATGCCACCTGCAGCGGGGGCGGCTTAGCGCACAGGAAAGGGGTGCTGCGTGCGGTCGTTTGATCCCTCAAAGCGGCGCCCATTTGAGTTGACGGGCCCAACTGTTTTGAGTTGACGCGGCCACCGGTTAACATTGTGCGCGAGCGGGTGCGCGGCGACGCGCTGCCTATGGGTTTTGGAGGGCTGTTTTTAGAGGGGTTGACGTCATTTGTGATGGAAGGGTGACATGTGATTGGGTCCACCCACGCACGCTAGTTGACATCGCTAATTCGTGTCAACTCAATGTCAACTGAATAAAACAAAAACTTGTTTAACACACTTAACAGAAACAATGAAAATTAAGTGTCATGCATAGGCGGCGCAAGGTCCCAATTTGCGCTTGTGACATTCACATTGGTCAAAATTTCACCTTGTGACACCTTTTTATCAGAGCCCTTATTTGAAGTTGGCAACGAGCCAAAGATGTCGAAATCGCTATAAATAAAAATAAAAATAGCTAAAATAGGTATATAACTATGTATGGTAGATGAAAAACGGGATTATAAGGGTGAAAATAGGCAAGACGGAGCAAATTTTAACGAATTTTCGCTAATTTTGAGCTTTCACTCTTGTTTGTATCATACGCGCTTGTGAATGTCACATTGTGACAGTGAAATTTCTGCTTGTGACACCGAAAATTCCGCTTGTGACATTCACAAGCGCACAAGCACTTACGCCGCCTATGGTGTCATGGCATGATGTAAAATTGACTACATAATATGCTCTATCAGTTGGAAAGTTGAAATCACACTATTCCCTAAAAATTCAGTTGACACGAATTCTGTTGACATCCAGCCTGTGTGGCGCCATGGGCACATTTGATTGACACTCTATCAACTCGTTTTAAATTAATTAGACTTTTTTGAGCTTGGTTAATTGCCCGGGAAAGTTCAGTTTACTCTGGTCTACTCACATTATAGGGCAAAAACAGTAATATTTATAAAGTGAGCCTCAACCATTTTAAGGATTTTTCCTGAATCCTTGAAATATTCCTGAAAATTTAAAAATTTCGGTTTACATAAAGCTAGATAAACTTGAGTGTAGCTTGCGCACTCTTTATGACATAGTATTTATGACATAAATAACTACCGTACTTCTTCGCAATACCCCCAGGGGGTTTATTTTTCGCCGAAAATATGGAGAGGTTAATTCGAGGGGTGTATTTCTTCGCCAGAAACTTTCGTGAACAGTCGTAGTAAAAATGAATTTACTTTTTCAAGGGGTTTATTTCTCCCCAGCTCGCTAAGACCTGGGCTGGGGCTATTTCGAGGGTGGGGGGTTAATTCAAGTGGGGTCCAGGAAATAGGGTATAAAGTTAAGAAACATACGTCCATGTCGACACCTCAATAGTCGATGAAGGCATTTCATTGCTTTCTCGTGAAATACGAAAACACAATTTAATAAATTATGTAAATATTCATTTTAAAGTACACTGACTAGAGATTGGTCCAATGTGTCATCGTTAAATCATCTATAAATATTTAACATCTTAAAATGGTTGGTTCAAACATACACTACGCGGACCGCACACTCAACGATGGGTAAGTTCTCCAAAAAAAAACACTTTCTGTGTTTTGAGTTTTTCAAAAATGAATACCTGTGTTTTGAGTTTTTTTCTTGAAAAAAACTTGAGTAACTCTGTTTTTATTTCTGTGTTTTTTGTAAAAACTCAAGTTTTAAGAGTTTTTTCTAAAAAAACTCAAGTTTTTTCCAAAAAATTCAAGTTTTCCCCAAAAAAATTTTGATTTACAGCATTTCGATCAGGAAACAGTGGTTTTCTATTAAAATATTGGTTTTGCACATGTTTTAACCCCACATAACATTTGTGTATTCATTCAAGTGTCAAAAAAGTCCTTAAAAATGTCCACAATGAGGACATCAACATCACAACACCAGCAACAAAATGCCCAGAAACGACAATTTACGCAGTACTCCAAAATTCTTCAATGGATGTGCACTGTATGGAAGACTACGGAATTGATTTGAACTACAACTACCATATTACCTCGAAATACCCCCATGGGCATTATTGTTTCGTCAGAAAGTTTTGTAAGGATCATAGAAAATAGTAGGCATTTACATACCCAAAACAGGTTATAAATGCGTACAAACAGGATATATTTGAAATAAACATGTAGTCAGCTACACAACCTAGTACAGTCTATGTGTAGCTGCAATGCAAATTAGCAGTAATAAATACATCATGTACATTGGATAAATGATGTACATCGTCCCGGAGGGGGGTATTTTGTTGGGGGCGGGGCTTATTATTTCACCAGTCCATTTTGAGGGGAGTTAATTCAAGGGGGTTTATTCAAGGTAATAAGGTATACTCAAATGTCGAAATTTAAATTGTCAAATCCACCATGAGATGTGCATGCCATCTTTAATTTCTTTTTTGTACCATTACAAAATATGAATACATTATGTACATATTTACATAATATAGATGCTTATCTTATCTTGTTTGGTTTAACTGAATTAATGTGCATTCAACCACTTCGATGAAAAAAACACAAAAACTCAAAAAACTTTTCTGTGTTTCTGTGTTTCTGTGTTTCTGTGTTCTCCAAAAAAAACTCATTTGAGTTTTGAGTTTTTCAAAATTTATGAGTTTCCGTGTTTCTGTGTTTTTGTTTTACACAGAAACACGGAAACTCAAAATTTTTGAAAAACTCAAAACTCAAATGTGTTTTTTATTGGAGAACACAGAAACACAGAAACACGGAAACACAGAAAAGTTTTTTGAGTTTTTTCATTGGATTGGAGGACTACTGTGCTGTGTTTAACTGAATAAAAAAAGAAATGTGCACAAGTGCATATCAACAGATAACAAAGGGTCCAAATTTAATAACAAGTGACAAAATACAACCTAAGTAACAAAATGGCACCTGGTCATATGACAATGATTGGAATTGTTATTGACACTGACTGATTGACTTGCACCCACCAGCTCACTCCACAGAGTTGAAAGCTACCCCCAAAGCTGCCAAAAGCATAACCTGGTCACTTGTAAGGTAATTTTACAACTTTAGTGGGTCAAAAGATGAGTTAGTCAAGTGAAACCAGTAGTGTAAAAATAAAAAATGTTCAAACCTTTATTTTACAGTTTGAATGACTGTTTAAATTGTTCAGTGGATTTTACAGGGTCCCTGGACATGCATAATCAAATTTGTAATAAGAACACCACTGTTTTTGCATTTAACCACTGTATTTGAGAAACAAACTTGCATTTTATGAAAAAACTTGAGTTTTTATGAAAAAACTTGAGTTTTTATGAAAAAACTTGAGTTTTTATGAAAAAACTTGAGTTTTTATGAAAAAACTTGAGTTTTTACAAAAAACACCGAAATAATAACAGAGTTACTCAAGTTTTTTTTGTGAAAAAAACTCAAAACACAGGTATTCATTTTTGAAAAACTCAAAACACAGAAAGTGTTTTTTTCTGGAGAACTTACCCATCGTTGGTTATAACTTTATTTTTCATTTGATATTATCTACGTAGATTCTATTATCTACGTTTGTTATTACTTCTATATTAACATAAAAAATGTTACACAAAGCACACAACTTCAAACTTTCCCAAAATATACACTGGCTCAAATTGAAAATTCAAATGCTTATATAAAAGTAAATAAGTAAAAAAATTTTTTTTTCAAATCAGAAAGTGTTTACGTTTTTAGAAATTCGACTTCTTCACATCACTGCGGATGACGAACATAGAACGCTTACATGTAAATTGGATGTATGCCTAAATTATTGATAAAGTGAACCTACTTACGTCAGTCCCTTAACTGAACGCACTAGGCACATAATTTACGAGGTAAAATAAATACAAAAAGAAGAAAAATGTAATAAAAAAGCAACATATGCATTTAAGGTGCCCTACACGTAGGGTGTCAACTTTCCGTTTTCCGTTTTCCGTTCCCGCTTTCCGCAGGCAAATTTTTTTCCGTTTCCGTTTCCGTTTTCCGGCTGCTAAATTTTTTTTCCGTTTCCGTTTCCGTTTTTCCGGCTCATTTTCCGTTTTCCGGCAAATTTTTTCAGTTTTTCCGCCTTTTTCCGTTTTCCGGTTCAATTGTCTGTTTTTCCAACTTTTTTCCACTTTCCAGCTCAATTTTCTGTTTTCTGTTTCAGCCAAACTGGTAAAAATGCATGCAGGTTCTTAATGAAGTGAATTTTTCCTATTTCTAGTGAGATTTCTGCAAATTTTTTTAAATTCAGGATAAATTTCTGCAAATTTTTTTCCGTTTCCCGCAAAATTTCATCAATTTTTTTCCGTTTCCGGCATAATTTCAGCAAATTTTTTCCGTTTCCGTTTCCGTTTTCCAGCCTTCCATTTTTCCGTTTTCCGTTTTCCGGCAAGTGCAAAATTTTTTCCGTTTCCGTTTTCCGGGATGTGCAAAAATTTTTCCATTTCCGTTTCCGTTTTCCGCCAAAAAGTTTTTGTTGACACCCTACCTACTACACGCGATTGAGCGCTGAAAGCCTGAAACTGCATCATTCATTCCAATTAAATCTTGCCCCTGGCTCGATAAATATAAAAATAACCATATTTGCTTGAATAATTCCCTTTTGAATTATTCACCTGTAAAACGAGTGAAAAAATATGAATCCCCTTGATGAATAATCCATTCCTTAAGGCATATGATCAATTTGTTATGTCCAATTTGAACAAAAATGGCATGTCATTGTGCTAATTAAGCATATTTTGTGGAATAAATTGAATGAAACATCCCTGAAAATTTTGACAAAATAATTACTCCCCACTAGTGATGGAAAAGCGCCAGAAAAAATGGCGCCAGGCGCCAAGGGCGCCATGGCGCCATTCGGAAAGTGGGCGCCAAGCGCCAAGGGCGCCACAGAGAAAGGGCGCCAGGCGCCAAGGGCGCCATGGCGCCATTCAGAAAGTGGGCGCCAGGCGCCAGGGGCGCCACGGAAAGAGGGCGCCAAGCGCCAAGGGCGCCATGGCGCCATTTGGAAAATAGGGCGCCAGGCGCCAAGGGCGCCAGGATAAAAAAGTGCCTACAACACCATGTGTGTGCTAAAAATGATTCTACAGTACCATTGTAACCGCATTCACTTCTTAACTCGCGTTCTCCAGGATGTAATGAACAAAAACAAGGCTAGCAACAAAAACATTTTGAATAAAATCCACATGACGAATTCAAACGCAATGGAAATTGTCATTTGACAACAATCCATTCATTACAAATAGACCTTTCCAAACAATGTTTCCTAATTGCAATGATTTAAATCCGTTTATTTATGATTTTGCAAGTTATACGGTCCATCATTCTTGTCTTCTGATCCGTCAGACAGATTTGATGAACCGTTGGACGAAAGATTTCCACCCACTCACACCACTCCGTCCATTTTTCTGGTGAATTTATATCATTCACGGATGCGTTTTTCATTTTTTTTCGTTTACACAGCACTCACCGTGAAACCCGGCTGGCGCCTTTTTGGCGCCCTTCTAAAGCAGGGCGCCAGGCGCCAAGGGCGCCACGGAAAAAGGGCGCCAAGCGCCAAGGGCGCCATGGCGCCTTTCATAATGTGGGCGCCAGGCGCCAAGGGCGCCACAGAAAAAGGGCGCCGAGCGCCAATGGCGCCATGGCGCGGCGCCCTTTGGCGCCCTCAAATGGCGCCAGCGCCATGGCGCCATTCCATCACTACTCCCCACCTTAAATAACGCCCACAAAAAGTTCCCCTTAAAAACTAACAAAAAAATCTCCATGGGGAATTATTCGAGCAACCACCATAACCCCCCCCCCCACCCAACCAACCATCAATATCATTATCCACATCATATCCGGGCGGTCGGGCACTGAGCGTTCGCACCGCCATCAGGGGGGTGGCCGCCCTACCGGCGCCCGACGTGGTCCTGGGGGAAGGGGCTGGGGGTTATGGGGGGTAGGGAACAGTGGTGAGTTGGGGGGGGGTTGTGTTTAGGTGGTGGAGTGTGGTGGGGGTATTTCCTCGAAATACACTAGGCTTTTATTATTTCGCCAGCCAATTTTGAGGGGAGGGTTGCTTTTTCGTCGGCTCGCTCAGACCTGGTGGCAGTCCAAAGCCCTGAAAAGTGTAAAGTAAAGTATCAAATGTAAAGTCAAATGCAAAGTAAACTGTCAATTGTCATGCAAAGTTCAGTAATAAAATCTTTTCTTTTTTGTTTTGATTTACACTTTACTTTGCATTTGACTTTACATTTGACACTTTACTTTACACTTTACAGGGCTTGGGACTACCCCCTGGTGGTATTTCGAGGGTGGGGGTTAATTCAAGGGGGTATTCAAGGAGAAAACAGGGTACGTCAGTGCGCTCCATTGGCGTCTGCGCCATGGTATTGTCAATGGCCTCATTTCATCAGTACTGGCAAAATCCCTCACCGCAAATAGCCACTGACCCGGACCATGTAGTGTAAAATGAACTGAAAAATGTCGAATGACAAAAGCCATGTAAAGTGTCAAAAGTGTCAAAAGCCATGTAAAATGCGCCGCAAAGTGTGAAACTGTCGGTAAACGAATAAAATTTGACATTTTCCAGGGCATTTTACGCTTTCAGACAGGTTCCATCACGCTCGACACTTGGCACCTTCCGGGACTGCCACCCCCAACCCCATCAATCAACCCCCAACCCCACCCCCACCCCCAACCCCCGTCAACCCACCTGTTCCTGCCGACGCAGCCGTGCACGGACGTGTAGCGGTGCATGGGCGGCCGCCCGGCCGACTCGCCGTACCCGGAGGCGGTCCTGCCCAGCACTTGGTCTGCTTTGGTGCCCGCCGTGTCGGGGATCAGGGCGCTGGGGGGTTAATTGGGGGTGGGCGGTTGATTGGGGGTGGGTTTTTGGTTTTGTTCGTGTGGTATGTTCTGCGGACGGCGTAGTGTGCGTCCGCAGAAACGTACTCACTTACTACTTACTAATACTTACTTACTAGGGAATTTTGAGCGGGGTATTTCGAGGGGGGGGGGGGGTTTATTCGAGGGGGGGGGTTATTATTTCGCCAGAAATTTTAGTAAATATCGGGGCCAAATATTTGGGTATTTCGAGGGGGGGATAATTCAAGGGGTGGTATTTTGAGGAAACTTATGCTCGAACTTCACGAAAAAAATATTTAAAACTAGAAAGAGGCGGGCGGAGTTGCGTAAAAACATTTGTTTTTAACACTTTTGATTTTTAAAATAATTTTTGAGAATTCTTATGCAAATTGAAGATTATTTCGCCCTTAACCGACAACACTCTCTTCTGAAGAGAAACGATATTATACATGTTTTTTAAAATGTAAGATGCAATTTCACAGAAACATTGCCGATCTACTCCATGGAAATGATAACATTTTTACAGCACAAATATTTGAGAAAAAACATCACGAAGCTGGAAAAACTGTTGAAATGTCTAAAAAAACATAGCAAAAATACGAAAAACAGCATTTTTCGCATAAGCGCAACCCAAAAAGTCACTTCCAAAAACCACCCAAATCCAAACCCTCTGCAAAACTCACGCCAACTTCACTCTTTGCCCAGCATTCGCACCAGCCCCAGGACAATTTCCGCTAGACTGCGCCCCGGTGGTCAGCAGAGTGGGCGTGGCCATCAGAACGGAGCCGATCAGCACCGATTCGTTGGAGGCAGCGCCGATTGTGAAACGGACCGCCGACGGCTTGAGGTTGGGGCCCGTGGAAGTGCACCTGGCAGGGGGGGTTGTTCGAGTGGTGTACTCTGGTGGCTAGATACTTTGCGTGCGCGGTTATTTATGTCTCGCATTGGAAGCTTGCCAATGATAATCAAAGCGTGAGATTCTTGTGAAAAGATGGTAAAGTTTATCGTTGTGAATATGTTATAAAATGTTTTAATTTCAATGACTTTTTAAAAATCTTCTTATCGCTGTGTTAAACATCGTTGGCACGCTTCCAACGTGGCCCATGCCTGCAAGGTGTATGTATATTCACGGAGTATATTTTGATTTTGATGTGATGACAACGTTTAAGTCGGGGAAATTGATGAAATGGACAAAATATAAGCCACATTTGGCATAAAAGCGATGTACGGTTTGTCAACTTGAATTTGTCAATAACGGCAGAAACGCAGCCTCCAATTGAACGGCAGGTAAAAAAAGTTGACGAAAAATACAACGGCGCTCTTATATTATAAAAATTACGGTACACACCTCTGCAACTGACGTTCACTGGTGGCGCCCTGGTGAAATTTACGGGTGTTATAGGGTGTTGGGCGGCACGATTGCGGCCTGCAGAAAGTTTTTGTGTTTGTGTTATGTTTTTTTCCGGTGTGTGGAAAGGTATTTTACGGCGTTTTTTTATCCAGTACGGTATTTCATGCGAAATAAAACAATGTGCACTAGGGTTCAAACGGGATTGACTTTTCGGGATCGGGATTAGATTTTTGTGATTTCGGGATCGGGATCGGGACCGGGATTGATTTTTTTCTGGATCTGGATTATGGTCAAAGCTATAGCATACAGGTTTTTCCTCTAAGTTTTCACAAAAATCTCTAAAGATACACTTTGATGCCGGACAGAAGAGTGGTATAAAGTTCACATTCAAAGTTTCTGTTCACTTTCTCAGTGCGAAAAGGTCATTTTTCAAATTGGCTAATTTTTCCAGGATCAGGATTGGGATTTGATCGGGATTTGGGATCGGGCAGGATCCTGTTTGAACCCTTACCTAAATGTGTGTTTGAAAGGTAAAATGAAATTGCGCCTAGACTTATATATACCTGTAGATGTAGTAAACAAACACAAATGAACCATCTTAATTAAGTGATGATTGATTTTAAATATTTAATTGCTATAATTGTCATGAAAAAGTTTCCTTTGGGATCTGAATCACTGAAATCTTTGCCTTGACTCAGCAGCGGGGGGCGGCGCCAACTGCCAAGGCATTATTAAATAAAAGAAAATCGTGATTCACGCCAGACATAAATGACTGTTTGTGCCTGTGCACACTAGTTTGCACCGTGACTTTGCTGAAAACTGAAATGGCGAGATCTCGCCATCCGGTGGACAATTATTGTATACCGTATTTCCTCGAATTACCTCCCCACCTTTGAATTGCCCCTCTCGAATAAGCCCCTCAAAATTTGCTGCGAAAAAAAATTGCTGGGGATATTTCAAGGAAATACAGTATATCTATGTGTTTTAGTTTTCAAATTTTCAAATGACAACTTTCATTAATGTTAATTAAAATTGACATCAAATTAAATCATTCAACCGGGTTGATTCATTTTCAATTTGAATAAAATTTCAGTTTTCACCAGTCACAGTGCGAACTAGTGTGCGCAGCGCCTATAATTAAATATGTTCCTATAGCATCATTTCAAAACTCATTTCAAATTGCTACTGCTATAGAATCTAATTTCCCCCGCAAGGAGAATCATTCTTTAGGAAGTTTAATTGGCATATATTTATGTAAATACGTGAAAAGTAAAATAATACTTACATTTGTAAAACAACACAACTGCAATGAAAGAAGGTGTCATGTTAAAACTTTTTCTATGGGTTGATACAGTACATCCTCGAAATACTTCAGGGGGTTAATTATTTCGCCAACAAATTTTGATGAGGGTACTTCGAGTAGGGGGACTTTTCTAGAGGGATTATTATTTGAGAGGGATGAAATATTTCTGACGAAATAATAACACCCCACTCGAATAGCCCCCCTTTGCTGGCCAAAAATAAACCCCTTGGTGAATTTCGATTAAATAAGATGGTTGTTGAAATGGTCGGTTGCAAATCTAATGAAAACACTAGCTTGCGACTTGCATTCGTCTAATAAGGGTTACCCTCTAATTGTACGTTACCGTATTTCCTCGATTTACCCCCTGGGGGTTTATTTTTCAGAGTGGACATTTTGAGGGGGGAGGGGTAAACGAGGGGGGGGGGGGGTATTTCGAGTGGTTTTTTTCGCCAGAAATTTTTTGAGCTCGCAGTACTAATTGGTCGCGTGTAACGTACACATATACGTAGAACCATGTTCTAACGTAACACGGTCATTGTCATTGTTCTAACGTGTGTTCTGCATTGCCTGGATAACAAGCCGCAGTTTTTGTTATTTACGTTCTGTTTACACTCAATTTGGGGGGGGGGGTATTTCGTGGTTTCGGGGGTTTATGAATTCATAGTGGTCATTTTGAGGGGGTTATTTCGAGGGGGGTATTTCGAGGGGGGTATTTCGAGGAGGGTATTTCGAGGAGGGGGTAAAAAGCGATGAAATCAATACTAAATAAACCCACTTTTGGAGGTAAAATGGATACCGTAGACCGCACAATGGCACCTAAATCATAAATATTACTTAAATTTAGTTAAGAGGCTTCTTAATCAGTTAAGTACCCAGCCGAATTAAAAATAAATGACGAAATAAGCAGCTCACCTTAAGACGCATAATATCCTACGCATTAAATGTTGATCATGGCCGCAAAAATCTGATCAATATAATGGATGTGCCGCGTTAAAAATTGATCACATTGATTGAATGGCAGGCGCACAACAAAGCCCGCTGCAGCGCAATGCCCACGTGAAGATGGAAACGTATCCAAATGTGATGTTGGAAAAAGAAATTTAAAAAAATTATAATTTTTTCGATAAGTGTATAATTTTTGGCGGTGAAAAAGGAGCCTGTCTCTGATTGTAAGATGCTCTGATATTAAAATATTGTTCAAGTTTTATTTAAAAATAAAACCGTTCTAATGTTCAAATGAAAAATGTGTCAAAAATGGTGAAAAATAGAATGTCATCCTCCAGTAGAACGGCACATCCAATAGAATGTCTGGTTCACTATTTGATGAAAAAATAGAACATCGCTATTATATTGGAAGAAATGTGGTACTTACATCTCAAATTCAATTTTGAAGGGATGCATGCAAAACTGCTAAAAATACATTTGTATAGTGTGTGGGTGAAGACACTTCCACACACTTCACAAAATTTCAGGTGAAGTGTCTTCCGCTGTTCCGCACACTTCACCCAGCTTCACGATGACCAAAATTCATGACGTGTACGTCAGGAAACCTTGCATAAATATGTGATGCAGTTGTAGTAGTTGTTTGAACTTACTACAAGTTGTAGTAAGTGCAAACAACTACTACACAGTGAAGTGTTTTCAGACTAACATTGTGTATCTTCATAAGGACACTTCAGAACACTTCACCGAGCATCACACACTCATTTTTGCTGTTAATACAGTTCACGGTTGCTTTTTCAGTTCGACCTTCTAGTGAGAGAACAATCAATGTTGTTAGATCTTTTTGGCTCAGTGCCAACATTTCATAATGTGTTTTAACGGGTGTGCTAAGGCTGACATGCACAATTTTTGGAATGTTTTATTACATAGAATTGTATAGTGGCTTGCAGTCCTGTGTAAGTGTCGCATTTTTTAAATGTTCTAATTATTATATAAATATTATAAAGACTTTTTTCTTTTGTCAACACTCTTCATCACACCAACTGCTGTAGTTAATTCAATGAAATCCACTGTCCACACACATATGGTTAAGTACATGATGTACATCTACATACATAGGTAGGTACATATGAACATACATACCATATGATATCCTCGAAATACCCCCCCCCCCCCTTGAAATACCCCCCTCAGAAAGCTGCGGTTTGTGATCCGTGCAATGCACAACTCACGTTAAAATAATGACTGTGTTACGTTGGAACATGGTTTATACCATCTAAATATTTACTTACCGTATTACCTCGAAATACCCCCAGGGGGTTAATGATTTCGCCAGCAAAATTTGAGGGTTTTTTTTTCGAGGGGGGTATTCGAGGGGGGTCTATTCTATACATAAAAATCGATTTTTTTCAAAAGATTCGAAAATTTGAAAACGTTTTCGAATTTTCGAATTTTTTGGGTAATTTTTGTTCAAAATGTGTAAAAACTGCAGAAACTTAACTAACAATGTCATATTAACATGGATTTTTTGTAGCCGCAGAACCAAAATACTTATGTGGTAACAGCGGTGAGACTGTAAAACATAAAGATGTATTCAAAAGACAGACAAAAAATTCGAAAATGCAATAAATTGATGCAAAAAAATTCAAAAAGTAACAAAAAGATTCGAAAATTCGAAAACTAAATTCGAAAATTCGAAAACTATTTTCAGAAAAATTCGAAAATTAAAAAAGTCTTTTTGGAAAAAATACTTAAAAATTTAAATACTTTTTTCGAGAGGGTTTGCCATCGTTACCCTCATCAACCCCCCGCTCAAAATATCCACTCTGAAAAAATAAACCCGCGGGGGGTAATTCGAGGAAATACGGTATTCGATGTATTTATGTTACGAGCGGCTCTAGCAACGGAATGAGTGTGCGCAAAAGCTGATTGGGATCAGCCGAGTGAAAGCTGTTTTTAATCAAAAGAAAACTACCGGTTGGTTATATGAGAGCCTGGCGCCAGTTCCAACTTCCAAGCCCTGTAACGCCAGGTGTCAAATGTCATGTAAAATGTCATATAAATTTGTGGATTCTCCTGCGAAGTGTCGAAATTTCTGTAATAAAATATGTTCGTTTTTGTTTTGATTGACATTTTACATGATATTTGACACTTGACTTTACACTTTACAGAGCTTGACATGTCTTTTCTCGTGACTTCTTGTGTACTTGCGAAATTGGCACCTGTTCACCAGTGTTGAAATGACACTGACCTTTGATTATGCCTTGTTTTTGAGTAATTTTATAATAATACCCGGTTATTAGCAACTGCGATTAAAATGGATTTTTCATTGAAATGGCGACTTCATTTTCATGAAAATGTCAGTCATATAGGCTGGTTCAATTTCGCTATATACCATGGATTATAAATATTTGAACACTGTTGAAAGTACGCCTGTCACTTTAGATCAGCTCAACAGAGCTTGCATCTTATCTTCTCTTATTTAAAAAAGTAGCTGATATTTGCGGCTTTCCGAGGGAACTTATATTTATATCTACCGTATTACCTCAAATTACCACCCAAGGGGATTTATTATTTCGTTAGCACCATTTGAGGGTGGGTTAATTCGAGGGGGGTATTATTCGAGGGGGGTATTATTTCGTAAGTAATTTTCGTGACAATCGTAGTACAGTAAATGCTTTTACATACCTAAACCAGGGTTATCAAAATCTCAGAAATAAAAAAAAATAATAAAAAAATAAAAGGCTATTTACACAGGCCCCCAGCCAGGGACCGGTCCTTGGCAAAAAATTAAAATTGTCAAAAGTCAGTAATTAGTGTGTATGGATTGATCGCATGTAAATTAGGTTAATTAACACCAAATTTGCATGCACAAAATTTCTGCAACATGGTTACACACCCATGCATATTTTTTTGGGGGGTGTGTAAATTTATTTCAATTTGGCTCAAATTTGGCATGCGTGTACTCCTTCGCTTAGTGAGTTCGCATGCCCAATTTCAGCTCAGGGTGATTAGTGAATCCTACTTTATTTACACTTTAATTTTCATTGATCACTGTATTTTTGTATAGTGATCGAAATCCTGCCGGGACCGGTCCCCGGCAGCGGCAATGTTGAAATGAAAGTCAGTAATTAGTGTGTATGGATTGATCGCATGTAAATTAGGTTAATTAACACCAAATTTGCATGCACAAAATTTCTGCAACATGGTTACACACCCATGCATATTTTTTTGGGGGGTGTGTAAATTTATTTCAATTTGGCTCAAATTTGGCATGCGTGTACTCCTTCGCTTAGTGAGTTCGCATGCCCAATTTCAGCTCAGGGTGATTAGTGAATCCTACTTTATTTACACTTTAATTTTCATTGATCACTGTATTTTTGTATAGTGATCGATGAAAATTAAAGTGTAAAAAAAATAGGATTCACTAATTGCCCTGAGCTGAAATTACGCATGCGAACTCACTAAGCGAAGGAGTACACACATGCCAAAATTCAGACAAATCCAAAAAAATTATACACTCCCCCAAAGAAAATGCATCAGCATGTGTAACGTCTTGCAAAAATTTTGTGCATGCTAATTTGGTGATCATTCACCTAATTAACATGCAAACAACCCATACACGCCAATTATAGACTTTTGAACATTTTTATTTTTTGCCAGGGACCGGTCCCCGGCCGGGACCTGTGTAAATAGCCAAAAAAACTTGAAAATGTTTTTGAATGTTTGTTTGCCATCATTTGTTGAACGGAAATAGACGGGCTACAAAAAATAGTGATGAACAGTTGAAGATGAAAATGATATCTCCTACAGCGTGCAATTTTATTGCCCAGTTTATTGCATGACATGGCTTCAACATAAATAGAGAGGGTTATTAGTGTGACAGGCAGGATATTAAAAGTAAAAAAGGACTTACAGAATAGTATGCATCCGGCTATAAATAAATACCCCCCTTGTAATACCCAACTCGAAATACCCGCCCCCCTCGAAATACCCACACACGAAATACCCCCACCTTATGAAATGGGCACTATGAACTTGTAAACCCCGCTCGAAATACCCCCCCCCCCCCCCCAAGTTGAGTGTAATAAGAATGTATATGACAAAAGCTGCGGTTTGTGATCCGTTAAAAACCATAACTGTGTTACATTAGAACAAGTTTCATACCATCTATAAACCGTATTTCCTCGAAATACCTCCCCCCTTGAATTAACCACCCCCCCAAAAAAAAATACTTACCCTTCAATTAACCCTCCCCCCAGAAATACCCCCAGGTGTTTTCAAGCAGAGGAAAAAATAATAAACCCCCCTTCGAAATACCCCCCATCTGGAATAAGGTATTTATATCATGTATGTAATGAACATGATGTTTTTATTCATGTCAATTTGCATCACAGCTACACATAGACTACTATGTGTAGCTATCTACGTAGGTATATATGTCTTAATATATCCTGTTCAGTCATGTTTATTGTCAGTTTTGGGTAAAGTCGGCAGACGTATCGCCCTACAAACATTTGCGTCAATCTCTCCAGTGGAGAGTGTATGACGGCATTAGGTATTGTGACGCAATATTTTAACCATTGGAATAGATCGGGTCACGTATGAAAACTTGGCCTTTATCCCAGTTACCAGTTGCGAATTATACAAATGAGAGTGAAAACTGAAAGTTAGCTAAAAATCATTAAAACTTGCTTCGCTTTGCCAATTTCCACCTTCATAATCGCTATTTTCGTTTATATACATGGTTATATAGCTATTGTGAGCTTATTTTATTCATATTAATAGCGGATTTCGAAATTTTGGCCGGCTGCCAAGTTCTCTTCTGTTGGAACAGAGCCAACGAATGAAAAATAAAATAAAAACAAAAACGGTAGTTTGAACGGTAAAACAGTAGTTTGAACGGTCAAATTCTTTACCAGCAACGTTGAAAATGTAGATAAATAGGGCGTGGCACGCACGGACGCAGCGAAACGTCCATTTTTCTTTTAATATGATTTTCTTTTTCAATTTCTAGCGTCCGCGTGGGACACAAGTTTCGTTGTTCGCTCTATTCACGAGCGAATTCCAACTCTCTGATTTTGTAGGATGAAATGTCCGCCGACTTTATGTAAAACACCACGCTTTACTACGATCCTTACTGAAAATTTTTGGCGAAATAAAAAAACCCCTCGGATAAGCACCCCCTCGAAATACCCCCCTCCAAATTTCCGCTCTGAAAAAATAAACCCCCTGGGGGTATTTCGAGGAAATACGGTATGTACTTATATCAGTCTATATACTGTTTTACATGGTGGTATTTGTTGCATTTTTCTACATCTGCAGATATTGATGAAATGTTTCTCTGTGTGGGCGTGGAATTGGGGGGTTGCTATAAGCCCTGCAAAGAGCCACGTACTAAACTTTCGAGAGAAGAGCAATGCAGATACAACGTGGGAGCTTGGATTTGATGAAAATCAGACTGCACAAAAAGTGCACAAAGTAGATGAGACAAAATATCTAGGACTAACGCTGACCAGTAACAAAGACCCATTTGACAAACAAAAATGGCTATACGTCGAACGGGAACTATCAATATACAGAAAAATAATTGGAGCTCCAAGAAATCTGAGAAATTGAATTTTAGCAATTGAGGCAGATACAATGACAATGACGGTTGGTTTGTAAATAATTAAGATGTTGGAAATGGATAAGTACATAAAAAGTGGAAAAATCTCAACAACAACGCGAATGCAGCAGAAAGCTGGGGGAAAACTCATAATGGCCAACCACGTAAAAACAGCACATTAGGGAGAGCGGCAGAAGCAGGAAAATGGCTTTTCACGGAGATCACCCCAGGAACGTTGATCTCTAGGAATTTTATGAAAGACAGAGTGAAATATGCATCGTGGAAATGCTTGTGACAACAAAGTATTCAGGGTTGAAGCAGAGTAGACACCATGAGAGAGAGCAATATGACAATTTGACGCTGATCAACCCAGACTCACTGACAATCAAGGAAATTGACTGGTTTCTATTTTGACATTGCATGCTAGCAAAGTTCGAACAAGGGAGTCCGATAAGGGGATGTATTTGTAGGACTAACATGACATGTGCCATGACAGGGGCCTTGACCTGTGGCTGACAAATAGCCACAGACTACAGACCTGTCCAAGTGAGACCACAGCACTGTGGCGCAGTAATTTAACACATTCGTTACCTGCCGATTGCTGTGGCAACAAATGCAGCACACGGGCGATGGAAGGCATAGATTCAATTCTGTCGACATCAACCTGTCAATAATAATTCTGTCGACATCAATACTGTTTAGCAAAAAATTGGAGGAACTCGAAGCCTACTTATGTGACTATGTGAGCCATTTGGGTGGATAGGGGGATAGTTTTTGCGTATTTAGGGTAGTTTTAACTTCTTTGCTAACTATCTCATTCTTTTCTTAAACCTAGTTAGAGCTAACACGGTTCACTTAATGAAAGGCTCGGTTGACGGATGACTAAATGTGCAATGAATATTGACGCTTTCTTGCAACCTGTGAATGATCACTGATTCGACCTTGAAATGAAATGATCTCTATGTCTATCTAGTAAACTGTAATGATGTATAACTATAAATGTAACTGCACGTGGTGTTATAGTTTATTTACTTGTGACCCGACAGTGCCTTGTAAATTCACTTGTAGGTGGTGTGGGTGGTAAGGGGTCGCTTATAATTGCGAGCTCTGCCACAGTCCGCACCTCTCAATTTCACTTGCTGCATTATTGTTTATATTGAATTATTACCTTGCCTTTTTGAATCTTTGCAATATTCATACTATTACAGTTCATGCATTATAACGCTTGCCTTGTGAAGTCAATTGTTATTTTGAGTTACGGGTTTGGTTATGTGCTTGTGACAGTTTTTCTCTTGTTGTATTATTACCCGTTTGACGCGCGGCGCGCCGGCAGTGTGGTAATAAAGTTGATTTGATTTGATCTGCATCAAAGCAACAACTATTAATACAAGCAACAAACAAGCACTGGAAGTTTAACAAAAAATTTCTGGTGAAATAATACCCCTCTCGAAATACCCCCATCATTTAGCCATCCCCCCTCAAAATTTCCACTCTGAAAAATAAAAACCCCAGGGGTAATTTGAGAAAATATGGTATAATAATTACACTTGAATTGGTGCTTGTGTTCAGAGATTTGTGGGTCTTGGGAATATTACATTTGGATTTTGGATATGATAATTTTCCTATAAATTATATGAAAGTTAACCAGTCAGTATCATTATGTTCAGTATCTATCGGTATCAAATAAAACATAGTATAGCACCCCGTGATTTGCATTGCACCAGGGTGCTATAAACGGCACTTGAAAAGTAGTTCTCAAAGTGCTCCAGTTTTGTAAAGCACCAGGGTTGCTTTGATAGGATAAATACAGTATGTAATACACCAATGCACCCACGCGATACTTTTCCATGCACTATCACAAAATAGAAAAATATTTTAACAATAATGTTCCGGACCCTATGTTTCTCTGTTTATAGCAACCCCCCCGTGCATAACCCCCAGGGTGTTACACAGTTTTATAGCAATCCGGGGGTGCTATTCTAGGTTTCAAAAACGTAGCCCACATTCAACAGTTTAAATATTGTGCGTGACGCCACTCATTGTAATTCCGTGACGCGCACATTTTTCATTTGAATTCGCTGCGCGCTGGGAACATTGCACGCTGGCATTTGGCGCCATTTTTTCTTGCACTTTTGTATTGCTTATTACAAAAAGCCATAGATACCATGTAAATAAAGTGTAACACCATGTGTACCGTGTATAACACCCCCTTGACCTGCCACCCGGGTGTTATACAAGTTTTGAAAAAGATTGCTGAAAATCGCTCCAATTTTGTATAACACCCGGGTGTTATAAACGGAGAAATACGGTAATCATTTTTTTTGGATGATTTTTTCTTTTATTAATGTTTGTGTCATGATTAGTGATGGAAAAGCGCCAGAAAAAAGGGGGCCAGGCGCCAAGGACGACATGGCGCCATTCGAAAAGTGAGCGCCAAGCGCCAAGAGCGCCACAGAAAAAAGGGTGCCAGGCGCCAAGGGCGCCACAGAAAAAGGGGTCACCACACTCACACAGCAAAAATTTAAATAAAATCTGATAATTTTGAGATTTCTATTTACGTTTAAGACTTTTCCCTCTCACTTTGCACGCTGAAATGAAAACCCGCCCATACTTAGCTCATAAACATCTACAAAATGAAGGCAGAAAATGAAATAAATAATTGCTTTCCTTCCCGCGGCGAGTGTGTCAATAAAAATGTGGCGAAAACTATAAACGAACATTTCCAGTGATTGCGTGGAGGCGTTGTTGTCGCTTTCAGAGAATGTGAAATCGCCATCTCAGTGGGAAACGGTAAGGAACGATTTGTACTGGTACTGGTACTGGGACTTATGAATGGGGTGCAAACGAAATTTCAATGTTTTCAAAAAAATTATATTTCCAAAAATTATAAATTATATTAAATTATAAACCAACGTCATTTCAGTATGTGTGTAATTTAACTAGTTAATTAGTAGTAATTTAGATCGATTCACTTGTATGCTAATTAGTGATGGAAAAGGCACCGAGAAATATCGCACCGCACCGTACCGGGCACCGGTGCCATTCCTCAGAAAGACCACCTGGCACCTTGGGCACCGGCAAATTATGGCACCGCACCGCACCACCGGTGCTATTCTGAAAAAATTGCACCGGAACCGGCAGGGCACTCTCGAAAATGGCACCGCACCGCAACAGCACCGGTGCTGGTGCCATTCGGTGCCCAGCACCGGGGCACCGGTGCCCCGGTGCCTTTCCATGACTAGCGGCGACTTGCAAGTCCAAGCAATACCGCTAATTTCAACCATCTACCGCCAAACCACCGGTACGGTACGGTAAACTCCGCCCACCCAGATTGCCATTTCTGTTCGCCGACACCGGAGAATTCGGTACGGTCAGCATAGATCCGGACGAGGCGCACGAAATCAACGGCGATAGGTGTTTCTCGTGTTTCGGCGTCGATCCGTAATCCACGGTGAGATAATCGAAGCCGGCTATGCCGCCCGGCGCGGAGTTTTGTTTCCGTGCGGCGGGCGCCTGGAAAGTGTTCTGTGGGAGTGGGAGAGATGACTTTGTGAAGTGCGGTGAAGTGTGGTTAAGTGCTCTCGCGCAAATGTTTATGGCTTCGCTTCACCAGCCAATCAGTTGCTTTCACGCACGTTATCAAAGTTAATGTTAAAGTGCTTAACATGAACTTTAACTTAACATGAACCAGTTTACGCATAGCGAGTGTTTAACGTCGCCGGGGCAAAATGTTGGGCTACTATTAGGGTGTCAAAATTCCGTTTTCCGTTTTCCGTTTCCGCTTTACGTAGGCAATTTTTTTCCGTTTTCTGTTCCGTTTTTCGGCAAGTGCAAATATTTTTCTGTTTCCGTTTCCGTTTTCAGGTAAGTGCAAAAAATTTTCTGTTTCCGTTTCCGTTTTCCGGAAAAAATTTTTGTTGACACCCTAGCTACTATCCCCTGCCCTAACCCCCCCCCCCCCAAACGGCCAGCTATCTACCTATCTGGAGCGATTTTTGAGAAACTGTACCCCAACATTCGCTCAAAATCGCCATTTTTCATACCATTGTCATTTCATTTTATAGATTTTAACCTCCAAAATCACTAGTTTGTGTGTCTAACTGCTTATTTTAAGCTATTTTTAGAACTACATGTGCTTATATACAAAGGCGGCGCAAGGTCCCAATTTGCATTTGTGACACTCACATTAGCCTAAATTTCACCTTGTGACACCTTTTTATTGGAGCCCCTATGTGAAGTCGGCAGCAAGCCAAAAATTTCGAAATCGCTATAAATATAAATAAAATTGGCTAAAAATAGGTATCTAACCATGTATGTAGATGAAAATAGTGATTATAAAGGAAAAAATTGGCAAAATGGAGTAAATTTTAGCGATTTTGAGCTAATTTTGAGCTTTCACTTGCGCTTGTACACGCTTGTGAATGTCACAATATGACAGTGAAATTTCTGCTTGTGACACCAAAAATTCTGCTTGTGACATTCACAAGCGCACAAGCACTTACGCCGCCTATGCTTATATACCCATTTTTAGCCATTTTTCATCTACTTTTAGCGATCTACTTCCTTATACACCATGACAAATCTAAATATTCAACCCCCGCAACCCTCCCCCACCCATTTTTTACCAGCTATCTATCCCGGAGGCTGCTCAGCTATCCATCCTACCGCCCTGGGGCCAGATTGAATTCTCCCTACAGATTTGTAGGGTAGGGTGTACGCCCGATAGATTTTTTAAAGTTCAGCCGCATGGACGCACATGCACCGAGAGCAAGGCAGTTTGTAAAATATACGAAACCATCCCTTAAGGTCGCCGATATTGCAATATGACTTATATCACTTCGATTTTGGCACGGAAATCATGATTTCGTCATTTCTTGGCCGTCGGCCAATTCGTTTTTTTTTTTATTTTGTCGGGCGGGTTACTCGCATAAGTCGCGCTTTTGTGTAGTCAGGTGGTCACTTTTTTTAGTGTTCACTGTCTGCAACCGAAACCATGAGGGCAGCCACAAGAAAGAAATGCATGCACAAGCGTACAAAAGCGCGACTTATGCGAGTAACCCACCCAACAAAAAAAAATAAAAAGCTAATTGGCAGACGGCCAAGAAATGACAAAATAGTGATTTCCGGGCCAAAATCGAAGCGATATACGTCATATTGCAATATCGGCGACCTTAAGGGATGGTTTTGTATATTTTACAAACCGCCTTGCTCTCGGTGCATTTCGTCGATGCGGCTGAAAAAATCTATCAGGCATACGCCCTACCCTACAAATCTGTAGGGACAATTAAATCTGGCCCCTGGAGGTAAAAATCAAGAATACCCCTAGCCCTAGCTTCACCACACTTCACGAAACATTCAAAGTACGCTGCGATTGTTGGTGAAGTGCGCTTCATTAATTTTGTCTGTAATGACAATAGGTGAAGCATGTGAAACGGTGGAAGACACTTCACCTCAAATTTTGCAAAGGGTGCGGAAGCGAGCGGAACTGTCTTCACAGATGCATAAGTCTCTTCACAGATGTTTTGAAGGGTGATGTCCATCAAAGGAATTTAGAAGCACAGTGAAGCTAGGTGAAGCGTGGTGAAGACACTTCACTAGAACGTATTTCAGACATTGCTTTTCTCATACAAAAAGAAATGAAGACCCACCCACCATGTTGGACTGCGTGCGGGACAAAATGCTTTTGCGACTGTTTGAATCTTTGATGTCGTCCACGGCCAATAATTCGAGCGCAGGCGATATTACAGTTTCAACACTTCGGAATCTGGTAATTTCGAAATATTTATGTTTTTAGTGTAATTATCTGTGTGGTTGTGTTTTCATTAATTGCGATTAGAATGCGAAGATCATGTATTTAATCAATCTTACTATTCAAGGGGGAAATAATTCACGTAGGTGAATTAACTTTCGTCAAAAGTTTCAAGCACGTAAATACCTGTATTTATCTGTTGCTTTATTTCATTATTATTTTCTATTGCATTTTTACCTCTATCAGTAGGGGTGGGTGGGGGTTATTCAAGTGGGGGTGTTATTTTTTCGCACTTGTTTAACAGGGGAATTTTTCAAGGGGGTGGTAGAGAAATTATTCAAGAGAATGAATAATTCGAATAAATGAGAAAACTCTTTTTCTCGGAGATCTACGGCAGTCCGAAAAAATGCAGCACTTTTCAAAAACTACAGCAAAGCTCCAAAAATCCAAAAATTATGAAAACCTTTTCTGCGTGTTCTCTGTGTGATTCTGCTTCCGCTGGAACCGCCTGGTGCCAATTCCTCAAGTAGCAAAGTGACAAGAAAACTGATAAGTGGTGAGTGAAGTTGGAAGTCAAAAAAGTTCCCTCCCACTAGGGAGTCAACAAATTTGTTTACGGAAATGGAAAAACATTTTTGCACTTGGCGGAAAACGGAAACGTAAAAAATGTTGCCTGCGCATAGCGTAAACGGAAACCGGAAACCGGAAAGTTGACACCCTACCCCCAAAACGGAAAGTTGACACCCTACTCCCCACCGCACCCACAACTTGGGCAACTCACCCCACCACTTACCGGCGCACTTAACCCACTTGAGCAAGTGGCCCACCCGCAATGGCGCACGGTGTGTCTCAGTCTGGCGCGGCGGGTCGCCTGTCTGCGAACTTGCAGCGTTTCTTCCAACTCGAGCTCGTCCCGTTGCGAGCCCTGCGAGGAGCGGGGGTTGATTCGATGGGATTAGGGCGTAGGGCGCGAGCAGGGCGCAAGTAAGGCGCCTTATGTTTTATTGGAAGTTTGGGCCGGTTTCTTCTTGAGATTTTCCACCACCGGTGGGGTCAAAAATTGTAAAGGGAAAGTCAGCCAGGTGCCAGTCCCGGACCCTGTAAAAGACATTGTAAAGTGTAAAACACACAGTAAAATGTCATGTGTCCAACGATGGAAAAAACACAGAAATTGAACACAGAAACTCATTGAGTTTCTGTGTTTTTGTTTTACACAGAAACACGGAAACTCATTAATTTTGAAAAACTCAAAACTCAAATGAGTTTTTTTTGGAGAACACAGAAACACGGAAACACAGAAAAGTTTTTTTGAGTTTTTGTGTTTTTTTCAGCGAAGCAGTTGAACGCACATTAATTCAGTTAAACTAAACAAGATAAGATAAGCATGTACAGTATGTAAATATGTACATAATGTATTCATATTTTATAATGGTACAAAAAAGAAATTCAAGATGGCATGCACATCTCATGGTGGATTTGACAATTTAAGTTTCTACATTTAAGTATACCTTATTACCTTGAATTAACCCCCCTTGAATTAACCCCCCTCAAAATGGACTGGTGAAATAATAAGCCCCCCCCTCGAAAAAGCCCCCTCCGGGATGATGTACATCATGTATCCAATGTACATGATGTATTTATTACTGCTAATTTGCATCGCAGCTACACATAGACTGTACTAGGTTGTGTAGTTATCTACATGTTTATTTCAAATATATCCTGTTTGTGCGCATTTATAACCTGTTTTGGGTATGTAAATGCCTACTATTTTCTATGATCCTTACAAAACTTTCTGATGAAATAATAAACCACCATGGGGGTATTTCGAGGTAAATGGTAGTTGTAGTTCAAATCAATTCCATAGTCTTCCATACAGTGCACATCCATTGAAGAATTTTGGAGTACTGCGTAAATTGTCGTTTCTGGGCATTTTGTTGCTGGGGTGTTGTGATGTTGATGTCCTCATTCTGGACTTTTTTATGGACTTTTTTGACACTTGAATGAATACACAAATGTTATGTGGGGTTAAAACATGTTTAAAACCAATATTTTATAAGAAAACCACTGTTTCCAGATCGAAATGCTGTAAATCGAAATGTTTGGGTGGAAAACTAGAATTTTTTGGAAAAAACTCGAGTTTTTTAGGAAAAACAACTCAAAAAACTTGAGTTTTTACAAAAAACACAGAAATAAAAACAGAGTTACTCAAGTTTTTTTCGAGAAAAAAACTCAAAACACAGGTATTCATTTTTGAAAAACTCAAAACACAGAAAGTGTTTTTTTTGGAGAACTTACCCATCGTTGCATGTGTCATGTAAAATACCCTGCAAAGTGTCCAATGTCATGTAATTTACCATGTAAGTGTGTCATGTGAACTGTATCCAGATCTTACTTTTTGAGTCCAAATTTCACTTTTGAACATAAGATTTGGATACATATGACATTTTACAAAGTTTTTTACATGACACATGGTATTTCACAGAGTCATTCACATGCCATATGACATTTTACAGGGTCTTTTACAATAAACAATCTTTTTCCTTCAAAATTAATAACTCACCGCTTTCAGAGTAATCTCAAATCGTTAAAAAAAATCTTTTGACCTGATCACGTTGAAGGCGTTCGTGAAAATCCCATCTTTTTCTGCGAATTGACATTGGCGTGTTGCCAGCCGATTTGCTCTCAATAATTGTCAATGTGTTGTCAACTGATAGATTATAGTTTTCAGCCATGCTAGTCTCCATAAAGTCTGCGTTTGTTCACTGAAGCTTGTGCTTATTTAGATCTAGCTAAATATTTACACTCCAGAGACAAAATCTGTGACACTAGAGGATAGAACACAGATTGTCATAATCGTCTTATTACATCTTACCTATCTCTCATATGTTATATCAATAGGGACGTAAACTTTGGGCCAGCCTCATGCAAAATAACTATTTTGGCAGTTAGCCAAATGTGTGAATAGAACGATTTTCGCGCGAATTCTATGGATTTCGATCATTGGAAAAAGTGTTGAATTGGTATGTTTTTCAGAACATTGCCATATCTCATTCATTCGACAAACACTGTTTTTCGCTGTTGGAAGGTTTCATGACAATATGCCAACCTTCCCTTTTTTCGGTTTTGTCAATTGCATTACTCTCATTTTTCGATTTTGCATGGATTTTGATTCTTCATTCTCACTACCCTCTAGTTTCCGATGTAGGGCTGTGAAAACAAAGATGTGCAAACTTGACTGTACAAAATGCCGAGCCATGCAAGTAACGTGCCTGAAAAAATAAAAAAGGAAGGTTTGGCAGATTGCCAGGAAATATTCTCACAGCGATAAACAACGTTTGTTGAATGAATGCGGTATCGCAATGATAGGAAAAACATTGTGATTCAATGTTTAAAAAATATTTATGTTTAAAAATCCATAGAATTCGATTGGAAATGGTTTTGTTCTAGCATTTTTTTGTCACACGCATATCGTGCATAACTCAAGAATTAAATATGGGGCATAGGTCATCTGCATCAAAATTTTCTGAAAATGGAACCCATAGAGCCCTGAAAATTTTCTGGCGAAATAATAAACCCTCTGGGGGCAGGGTTGGTTTTATAAAAATTCATTTGAGTAAAATTGTATAAAAATTTTATTTTATTTTAATTTTATTCTTGTTTCATTATATATTTTTTTTATTCCCAAAAGTCATTAATAAAATAAAATGACACCATTTTACAAAATTTTTACAAAAATTTTACAAAAAATCAGAATCATGCATGCAAGGCCAGAAAATTGTTATAATTAGACGTATACATGAAAAACCTGTGACAAATTTTCCCCTTACTTTTCAAAAATTGCATGCAGTAGGTATTGTTAGCTGGCTGCAAGTGTCAAGTTACAATTATTGATAAAAATGGTTTGCATTTTGAATAGGAGGACTACTGGAGTGTGCTGGGCTCATTCATGAAATGTCATGCAAATTCTCAATTGTCATGACAAATGTAAAGTAAAGTGTCAATTGTCATGCAAAATGTCAAGTTTCATGTCAAATTTCAAGCAATGTGACAATTGTCATTACAAATGCCATGCAAAGTGTAAATTGTGTATCCAAATATTGTGTTTTTGTATCCATATTATGTTTTGTATCCCAATCTTATGTTTTTATATCCAAACATTCACATAAGATTTGGATACAAAACACAAGATTAACAAATGAAACATAAGATTTGGATACAATTTGCGTGACAATTGATACTTTAATTTTTTATGCCATGACAATTTATGCTTTACTTTTCATTTGTCATGATACTTGACACTTTGCATGACATTTTACATGACATTTGACACTTTACAAAGCTTGGGACTGCCCCCAGATCAATGAATAAACAGGTTGAATCTCAAGCAATGAGATAAAATTTTTATAAAAATTGTGATTTTTTATACAATTTTACAAAATTTTTACAAAAATTCAAACTTTTATACAATTTTTATTTTTATTCTTAAATTTTCCATTTTATTTTATTTTATTTTTAAATTTTCCATTTTATTTTATTTTATTTTTAAATTTTCCATTTTATTTTTATTTTATTTTTTTTCTGAGATTTTGCCACCCCTGTCTGGGGGTATTTCGAGTTAATACAGTACACTGCTCTGTGTATTTACAGAAGTGATTGCATTTAATATTAAAGATGTGGGACATAAAACGTGACTATACCGCTGTGAATTTACATAAGTGGTCGCATTAAATATTAAACGTATGGAACATAAAAAGTTACTACCGTATTACGTCGAATAAACCCCTTGAATTAACCCACGTCTATAAACACATGCCATATATCCTTGAATAAGACCCCACCCTTGAATAACATCCCACCTTGAATAATTCCCCATGTTGGCCACGTGAGGAAAAAGAACTCATCCCCTTGAATAACTCCCCCTCTTGAATAACTCCTCCCTCTCTGGTATGTGTATCAACAATGTGTATATGAATGATTCAGATGCCGATGAACACAAATTTTAGCATGAATACCGTATTACCTCGAAATACCCCCATGGGGTTCTATTATTTCGCCAGCAAAATTTGAGGGGGTTATTCGAGGGGGGGGGAGTTTATTATTTCGTCAGAAATTATCATGAAATTCATAGTAAAGAATACACTTTTTCATACACAAAAACGGTAATTAACGTGAGAAAATAGGTTATACCGTATTACCTCGAATTATCCCCCCCCTTGAATTAACCCCCCCCCCTCGAATTAACCCCCCTCAAAATGGGCTGGGGAAATAATAAACCCCCCCTCGAAATACCCCCCCCCCCCTGAGGAATGATGTACATCATGTACATAATAAATACGTCATGTATGCAATGTACATGATGTATATTACTGTTAAGTTGCATTGCAGCTACACATAGACTAGTTTGTGTAGCTATCTACGTTTTTATGTCCAAATATATCCTGTTTGGACACATTTATCACCTATTTTGGGTACGCAAATGCCTACTATTTACTACGATCCTTACAAAAATTTCTGACGAAATAATAACCCCCCCCCTCGAATAACCCCCCCCCCTCGAATTAACCCCCCCTCAAATTTTTCTGGCGAAATAATAAACCCCCATGGGGGTATTTCGAGGTAATACGGTATTTGGGCTATAGACGTACATCTGTAGCTGTACACAAATGAGCATATAATTGTTGCTGCAATGCAAATTTGCAGTAATAAATACATCATGTACATTGCGTACATGATGTACATTCTGGAGTGAGGGGGGGTGTATTTTTTCGCAAGCCCATTTTGAGGGGGGTTAATTCGAGGGGGGGTCAATTCAAGGGGGGATAATTCGAGGTAATACGGTACTATGTTTTTAATTTTGTTTAACTGTTAAATACTTGGATTACATGAGTTCATGCAATGCATTCATGCAATGAATAAAGTAAAAATTTCAGAGGTAAAAATTTCTCCTTCCTTGAATAACATCCCCCTTGAATAATTCCCCCTGTAAAACTTCTGACAAAATAATGACTCCCCTGGGGTCGTATTCGAGGATGTACGGTATTCATCTATGTAATTGTTTGATTTTTTTGTCTGAGTATGTGGAATCTCACAAAACTTGGGGCGAAATAATAGACCCCCCTCAAATAAGCCCCCCCCCCCCTCGAATATACCCCTGAAAATTTGCTGGCGAAATAATAAACCCCCTGGGGTTATTTCGAATTAATACGGTACACTGCTCTGTGCATTTACAGACACAGTGATACACAACTCTCCGACAACTCGCTGCCAACTTGCTTGACAACCAACAAAATAACTGGCAGCTCGCTGCCAACAAAATGTAGCTTGCTGACACCCCGCTGACAATTTACTTGCAAACTGGTTGTAACTGGCTGACAACTTGCTGCCAAAACATCATTCATTTGACCCACAATAAATTTTTACTTGAAGTGATGAAACATTATATGGGGAACTGAGTGAAATGCATTGTAAAATTGAAATACCTAATTGAAAAACGTAAACAAGCCAAAACATTGAAAATTATAACTATACAGTGATGAAACATTGTATTTTGTCAAGTGAATGCATGTAAAAAAGAATGAAATTTCAGTTTCTATACAAATGTTGTCTAATGCAGAAAGTGTGGACTTCTGACAGCAGTGCAATACCATTTATACATTTTTTGGGTCAAAACAATTTTTACACACTTCCATAAAGTGCATGTGGTGTTAATTACATTCAGCTTGCTGACAACTCGCTGCTAGCTGTGCAGCTGCTGAAAAAATGTACCACAACTTTCTGCCACTCGCTGACAACTACCTTCCAACTCTCTGCCACTGGCTGACAACTACGTTCCAACTCGCTGCCAACAGTAAACAAAGTGTTGTAAGCCAGTTGGAAGCGAGTCGTCAGAGAATTGCGTTTCACTGTGAGATGTGCTTGCATTTAATTTAAAAGATATGTGTGGAAGTGCTTTAAAAAAGAACATATCAACCAAATCAAAATGTCTGCGGAAATGATCAAAGCGTTCCAGTCCTGAAAGGTTGTTTAGATCAGCTGCACTGGTTTGTTTTAAGATGATATTACACTTTGCTCCTGAAACATTAGAGAAGGAGGTCTTTGTCCGCTTTAATTGTAAGAAGTGTTTCTAATTCTATAGTATTTACTGGAATAAATCCCCAAAGATGTTTTTCATTAGACTTCTTAGGCGGAATTGTTCAAAGGGTGGGGGGGGGGGGGGGTGAGAAATTTTTTTACGGGGGTTATTCAAGGGGAGGAGGTGGAGAATTATTCTAGGGGGGGGGGGGGGTTAGTTAAGTGAATATTTTTTCGTCAACATTTTCAAGCATATTTCTATAAAGTCATTTTATATCCACAAAAAATGCTTTAACAGCACACTAACATGCTTTTTGTTCAAATTGGAGATAACAACCTGATTCTATGGCATTAGGGGGGAATTATTCAATGGTGTGAATTATACAAGAGGGGCAATCAACTCGAGTACCGTATTACCTCGAAATACCCCCATGGGGGTTTATTATTTCGCCAGCACAATTTGAGGGGGGGGTTAATTCGAGGGGGGGGGTTTATTCGAGGGTTTTTTTATTATTTCGTCAGAAATTTTCGCAAGGATCGTAGTAAATAGTAGGCATTTGCATACCCAAAACAGGTAATAAATGTGTCCAAACAGGATATATTTGGACATAAAAACGTAGATTAGCTACACAAACTAGTCTGTGTGTAGCTGCAATACAAATTAACAGTAATATACATCATGTACATTGCATACATGACATATATATTATGTACATGACGTACATCATTCCGAGGGGGTATTTCGAGGGGGGGGTTTATTATTTTCCCAGTCCCTTTTGAGGGGGGGTGAATTCGAGGGGGAGAGGGGGGTTAATTCAAGGGGGGGGATAATTCGAGGTAATACGGTAAATACAATAGTTTTTAATATCACGAAATCCAGGGGTAGAAGTTGGGGGTTGGGTAGCGTCTGACGTTTAAAATTCAGTTTGGCGCTGCACACACTAGTTTACTAACGGTAAACTAAGAATTTGGTAACTCATTTCTCGGCTTCTGAGCGCATCTGAGTTTACCAAAATGATCTGCTCGTCAACTACAGTTAACAGAGATTGAAAAAAACACATTCCGGTAAGCTCAGATGCGCTAGAAAACTAAAAAAATGAGTTTACCAAATTCTTAGTTTTCCGTAAGTAAACTAGTGTGTGCAGCGACTTTAAAATCAAAAACTAAAAATGGTCTTTTGGAGCAGCAGCCTATGCAAACTTAGGGTAGTTTAGTAGTTTAATAAAAAGTAAGTTTAGTAGTAAAATAGGGTAGTTTTCACAGGCAGACTTTGTCACAGCAAAAAGTTTCATATTTAAGAAAAAAGTTCCATATATGTGAGAAAAGACAGTGAAGTATACTGCTTGAGAGTACACACATGCCAGGTTTCAGGTAATTTGTGCTCGTCGCTCATAACTTACAGTCATTTTTTAATCGTGTGTTACTATGATGCTTGACGCAATGATGCTAAAGGATGTTATGTTCGCTCATAAGTTGAATTTTTCACTTCTTCTTGATACTAAATCA
>OZ038456.1:21491032-21512347 GCA_964036195.1 Sphaerolaimus hirsutus
GCCACCCCATTTTCCAGTGCACGAGCATGCCACCTGCAGCGGGGGGCGGCTTAGCGCACAGGAAAGGGGTGCTGCGGGCGGTCGTTTGATCCCTCAAAGCGGCGCCGATTTGAGTTGACGGGCCAACTGTTTTGAGTTGACGCGGCCACCGGTTAACATTGTGCGCGAGCGGTGTGCGCGGCGACGCGCTGCCTATGGGTTTTCGGAGGGCTGTTTTTAGAGGGGTTGACGTCATTTGTGATTGAAGGTGATATGTGATTGGGTCCACCCACGCACGCTAGTTGACATCGCAAGTTCGTGTCAACTCAATGTCAACTGAATAAAACAAAAACTTGTTTAATACACTTAACAGAAACAATGAAAATTAAGTGTCATGGCATGATGTAAAATTGACTACCGTATTACCTCGAAATACCCCCAGGGGGTTTATTATTTCGCCAGCAAAATTTGAGGGGGGATAATTCGAGGGGGGGGGGGGTTTATTCGAGGGGGGTCTATTATTTCGCCAGAAATTTTCGGAAATTCCCCATACTCGGACGTAGAAAAATCGAACAATTACATAGATGTATATGTCTTTATAGATATATATAACTGTATATACACATCAACCCTTCCCTAACGTCACTCAATCATCAGTTTTAACGTGTGTTCTGCATTGTACAGACCACAAACTGCGGTATTTGTCATGTACGTTCTCTTTACACTCAATGTGGGGGGGTATTTCGAGGGGGGGGGGGTTATTATTTCCTCAGCCGAATTTTAGGGGGGGTATTTCGAGGGGGGGTTAATTCAAGGGGGGGGATAATTCGAGGTAATACGGTACATAATATGCTCTATCAGTTGGAAAGTTGAAATCACACTATTCCCTAAAACTTCAGTTGACACGAATTCTGTTGACATCCAGCCTGTGTGGCGCCATGGGCACATTTGATTGACACTCTATCAACTCGTTTTAAAATTAATTAGTCTTTTTTGAGCTTGGTTAATTGCCCGGGAAAGTTCATTTTACTCTGGTCTACTCACATTATAGGCAAAAACAGTAATATTTATAAAGTGAGCCTCAACCATTTTAAGGATTTTTCCTGAATCCTTGAAATATTCCTGAAAATTTAAAAATTTCGGTTTACATAAAGCTAGATAAACTTGAGTGTAGCTTGCGCACTCTTTATGACATAGTATTTATGACATAAATAACTACCGTACTTCTTCGCAATACCCCCAGGGGGTTTATTTTTCGCCGAAAATATTGAGAGGTTAATTCGAGGGGTGTATTTCTTCGCCAGAAACTTTCGTGAACAGTCGTAGTAAAAATGAATTTACTTTTTCAAGGGGGTTTATTTCTCCCCAGCTCGCTAAGACCTGGGCTGGGGCTATTTCGAGGGTGGGGGGGTTAATTCAAGTGGGGGTCCAGGAAATAGGGTATAAAGTTAAGAAACATACGTCCATGTCGACACCTCAATAGTCGATGAAGGCATTTCATTGCTTTCTCGTGAAATACCTAAACACAATTTAATAAATTATGTAAATATTCATTTTAAAGTACACTGACTAGAGATTGGTCCAATGTGTCATCGTTAAATCATCTATAAATATTTAACATCTTAAAATGGTTGGTTCAAACATACACTACGCGGACCGCACACTATGCATTTTTCAGAACGAAACACTCCATCATGACGTCATCGTTGATAATACAACAATTGTTCCAAAAAGCGAAAAACGTTCCAGGGAAAACTTTCGATGCTTTTTCATGACTCAGCCATTTTCTTTTTCAGATAATTTTTTTGTGAAGTGCGTATGTACATAAGTATCCTGCTCGCGCGTAATCGACTAAGACATAAAGTAATTCAGGGAGCATCCTTTGCGGTGTGCCGGTAAATGCAACATTTTCACTACCGTAAAATTGAGAATAGGTGCCCTGTCTTGTCTAAAGAAGACGTACATGCCAAATACTGCAGTTTGTGTTCTGCGTAGTGCAGAACACACGTTAAAACAATGTCGGAATCACGTTAGAACAGTGTCTATACCATCTATGTACGTACTACTATTAGTCTAACGGAGTCTATACATGTCAGTTATTGATGCATTTTTCTACCCCAGCGCACATCACAAACCACGATTTTGTACTAGGATTTGAAAAAAAATTTCTGGCGAAATAATAACCCCCCCCCTGAAATACCCCCCCTCGTTTAACCCCCCCCCCCTCTCGGGACCACTATGAAACAATCACCCCCCGGGGGGTATTTCGAGGAAATACGGTATATATTTTACTGTTAAAATAGTCAAGCAGAGGTGTTAATTAGGTATTATAATTTATTTTTGGAAAATTTAGATTCAATCGAAAAGTTCATAAGAAAATCTAGAATAGAATAATCCCTCCCTCGAAATACTCCCATCATAATTTCTGCTATGAAAAAATACCCCCCCCCCGGGGGGTTAATTCGAGGAAATACGGTAAATACATTGAGATATAAAAATACATCCGTCATTTGAGCAACATAAATAGTAATTTATTTGTATGAAGCGAAAGTTTAAATGCGATGCTTTCCTATTCCGAAATAGCTGTCTGAAAATACCAGGAAATTACCTAATATTTTTGAAAATACACCTAAATAAGAAGATACCTATATAATATAAATAAATATATCGTATATGGGAAGTTGCACAGTAAATTGAAATGAGTAAATAATGAGGGTGTCGAGGGACATAATCTAAAATATAGAATATCTATACTATACAAGGCACTTGAGAAAAAAAGCAAAAATAATAAATATTGAAAAGCCGCGTGCAATCAACGGATATAAAGCTCATCATTACATTGCATTTCACCTCAGCTAATATTGAATATTCATTGAATTGGCACTTGGGTTCTGAGTTGTTAAAGCTATTTCTTTAAATACCCTAAGATTCCCTGATATACGACATACTTTTAGAAACTGCTTTTTTGTGTAATACCTCTGGCAGTAATTCTTAACTATGGCTTTTTTGGATCATTTTTTTAAATATTCACAGCTCACATATAACTTCCAATGCAACGTGAATGATTTACCAGATGCTTAAAGAATTTGTTTTAAATATTTCATTTTCCTGACCATTTGAGTTGAAACACTTGTCATTTATAAGTTTACTCATAGCTTGTTTTGACAGTTTACTTGCTTTCACTTGAAAACAAGTTAGAACTTTATTTTTCATTTGATATTATCTACGTAGATTCTATTATCTACGTTTGTTATTACTTCTATATTAACATAAAAAATGTTACACAAAGCACACAACTTCAAACTTTCCCAAAATATACACTGGCTCAAATTGAAAATTCAAATGCTTATATAAGAGTAAATAAGTAAAAAAAAAAAAAAATTTCAAATCAGAAAGTGTTTACGTTTTTAGAAATTCGACGTCTTCACATCACTGCGGATGACGAACATAGAACGCTTACATGTAAATTGAATGTATGCCTAAATTATTGATAAAGTGAACCTACTTACGTCAGTCCCTTAACTGAACGCACTAGGCACATAATTTACGAGGTAAAATAAATACGAAAAGAAGAAAAATGTAATAAAAAAGCAACATATGCATTTAAGGTGCCCTACACGTAGGGTGTCAACTGTCCGTTTTCCGTTTCCGCTTTCCGCAGGCAAATTGTTTTCCGTTTCCGTTTCCGTTTTCCGGCTGCTAAATTTTTTTTCCGTTTCCGTTACCATTTTTCCGGCTCATTTTCCGTTTTCCGGCAAATTTTTTCATTTTTTCCGCCTTTTTCCGTTTTCCGGTTCAATTGTCTGTTTTTCCAACTTTTTTCCACTTTCCAGCTCAATTTTCTGTTTTCTGTTTCAGCCAAACTGGTAAAAATCCATGCAGGTTCTTAATGAAGTGAATTTTTCCTATTTCTAGTGAGATTTCTGCAAATTTTTTAAATTCAGGATAAATTTCTGCAAATTTTTTTCCGTTTCCGGCAAAATTTCATCAATTTTTTTCCGTTTCCGGCATAATTTCAGCAAATTTTTTCCGTTTCCGTTTTCCAGCCTTCCATTTTTCCGTTTTCCGGCAAGTGCAAACATTTTTCCGTTTCCGTTTTCCGGGATGTGCAAAAATTTTTCCGTTTCCGTTTCCGTTTTCCGCCAAAAAGTTTTTGTTGACACCCTACTACACGCGATTGAGCGCTGAAAGCCTGAAACTGCATCATTCATTCCAATTAAATCTTGCCCCTGGCTCGATAAATATAAAAATAACCATATTTGCTTGAATAATTCCCTTTTGAATTATTCACCTGTAAAACGAGTGAAAAAATATGAATCCCCTTGATGAATAATCCATTCCTTAAGGCATATGATCAATTTGTTATGTCCAATTTGAACAAAAATGGCATGTCATTGTGCTAATTAAGCATATTTTGTGGAATAAATTGAATGAAACATGAAAAATTTTGACAAAATAATTACTCCCCACCTTAAATAACGCCCACAAAAAGTTCCCCTTAAAAACTAACAAAAAAATCTCCATGGGGAATTATTCGAGCAACCACCATAACCCCCCCCCCCCACCCAACCAACCATCAATATCATTATCCACATCATATCCGGGCGGTCGGGCACTGAGCGTTCGCACCGCCATCAGGGGGGTGGCCGCCCTACCGGCGCCCGACGTGGTCCTGGGGGAAGGGGCTGGGGGGTTATGGGGGGTAGGGAACAGTGGTGAGTTGGGGGGGGTTGTGTTTAGGTGGTGGAGTGTGGTGGGGGTATTTCCTCGAAATACACTAGGCTTTTATTATTTCGCCAGCCAATTTTGAGGGGAGGGTTGCTTTTTCGTCGGCTCGCTCAGACCTGGTAGCAGTCCAAAGCCCTGAAAAGTGTAAAGTAAAGTAAACTCGGCGGACTTTTTGGAAGTCATTGTTCTACGGGATTTTTGTACGAGTGAGAATACACAAACTTGGCACATGTCCAAGTTTCTTGCATTTCGTGCAAACAAGTTTAAAGACGCACGATTTCTCTTCGCGTCTCCAATAATCGCCGCGGAATCCAATTAAGCGACTGCAAACGGTCGCTAATGGCGACCCATTTACTAGTTGACACTTGTGTTGACTTAAATGCATTGCGCGGCCATTATCGTTGACGCGAACAGAAATCCTGCGTCTTTAATGTTGTTGGTATAAAACGCAAGGAATTTGGACGTGTGCCAAATTCATATACGTTCGTTTTTACAGGAATTTGTCGGGGCTGCGACGATGAGATCCTACCTAAGACCTTACAATCCGACTTTCTAAAACGATTTGTCGATCAAACTCATATTGTTCTTGCATAAAAAGTCGGATTGAATCAAATCTATTGTGAACCGAATGGAATCCGTCCATTCAAGTTAAAATTAAAAAACATACGTCATTGGTAACCAAGGGCCGAATCACTGATTCGTTTCATGTCCGCCGAGTTTATCAAATGTAAAGTCAAATGCAAAGTAAACTGTCAATTGTCATGCAAAGTTCAGTAATAAAATCTTTTCTTTTTTGTTTTGATTTACACTTTACTTTGCATTTGACTTTACATTTGACACTTTACTTTACACTTTACAGGGCTTGGGACTGCCCCCTGGTGGTATTTCGAGGGTGGGGGTTAATTCAAGGGGGTATTCAAGGAGAAAATAGGGTACGTCAGTGCGCTCCATTGGCGTCTGCGCCATGGTATTGTCAATGGCCTCATTTCATCAGTACTGGCAAAATCCCTCACCGCAAATAGCCACTGACCCGGACCATGTAGTGTAAAATGAACTGAAAAATGTCGAATGACAAAAGCCATGTAAAGTGTCAAAAGTGTCAAAAGCCATGTAAAATGCGCCGCAAAGTGTTAAACTGCCGGTAAAAGAATAAAATTTGATATTTTCCAGGGCATTCTACGCGACTTCAGACACTTTCCATCACGCTCGACACTTCGCACGTTTCGGGACTGCCACCCAACCCCATCAATCAACCCCCAACCCCCACTCCCCCCCAACCCCCGTCAGCCCACCTGTTCCTGCCGACGCAGCCGTGCACGGACGTGTAGCGGTGCATGGGCGGCCGCCCGGCCGACTCGCCGTACCCGGAGGCGGTCCTGCCCAGCACTTGGTCGGCCTTGGTGCCCGCCGTGTCGGGGATCAGGGCGCTGGGGGGTTAATTGGGGGTGGGGGGTTGATTGGGGGTGGGTTTTTGGTTTTGTTCGTGTGGTATGTTCTGCGGACGGCGTAGTGTGCGTCCGCAGAAACGTACTCACTTACTACTTACTAATACTTACTTACTAGGGAATTTTGAGCGGGGTATTTCGAGGGGGGGGGGGGGTTTATTCGAGGGGGGGGGTTATTATTTCGCCAGAAATTTTAGTAAATATCGGGGCCAAATATTTGGGTATTTCGAGGGGGGGATAATTCAAGGGGTGGTATTTTGAGGAAACTTATGCTCGAACTTCACGAAAAAAATATTTAAAACTAGAAAGAGGCGGGCGGAGTTGCGTAAAAACATTTGTTTTTAACACTTTTGATTTTTAAAATAATTTTTGAGAATTCTTATGCAAATTGAAGATTATTTCGCCCTTAACCGACAACACTCTCTTCTGAAGAGAAACGATATTATACATGTTTTTAAAATATAAGAAGCAATTTCACAGAAACATTGCCGAGCATTGGTCTACTCCATGGAAATGATAACATTTTTACAGCACAAATATTTGAGAAAAAACATCACGAAGCTGGAAAAACTGTTGAAATGTCTAAAAAAAACATAGCAAAAATACGAAAAACAGCATTTTTCGCATAAGCGCAACCCAAAAAGTCACTTTCAAAAACCACCCAAATCCAAACCCTCTGCAAAACTCACGCCAACTTCACTCTTTGCCCAGCATTCACACCAGCCCCAGGACAATTTCCGCTAGACTGCGCCCCGGTGGTCAGCAGAGTGGGCGTGGCCATCAGAACGGAGCCGATCAGCACCGATTCGTTGGAGGCGGCGCCGATTGTGAAACGGACCGCAGATTGCTTGAGGTTGGGGCCCGTGGAAGTGCACCTGGCAGGGGGGGTTGTTCGAGTGGTGTACTTTGGTGGCTAGGTACTTTGGTGGCTAGATACTTTGCGTGCGCGGTTATTTGTGGCTAACGTTGGAAGCGTGCCAATGATAATTGAAGCGTGAGATTTTTGTGGAACGATGAAAAAATTTTATCATTGTGAATATGTTATAAAATGTTTTAATTTCAATGATTTATTAAAAATCTTCTTATCGCTGTGTTAAACATCGTTTGGCACGCTTCCAACGTGGCCCATGCCTGCAAGGTGTATGTATAGGTATTCACTGAGTATATTCACGGGGTTTTGATTTTGATGTGATGACAACGTTTAAGTCGAGGTAATTGATGAAATTGACAAAATAGAAGCCACATTTGGCATAAAAGCGATGTACGGTTTGTCAACTTGAATTTGTCAATAACGGCAGAAACGCAGCCTCCAATTGAACGGCAGGTAAAAAAGTTGACGAAAAATACAACGGCGCTCTTATATTATAAAAATTACGGTACACACCTCTGCAACTGACGTTCACTGGTGGCGCCCTGGTGAAATTTACGGGTGTTATAGGGTGTTGGGCGGCACGATTGCGGCCTGCAGAAAGTTTTTGTGTTTGTGTTATGTTTTTTTCCGGTGTGTGGAAAGGTATTTTACGGCGTTTTCATATTCAGTACGGTATTTCATGCGAACTAAAACCTGTGCTATGGTTGAAACGGATTGACTTTTCGGGATCGGGATTAGATTTTTGTGATTTCGGGATCGGGATCGGGACCGGGATTGACTTTTTTCTGGATCTGGATTATGGTCAAAGCTATAGCATACAGGTTTTTCCTCTAAGTTTTCACAAAAAGCTCTAAAGATACACTTTGATGCCGGACAGAAGAGTGGTATAAAGTTCACATTCAAAGTTTCTGTTCACTTTCTCAGTGCGAAAAGGTCATTTGTCAAATTTGGCTAATTTTTCCAGGATCAGGATTGGGATTTGATCGGGATTTGTGATCGGGCAGGATCCTGTTTAAACCCTAACCTAAATGTGTGTTTGAAAGGTAAAATGAAGTTGCGCACAAACTTTTATATATACCTGTAGATGTAGTAAACAAACACAAATGAACCATCTTAATTAAGTGATGATTGATTTTAAATATTTAATTGCTATAATTGTCATTAAAAAGTTTCCTTTGGGATCTGAATCACTATGAAATCTTTGCCTTGACTCAGCAGAGGGGGGGGCGGCGCCAAGGCATTATTAAATAAAAGAAAATCGTGATTCACGCCAGACATAAATGACTGTTTGTGCCTGTGCACACTAGTTTGCACCGTGACTTTGCTGAAAACTGAAATGGCGAGATCTCGCCATCCGGTGGACAATTATTGTATACCGTATTTCCTCAAATTATCCCCCCCACCCTTGAATTGGCCATCTCGAATAAGCCCCTCAAAAATCAAAGCGAATAAGCCCCTGCGAAAAAAATCCCTGGGGATATTTCAAGGAAATACAGTATACCTATGTGTTTTAGTTTTCAAATTTTCAAATGACAACTTTCATTAATGTTAATTAAAATTTACATCAAATTAAATCATTCAACCGAGTTGATTCATTTTCAATTTGAATAAAATTTCCGTTTTCACCAGTCACAGTGCGAACTAGTGTGCGCAGCGCCTATATGTTCCTATAGCATCATTTCAAAACTCATTTCAAATTGCTACAGCTATAGAATCTAATTTCCCCCGCAAGGAGAAGCATTCTTTACGAAGTTTAATTGGCATATATTTATGTAAATACGTGAAAAGTAAAATAATACTTACATTTGTAATACAACACAACTGCAATGAAATAAGGTGTCATGTTCAAACTTTTTCTATGAGTTGATTACCACAAATTTTTACTGAGACAGAGTACTAAATACAGTACATCCTCGAAATACCCCAGGGGGTTAACTATTTCGCCAACAAATTTTGAGGGGGTACTCGAGCAGGGGGACTTTTCTAGAGGGATTATTTTTTGAGAGGGATGAAAAATTTGTGACGAAATACTAACACCCCCTCGAATAGCCCCCCTTTGCTGGCGAAAATTAAACATCTTGAGGAATTTCGATTAAATAAGATGGTTGTTGAAATGGTTGGTTGCAAATCTAATGAAAACACTAGTTTGCGACTTGCATTCGTCTGATAAGGGTTACCCTCTAATTGTACGTTACCGTATTTCCTCGAATTACCCCCTGGGGGTTTATTTTTCAGAGTGGACATTTTGAGGGGGGAGGGGTAAACGAGGGGGGGGGGGGTATTTCGAGTGGGTTTTTTTCGCCAGAAATTTTTTGAGCTCGCAGTACTAATTGGTCGCGTGTAACGTACACATATACGTAGAACCATGTTCTAACGTAACACGGTCATTGTCATTGTTCTAACGTGTGTTCTGCATTGCCTGGATAACAAGCCGCAGTTCTTGTTATTTACGTTCTGTTTACACTCAATTTGGGGGGGGGGTATTTCGTGGTTTCGGGGGTTCATTATCTCATAGTGGTCATTTTGAGGGGGTTATTTCGAGGGGGGTATTTCGAGGGGAGTATTTCGAGGGGGGTATTTCGAGGAGGGTATTTCGAGGAGGGGGTAAAAAGCGATGAAATCAATACTAGATAAACCCACTTTTGGAGGTAAAACGGATACAAGACCGCACAAGGGCACCTAAATCATAAATATTTCTTAAATTTAGTTAAGAGGCTTCTTAATCAGTTAAGTACCCAGCCGAATTAAAAATAAATGACGAAATAAGCAGCTCACCTTAAGACGCATTATCACCTACGCATTAAATGTTGATCATGGACGCAAAAAACTGATCAATATAATGGATGTGCCGCGTTAAAAATTGATAACATTGATTGAATGGCAGGCGCACAACAAAGCCCGCTGCAGCGCAATGCCCACGTGAAGATGGAAACGTATCCAAATGTGATGGTGGAAAAAGAAATTTAAAAAAATTATAATTTTTTCAATAAGTGTATAATTTTTGGCGGTGAAAAAGGAGCCTGTCTCTGATTGTAAGTTGCTCTGATATTAAAATATTGTTCAAGTTTTATTTAAAAATAAAACCGTTCTAATGTTCAAATGAAAAATGTGTCAAAAATGGTGAACAAATAGAATGTCATCCTCCAGTAGAACGGCACATCCAATAGAATGTCTGGTTCACTATTTGATGAAAAAATAGAACATCGCTATTATATTGGAAGAAATGTGGTACTTACATCTCAAATTCAATTTTGAAGGGATGCATGCAAAACTGCTAAAAATACATTTGTATAGTGTGTCGGTGAAGACACTTCCACACACTTCCACACACTTCACAAAATTTCAGGTGAAGTGTCTTCCGCTGTTCCGCACACTTCACCCAGCTTCACGATGACCAAAATTCATGACGTGTACGTCAGGAAACCTTGCATAAATATGTGATGCAGTTGTAGTAGTTGTTTGAACTTACTACAAGTTGTAGTAAGTGCAAACAACTACTACACAGTGAAGTGTTTTCAGACTAACATTGTGTATCTTCATAAGGACACTTCAGAACACTTCACCGAGCATCACACACTCATTTTTGCTATTAATACAGTTCACGGTTGCTTTTTCAGTTCGACCTTCTAGTGAGAGAACAATCAATGTTGTTAGATCTTTTTGGCTCAGTGCCAACATTTCATAATGTGTTTTAACGGGTGTGCTAAGGCTGACATGCACAATTTTTGGAATGTTTTATTACATAGAATTGTATAGTGGCTTGCAGTCCTGTGTAAGTGTCGAATTTTTTAAATGTTCTAATTATTGTATACATATTATAAATACTTTTTTTTGCCAACACTCTTCATCACACCAACTGCTGTAGTTAATTCAATGAAATCCACTGTCCACACACATATGGTTAAGTACATGATGTACATCTACATACATAGGTAGGTACATATGAACATACATACCATATATCCTCGAAATACCCCCCCTTGAAATACCCCCCTCAGAAAGCTGCGGTTTGTGATCCGTGCAATGCACAACTCACGTTAAAATAATGACTGTGTTACGTTAGAACATGGTTTATACCATCTAAATATTTATTTACCGTATTACATCGAAATACCCCCATGTGGTTGATTATTTCGCCAGCAAAATTTGAGGGGGGTTTATTCGAGGGGGGTATCGAGGGGGGTCTGATATTTCGCCAGAAATTTTTGGACATTCCCCATACCAAGACGTACAAAAATCAAACAATTACATAGATGTATATGTGTATATAGGCATATATAACTGTATATACCGTATTTGCTTGAATAATCCCCCTGGGGGATTATTATTTCGTCAGACTTTTCTGAGGGGGGGATTATTCGAGGGGGGGAATTATTTTTTCCTCACTCATCTTACAGGGGGGGATTATTCGAGGGGGAGAATTATTCAAGGGGCGGAATTATTCAAGCAAATACGGTACACATAAACCCATCCCTAACATCACTTAATCATCGTTTTTAACATGTGTTCTGCATTGTACAGATCACAAACTGCTGTATTTGTCTTGTACGTTCTCTTTACACTCAATTTTAGGGGGGTATTTCGAGGGGAGGTTATTATTTTCTCAGCCAAATGTTAGGGGGTATTTCGAGGGGGGTGTTAATACAAGGGGGGGGCGGTAATTCGAGGTAATACGGTATATAAGTCTATAGAGTTTTATACATACGTAATTTACCCCCATCATCTAACGATGGCAAAAAAAGACTCGAAAATTCGAAAACGTTTTCGAATTTTTGAATTATTTAAAACTTTTCGAATTTTTTATCACATGATGAAAAAATACATAAAAATCGATTTTTTCAAAAGATTCGAAAATTTGAAAACGTTTTCGAATTTTTGGATTTTTGGGGTGAATTTTGTTGCAAATGTGTAAACGCTGCAGAAACTTAACTAACAATGTCATAAATTTATTAACATGGATTTTTTGTAGCCGCAGAACCAAAATACTTACCTATGTGGTAACATCGGTGAGACTGTAAAACATAAAGATGTATTCAAAAGTCAGACAAAAAATTCGAAAATGCAATCAATTTATGCAAAAAAATTCAAAAAGTAACAAAACGATTCGAAAATTCGAAGAGTAATGAATAAAATTCGGAAATTCGAAAACTAAATTTGAAAATTCGAAAACTATTTTCAGAAAAATTCGAAAATTCAAAAAGTATTTTTGGAAAAAATACTTAAAAATTTAAATACTTTTTTCGAGAAGGTTTGCCATCGTTACCCTCATTAACCCACCGCTCAAAATCTCCACTCCCCACTCCAAAATAAACCCCCGGGGGTAATTCGAGATAACACGGTATTTATGTATTTATGTTACGAGCGGCTCTAGCAACGGAATGAGTGTGCGCAAAAGCTGATTGGGATCAGCCGAGTGAAAGCTGTTTTTAATCAAAAGAAAACTACCGGTTGGTTATATGAGAGCCTGGCGCCAGTTCCAACTTCCAAGCCCTGTAACGCCAGGTGTCAAATGTCATGTAAAATGTCATAGAAATTTGTGGATTCTCCTGCGAAGTGTCGAAATTTCTGTAATAAAATATGTTCTTTTTGTTTTAATTGACATTTTACATGACATTTGACACTTGACTTTACACTTTACAGAGCTTGACATGTCTTTTCTCGCCACTTCTTGTGTACTTGCGAAATTGGCACCTGTTCACCAGTGCTGAAATGACACTGACCTTTGATTATGCCTTGTTTTTGAGTAATTTTATAATAATACCCGGTTATTAGCAACTGCGATTAAAATGGATTTTTCATTGAAATGGCGACTTCATTTTCATGAAAATGTCAGGCATATAGGCTGGTTCAATTTTGCTATACCATGCATTATAAATATTTGAACACTGTTGAAAGTACGCCTGTCACTTTAGATCAGCTCAACAGAGCTTGCATCTTATCTTCTCTTATTCAAAAAAAGTAGCTGATATTTGCGGCTTTCCGAGGGATCTTACATTTATATCTACCGTATTACCCCAAGTTACCCCCCATGGGGATTTATTATTTCGTGTGCACCATTTGAGGGTGGGTTAATTCGAGGGGGGTATTATTCGAGGGGGGTATTATTTCGTAAGTAATTTTCGTGACAATCATTTACATACCTGAACATTCGTGCTTTTACATACCTGAACCAGGGTTGGCAAAATCTCAGAAAAAAAAATATATAAAAAAATAAAAGGCTATTTACACAGGCCCCGGCCGGGCACCGGTCCTTGGCAAAAAATTAAAATTGTCAAAAGTCAGTAATTGGTGTGTATGGATTGATTACATGTAAATTAGGTTAATTAACACCAAATTTGCATGCACAAAATTTCTGCAACACGGTGACACACACCCATGCATTTTTTTGGGTGTGTGTAAATTTATTGCGATTTGGCTCAAATTGGGCATGCGTGTACTCCTTCGCTTAGTGAGTTCGCATGCCTAATTTCAGCTCAGGGCAATGAGTGAATCCTATGATTTTTACACTTTAATTTTCATCGATCACTGTATTTTTGTATAGTGATCGAAATCCTGCTGGGGACCGGTCCCCGGCAATGTTGAAATGGCCCCGACCGGGGTCAAACGTCCCCGGTGAGAAAATGTTTTTTTCAGTAAACAAAGAATTTTGGTCCCTGACTGGGGGCGTTTGTCAAATTTTTAGTCCCTGCCGGGGACGAACGTCCCCGGTCAGGGACAAAAATTCTTTGTTTACTGAAAATAACATTTTCTCACCCCGGTCAGGGCCATTTTGACATTGTTGGGGACCGGTCCCCAGCAGGATTTCAATCACTATACAAAAATACAGTGATCGATGAAAATTAAAGTGTAAATAAAATAGGATTCACTTATCGCCCTGAGCTGAAATTTTGCATGCGAATTCACTAAGGAAAGGAGTACACGCATGCCAAAATTCAGACAAATCAAAAAAAATTATACACTCCCCCAAAGAAAATGCATCAGCGTGTGTAACGTCTTGCAAAAATTTTGTGCATGCTAATTTGGTGATAATTCACCTAATTTACCAACATGCAAACAACCCATACACGCCAATTATAGACTTTTGAACATTTTTATGTTTTGCCGGGGACCGGTCCCCAGCCGGGACCTGTGTAAATAGCCAAAAAAACTTGAAAATGTTTTTGAATGTTTGTTTGCCATCATTTGTTGAACGGAAAAAGACGGGCTACAAAAAATAGTGATGAACAGTTGAAGATGAAAATGATATCTCCTACAACGTGCAATTTTATTGCCCAAACAGACGCCAGTTTATTGCATGACATGGCTTCAACATAAATAGAGAGGGTTATTAGTGTACGTGACAGGCAGGATATTAAAAGTAAAAAAGGACTTACAGAATAGTATGCATCCGGCTATAAATAAATACCCCCCTTGTAATACCCAACTCGAAATACCCGCCCCCCTTGAAATACCCACCCACGAAATACCCCCACCTTATGAAATGGGCACTATGAATTTGTAAACCCCGCTCGAAATACCCCCCCCCCCAAGTTGAGTGTAATAAGAATGTATATGACAAAAGCTGCGGTTTGTGATCCGTTAAAAACCATAACTGTGTTACATTAGAACAACTTTCATACCATCTATAAACCGTATTTCCTCGAAATACCTTCCCCCTTGAATTAACCACCCCCGCAAAAAAAATACTCACCCTTAGTGATGGAAAAGCGCCATGGCGCTGGCGCCTGGCGCTAGCGCCAAAGCAAAAAGCGCCATGGCGCTTTTGGCGCTTGGCGCTAAAACGCTCTGGCGCCATTGGCGCTTGGCGCCGGGGTCAGAAAAGCGCCATGGCGCTTTTGGCGCTTGGCGCCGAAAGCCTGGCGCTTTTTCCATCACTACTCACCCTTCAATTAACCCTCCCCCCAGAAATACCCCCAGGTGTTTTCAAGCAGAGGAAAAAATAATGAACCCCCCTTCGAAATACCCCCCATCTGGAATAAGGTATTTATATCATGTATGTAATGAACATGATGTGTTAATTCATGTCAATTTGAATCACAGCTACACATAGACTACTATGTGTAGCTATCTATTTACGTAGGTATATTTGTCTTAATATATCCTGTTCGGTCACGTTTATCGTCAAGTTTGGGTATGTAAAACACCACGCTTTACTACGATCCTTACTGAAAATTTTTGGCGAAATAAAAATACCCCCTCGGATAAGCACCCCCTCGAAATACCCCCCTCCAAATTTCCGCTCTGAAAAAATAAACCCCCTGGGGGTATTTCGAGGAAATACGGTATGTACTTATATCAGTCTATATACTGTTTTACATGGTGGTATTCGTTGCATTTTTCTACATCTGCAGATATTGATGAAATGTTTCTATAGGGTTGCTATAAGCCCTGCAGAGAGCCATGTACTACACTTTCGAGAGAAGAGCAATGCAGATACAACGTGGGAGCTTGGATTTGATGAAAATCAGACTGCACAAAAAGTGCACAAAGTAGATGAGACAAAATATCTAGGACTAACGCTGACCAGTAACAAAGACCCATTTGACAAACAAAAATGGCTATACGTCGAACGGGAACTATCAATATACAGAAAAATAATTGGAGCTCCAAGAAATCTGAGAAATTGAATTTTAGCAATTGAGGCAGATACAATGACAATGACGGTTGGTTTGTAATTAAGATGTTGGAAATGGATAAGTACGTAAAAAGTGGAAAAATCTCGACAACAACGCAAATTGCAGCAGAAAGCTGGGGGAAAACTCATAATGGCCAACCACGTAAAAAACAGCACATTAGGGAGAGCGGCAGAAGCAGGAAAATGGCTTTTCATGGAGATCGCCCCAGGAAGTGGATCTCTAGGAATTTTATGAAAGACAGAGCAAAATATGCCTTGTGGGAATGCTTGACAACAAAGTATTCAGGGTTGAAGCAGAGTAGATGCCATGAGAGAGAGCAATATGACAATGTGATGCCAATCAACCCAGACTCACTGACAATCAAGGAAATTGACTGGTTTCTATTTCGACATTGGTGCTAGCAAAGTTTGAACAAGAAAGTCTGATAAAGGGGATGTATTTGCTGGACTAACTGCCCACTGTGCCATGACAGGGGCCTCGACCTGTGGCTGACAAATAGCCACATACTACAGACATGTCCAAGTGAGACCACAGCACTGTGGCCCAGAAATTAAACACATTCGTTACCTGCCGATTGCTGTGGCAACGAATGCGGCACACGGGCGATGGAAGGCATAGATTCGATTCTGTCAACATCAACCTGTCAACAAATACTCATACTGTTTAGCAAAAAATTGGAGGAATTTGAAGCCTACTTATGTGACCATGTGAGCCATTTGGGTGGATAGGGGGATAGTTTTTGCGTATTAAGGGTAGTTTTAACTTCTTTGCTAACTATCTCATTCTTTTCTTAAACCTAGTTAGAGCTAACACGGTTCACTTAATGAAAGGCTCGGTTGACGGATGACTAAATGTGCAATGAATATTGACGCTTTCTTGCAACCTGTGAATGATCACTGATTCGACCTCAAAATGAAATGATCTCTATGTCTATCTAGTAAACTGTAATGATGTATAACTATAAATGTAACTGCACGTGGTGTTATAGTTTATTTACTTGTGACCCAACAGTGCCTTGTAAATTCGCTTGTAGGTGGTGTGGGTGGTAAGGGGTCACTTATAATTGCGAGCTCTGCCACGGTCGCACCTCTCAATTTCACTTGCTGCATTATCGTTTATATTGAATTATTACCTTGCCTTTTTGAATCTTCGCAATATTCATACTATTACAGTTCACGTGTTATAACGCTTGCCTTGTGAAGTCAATTGTTATTTTGAGTTACAGCTTTGGTTATGTGCTTGTGACAGTTTTTCTCTTGTTGTAGTATCACCCGTTTGACGCGCGCCGGCAGTGTGGTAATAAAGTTGATTTGATTTGATTTGATTTGATCTGCATACGTTACAAGCAACAAACAAGTACTGGAATTTCAACAAAAAATTTCTGGTGAAATAATACCCCCCTCAAGGACGTACGCAGGGGGGGGGGGGGCGGGGGGGGGCGGCCGCCCCCCCGTTCCCGGGCCGGACATAAAAATTCGCCAGGAATGGCACTTTTCTAAAGCGATTTTGTAGGCATTTTCAAAAATTTTTGCGCGCAAGCGCGCAAACCCCACCCATGTTATTGTGTATTTTCAGGAGCCCGAAAAGCATCATAAATGTGTCCAACACGTGTCTTAGACTTATGTATAGGTCTAAATCGATACCTATAGAGTATACGTTGGCGCCAGCGCCAACGCCAATACTGCCATGGCGCTGGCGCCTACAAATGGCGCCAGCGCCAAGGCTCCATTCCTCTACTATAGGGCCAAATTTTAGGGGGGGGGGGGCGCCGCCCCCCCCGTTCGCCGGGCTCCGTAAACAATCCGCCCCCCCCGCTCAAAAATCCTGCGTACGTCCCTGACCCCCCTCGAAATACCCCCATCGTTTAGCCATCCCCCCTCAAAATATCCACTCTGAAAAATAAAACCCCCAGGGGTAATTTGAGAAAATACGGTATAATAATTATACTTGAATTGGTGCTTGTGTTCAGAGATTTGTGGGTCTTCGGAATATTACATTTGGATTTTGGATATGATAATTTTCCTATAAATTATATGAAAGTTAACCAGTCAGTATCATTATGTTCAGTATCTATCGGTATCAAATAAAACATAGTATAGCACCCCGTGATTTGCATTGCAACAGGGTGCTATAAACGGCACCTGAAAAGTAGTTCTAAAAGTGCTCCAATTTTGTAAAGCACCAGGGGTGCTTTCATAGGAGAAATACGGTATGTAATACGCCAATGCACCCATGCGATACTTGTGCATGCACTATCACAAAATAGAAAAATATTTTAACAATAATGTTCTGGACTAGGGTGTCAACTTTCCGTTTTCCGTTTTCCGTTTCCGCTTTCCGCAGGCAAATTTTTTTCCGTTTCCGTTTCCGTTTTCCGGCTGCTAAATTTTTTTTCCGTTTCCGTTTCCGTTTTTCCGGCTCATTTTCCGTTTTCCGGCTAAAATTTCAGTTTTTCCGCCTTTTTTCCATTTTCCGGCTCAATTGTCTGTTTTTCCAACTTTTTTTTCATTTTCTGGCCCAATTCTCTGTTTTCTGTTTCAGCCAAACTGGTAAACATGCATGCAGGTTCTCAATTATGTGAATTGTTCCTATTTCTAGCAAGATTTCTGCAAATTTTTTGATTTCTGGATACATTTCTGCAAATTTTCTTCCGTTTCCGGCAAAATTTCAGCACATTTTTTTCCGTTTCCGGCATAATTTCAGCAAATTTTTCAGTTTCCGTTTCTGTTTTCCGGCCCTTCATTTTTCCGTTTTCCGTTTTCCGGCAGGTTCAAGATTTTTTCCGTTTCCGTTTCCATTTTCCGGCAAGTGCAAATTTTTTCCGTTTCCGTTTCCGTTTTCCGCCAAAAAGTTTTTGTTGACACCCTATTCCGGACCCTAATCATTTTTCTTTTTTTTGGATGATTTTTTTCTTTTATTAATGTTTGTGTCATGATTAGTGATGGAAAAGCGCCAGAAAAAAGGGCGCCAGGCGCCAAGGACGCCATGGCGCCATTCGAAAAGTGAGCGCCAAGCGCCAAGAGCGCCACAGAAAAAGGACGCCAGGCGCCAAGGGCGCCACAGAAAAAGGGGTCACCACACTCACACAGCAAAAATTAAAATAAAATCTGATAATTTTGAAATTTCTATTTACGTTTAAGACTTTTCCCTATCACTTTGCACGCTGAAATGAAAACCCGCCCATACTTAGCTCATAAACATCTACAAAATGAAGGCAGAAAATGAAATAAATAATTGCTTTCCTTCCCGCGGCGAGTGTGTCAATAAAAATGTGGCGAAAACTATAAACGAACATTTCCAGTGATTGCGTGGAGGCGTTGTTGTCGCTTTCAGAGAATGTGAAATCGCCATCTGAGTGGGAAACGGTAAGGAACGATTTGTACTGGTACTGGTACTGGGACTTATGAATGGGGTGCAAATGAAATTTCAACGTTTACAAAAAAAAATTATATTTCTAAACCAACGTCATTTCAGTATGTGTGTAATTTAACCAGTTAATTAGTAGTAATTTAGATCGATTCACTTGTATGCTAATTAGTGATGGAAAAGGCACCGAGAAATATGTCACCGCACCGTACCATTCCTCAGAAAGGCCACCTGGCACCTTGGGCACCGGCAAATTATGGCACCGCACCGCACCACCGGTGCTATTCTGAAAAATTGCACCGTAACCGGCAGGGCACCCTCGAAAAATGGCACCGCACCGCAACAGCACCGGTGCTGGTGCCCTTCGGTGCCCAGCACCGGGGCACCGGTGCCCCGGTGCCTTTCCATGACTAGCGGCAACTTGCAAGTCCAAGCAATACCGCTAATTTCAACCATCTACCGCCAAACCACCGGTACGGTACGGTAAACTCCGCCCACCCAGATTGCCATTTCTGTTCGCCGACACCGGAGAATTCGGTACGGTCAGCATAGATCCGGACGAGGCGCACGAAATCAACGGCGATAGGTGTTTCTCGTGTTTCGGCGTCGATCCGTAATCCACGGTGAGATAATCGAAGCCGGCTATGCCGCCCGGCGCGGAGTTTTGTTTCCGTGCGGCGGGCGCCTGGAAAGTGTTCTGTGGGAGTGGGAGAGATGACTTTGTGAAGTGCGGTGAAGTGCTCGCGCATATGTTTATAGCTTCGCTTCACCAGCCAATCGGTTGCTTTCACGCACGTCATCAAAGTTTATGTTAAAGTGCTTAACATGAACTTTAACTTAACATGAACCAGTTACGCAGAGCGAGTGTTTAACGTGGCTGATGAGGCAAAATGTTGGGCTACTATCCCCTGCTCTAACCCCCCCCCCCCAACCGGCCAGCTATCTACCTATCAGGAGCGATTTTTGAGAAACTGTACCCCAACATTCGCTCAAAATAGCCATTTTTCATACCATTGTCATTTCGTTTTATAGATTTTCACCTCCAAAATCACTACTTCGTGTGTCCAACTGCTTTTTTCAGCTATTTTGAGTACTACATGTGCTTATATACCCATTTTGAGCCATGTTTCACCTACTTTTTGCAATTTTTATCCCTTTTCTTCCTTATACACCCAGAAAAAGCCTATATATCAAACTCCAGCAACCCCCAAAAAATTTCCAGCTATCTATTTATCCCGGAGGCGCCTCTCAGCTATTCAACCCCCTGGAGGGTCAAAATCTAGAATACCACTAGCTTCACCACACTTCACAAAACATTCAAAGTACGCTGCAATTGTTGGTGAAGTGCGCTTCATTAATTTTGTCTGTAACGACAATAGGTGAAGCATGTGAATCGGTGGAAGACACTTCACCTCAAATTTTGCAAAGGGTGCGGAAGTGAGCGGAAGTGCATCACAAATGCAGAAGTGTCTTCGCAGATGTTTTGAAGGGTCATGTCCATCAAAGGAATTTGGAAGCACAGTGAAGCTAGGTGAAGCGTGGTGAAGACACTTCACTAGAACGTATTTCAGACATTGCTTTTCTCATACAAAAAGAAATGTGCTATTTACACAGGCCCCGGCCGGGGACCGGTCCCCGGCAAAAAAATCAAATTTTTCAAAAGTTAATAATTGGCGTGTACAGGTTTTTTGCGTGTTAATTAGATTAATTAACACCAAATTTGCATGCAGAAAATTTCTGCAAGACGGTTACAACCGCCGATGCAAATTTTTTTTGGGAGGTGTATAAATTTATCCGATTTTCCTCAAATTTGGCATGAGTGTACTCCTTCGTTTAGTGAGTACGCATGCCAAATTTGAGCTCACAGCGGTTAGGGAGCATAATTTAATTACTACTTTAATTTTCGTTAATCACTGTATTTTTTTATAGTGTGTGAAATCCTGCCGGGGTCCGGTCCCCGGCAATATTGAAATGACCCCGACCGGGGCCAAACGTCCCCGGCGAGAAAATTTTTTTTGCAGTATACAAGAGATTTTGGTCCCCGACCGGGGTCGTTTGGCCCCGGTACCACACAAAAATTTACGGTACTTTTTGGCAGTTTGTGGTACTTGACCCCGGCCGGGGCCAAACGACCCCGGTGAGGAAAATTTTGTTTCAGTAAACAGAGAATTTTTGGACCTTACAAGGTCCATTCGGCCCTTGTGCCTCACAAAAATTTTACTTAAACTAAGTAATTTAATTTTTTTGTGATTTCACTCAAATATGCATGGTCGGGCTTGCCATTTGCGCT
>OZ038456.1:21512547-21569872 GCA_964036195.1 Sphaerolaimus hirsutus
CGTATTTTTCCATTTATAACACCCGGGTGATATACAAAATTGGAGCAATTTTCAGCGATCTTTTTCAAAACTAGTATAACACCTGGGTGTTAGGTCTAGGGGGTGTTATACACAGTGCACATGGTTTTACACTTTATTTACATTGTATGTACGGATTTTTGTAATAAGCAATGGAAAAGCGCAAGAATAAATGGCGCCAAATGCCAGCGTGCGAGGTTTCCAGCGCGTAGGCGCGCAGCTAATTCAATTGAAAAATGTGCGCGCCACGGAATTACAATGAGTGACGCCACACACAGTATTTAAACTGTTGAATGCGAGCCTGGTTTTTGAAACCTAGCATAGCACCCCCGGGGTGCTATAAAACTGTGTAACACCCCGGGTGTTATGCACGGGGGGTGCTATAAACGGAGAAATATGGTATATATCAGCCGATAACAAAGGGTCTAAACTAAATAACAAGTAACAAAATACAACCTATGTAACAAAATGGCATTTGGTCATTCTGACAATGATGTGAATTGTGATTGATGCTGACTGATTGACAAAGACATCTGCACCCATCAACTCACTCCACACAGTTGGGGACCCACCCCAAAGCCGCCAAAAACATAACCTGGTCACTTCTGAGGTATCATTTACAACTCTTGATGGGTAAAATGGTGAGTTAGTCAAGTGAAACCAGCAGAGTAAAATGTCATCAAAAATGCCAAATGTCAAAAACATGACTGTTTACATTTTTCAGCACATTACAGGGTCCCTGTAAATGCATAAACAAACTTGTAATAAGAAAGCCAATGTTTTTGCACTGAACTACTGTATTTGGGTAAACACTTGCATTTTATGAAAAAACTCGAGTTTTTACCAACAAAAACACAGAAATAAAAACAGAGTTGCTCGTTTTTTTTGGGAAAAAAACTCAAAACAGGTATTCATTTTGGAAAAACTCAACACACAGAAAGTGTTTTTTCTGGAGAACTTACCCATCGTTGTGTACATACTCAACAGAAAATATAAGATGTAAATCAAATCTGCAATTTATGAATTGATCTATCTTCTGAGGTTGATAGTCTTCATGTGCATAGAGGGAATATAGTGAGGATAGCATATTTGTCCGCAGTTCTAATCAAGGAAGTATGCCGTTACTCGTGCAGACTGCTTTGGGTGTCAAATAGATTGTGGACATTGTATGCCTCCAGAGTTGTTAGAATTACTGAACTTTTTTAAAAGTATATGTAAACATAAAGTATTTTTTTTTACTCACCACAAAGTATATAAAACGTAAAATACTTTTTTTTACTCATACGTACGCGTAAATGTGGGTACTTTTTTGTGAGTGTAGAAACGACTACTTTTATTCATAGAATGTGTAAAAGTGAGCACTTTTTAATACGTGTACAGCACAACGTATGTTTTTCTATAAGCAAATGACAGATTATATAGTTTTCAGGGTCTCTTTTTTCTAGGAGATAAAAATCATAGTTCACCCGACTTGTTTACCACACCCATTGTCTCCACAACCATTTCGATTTGGTTGCGAATTTTGAAATTTTTAAAGGCACTACCCCCGCATATTTAAAATATTCAATGGAACCACTTCTGTAAATACATAGCAGTGTAGTTACTTTATAAATATGTCCCACATTGAATTTTCATAAATACATTTTCCGTACGCGTACGCTTTGAAAATGTACGCGTACAAGTGCGTATGGTATTTTTTTGAAAAGTATATGTAAATGTATTTACCGCGTACTCGCGTACGCGTATTTTTCGAGTAAACCGAGTTTTCGTACCTTTTAACAACTCTGTATGCCTCCTCAAAAATCTTATTTGATGCTGAAATATGTGGCTCTGGTAACAAAACGCTTAGAAAACTAGTCGGCATTCAAATGTCCACAATTGGAATGAGTGTCGGGGTGTCTAGGTGGTTCAGTCACAGAATCCTTGCAATAGAAGGAAATGTGACCACACTGAAAGCAGCCTATATTAAAGCATGCATTAATTATGCACACTACCTGAATGGCCTGTATGTCAGTAGGACAACCGCCCTAGTGGCAGAGATGTGGCAGACAACACAGGGGGGTGGTTTAACAGTAAACAGTCCAGAGTAAACAGTCCAAGATACATAAAGTATCACAAAGAATGGGAAATTCCATTCACCTTGGATGGTTTAAATTGTAGGAATGTTGTAAGTAAGAGGATTGAATGATACAACATTGGGTGCAAAAACTATCTCGAGAACTAGGTTCCAGCGGTACCTGGGTGGGTGGGCGTGTCGAGCCAATCGATCCATTAGCGTTAGACAGCGTTCACACTGCATTTTTGTGACGACTCCGACAACACTTGAAAAAGTTCCATAAATCGAGTGAAAAGTTCCACATTCACGAGTGAATGTGGTAAAGTATACATATCACCTAGGTGTATATGCATGTCAAATTTCACATGAATCGTGTGTGTTGCTCAAAGGTTATACATGTTTTTAAAAAAAATTGCCACTGTTGGAGCCCGACAGGTGCGCCGACAATTTAAAAAAAGTGGTTGTCACATTGTGAGAGTGTGACAACATAAAATATTTGATCTAGTTGTCACAATCAGCATGGTTTAAAAAGGGTTGTTACTTGTCGCCAATCAGAGTTGTGCAAATACTGGTATTTTTGGAAAACGTAAACGTAAACGTAAATACCTTTTCCAAATCAAAAGTATAAATACTAAAACGTAAGGTATTTTTAAAATACCAAGGAATACGTAAAAAAAAACGTAAACGTAAAAATTTTACACACAGTATTTGCCATTGTGCTTTGGAAAATACCAAGTACGAAATTGTCGTCTGAAACGTACGCAGACGTCTAAAAATGCAACAAAAACCGCCATTTATATGGTTCTGTAGTAGTTACCTATATTATTTATGTAGGTGGCATGTACACTGTTCTAACGTGACACCGACATTGTTTTAATGTGTGTTCTGCAGTACACAGAACACAAACTACAGTTATTGTGATGTACGTTCCCTTTACACTAAATTTGGGGGGGTATTTCGAGGGGGGGTGATTGTTTCATAGTGGTCCCGAGAGGGGGGGCGGGTTGAACGAGGGGGGGGGGGGTATTTCGAGGGGGGGGGGATTTCGAGGAAATACGGTAAACATGTTACATTTATGCAAAAACATGAGAATATTGTTGGCTGCAGGTGGTGCGGCCCATTTCAACATGTGCACATGAGAACGATACGAGTTTTTTACGTTTTCCCCAGTACCCGGGTATTTTGGTCAGGAAAACGTAACAAAACGTAATGGTATTTTTGGAAAACGTAAACGTAAACGTAAGTATAAATACCCAAATAACCGGGTATTTTGGGTAAACGTAAATACGTTTTTCCAACTCTGTCGCCAATAACGAGGCCGACCAATCGTCACACTCATGAAAATCTGCTAAAAAATAGATTTGTCATCACAAAACGGTCTGTGACGAGTAACATATGTTATCGTCACACAAGTGCAGTGTGAAAGGGGCCTTATATCGCAATCAACGATGGAAAAAACACAGAAATTGAACACAGAAACTCATTGAGTTTCTGTGTTTTTGTTTTACACAGAAACACGGAAACTCACAAATTTTGAAAAACTCTAAACTCAAATGAGTTTTTCTCGGAGAACACAGAAACACAGAAACACGGAAACACAGAAAAAAATTTTCAGCGAAGTGGTTGAACACATTTTCAGAATGCACATGAATTCAGTTAAACTAAACAAGATAAGATATGCATGTATAGCATGTAAATATGTACATAATGTATTTATATTTTATGATGGAACAAAAAATAACTTAAAGATGGCATGCACATCTCCTGGTGGACATGTTTAAATATAGTTGTAGTTCAAATCAATTCTGTAGTTTTCCATACAGTGCACATCCACTGAAGAATTTTGGAGTACTGCGTAAATTGTTGTTTGTGAGCATTTTGTTGATGCTGGTGTTGTGATTTGGGTGGATGTCCTCATTATGGACTTTTTCGACACTTGAATGAATACACATATGTTATGTGGGGTTAAAACATGTGCAAAACCAATATTTTATAAGAAAACCGCTGTTTCCACATCAAAATGCTGTAAATCAGAATTTTTGGGTGAAAACTTTAGTTTTTTGGACAAAAACTCGAGTTTTTTAGAAAAAAACTCAGAAAACTCAAGTTTCAACAAAAATCACAGGAATAAAAACAGAGTTACTCAAGTTTTTTCAATAAAAAAACTCAAAACACAGAAAGTGTTTTTTTTGGAGAACTTACCCATCGTTGATCGCAATGAGATCGACTGGTTCATGTTTACAGATGGGCTACTCAGATGCACAATCCAGTTTTGTATGGAGGCAAATTTACCCAGATAGTGGGTATCTTGCAAATATTGTAGACAAAATGGGCTGGATATGTGGCTTACAACAGGGTTGTTAAAGTACTGGTATTTTTTGGAAAGTGTAAGCGTAAATACACTTTCCAAACTTTAAGTATGGATACCAAAAGTGTAAGGTATTTTTTAAATACCCAGGAAAGTGTAAAAAAGTGTAAGTGTAAAAATTTGTTTAGAAAGAGTTCTCACTGTTGAGCATTAGAAAACACCACTGTTTTCACATTTAGATCAACTTATCTATCATTTTCATTCATTATTTCACATTTTACTGCCAATTATGAAACATTTCAGACTGTAACAAATTTAGTGGTATTTATGAAGTTGCCTAGTAATGGCACTTTTTCAGTGTTGATATTGTACTGATTAAGCAATGTGATACACACTGTTTAAATGCAGGAATGTACATGCAGCAAATATCAATGCAAAAGCCAGTCGACTTTGTGTCCAGCTAGCAGAGTTGTACAAATACTGGTATTTTTGGAAAATGTAAACTTAAACGTAAATACCTTTTCCAAATCAAAAGTATAAATACTAACACGTAAGGTATTTTTAAAATACCAAGGAATATGTAAATAAAAACATAAACGTAAAATTTTTATATGTGTAGTATTTGTCACTGTGCTTCAAAAAACACCATTATTTTCAGCTTTATATCAGTCAATCACTAATTTCCATACAATATGTTTATGTTTTAGCGCTAAATGCTCACCATAATGAACTACATCAAGTCAGACAACTATAACAAATGATAATCTAACACAAACAACTGTTGACACACCAAGTGGTGAGCGCGGGGCCAGGATGTGAGGATTTGTTGATTGAAGGTTATTCGCAGCTCCTTAAGCTGACCGAATTATCACATTTAAGGCATCAAAGCCAGAAGACACTTTGCAGAAATGAAGTCACATAATCGGGATCTCAACACAATCCCCTCTCTCAAATGAAGGGGGAGAGACACAAAACATTTTACTTTTACTTCCCCCTCCAAATGAGGCATTCACTCATTTGGTTCATCAGCCGGCTCCAATTTCAAGGTGCGCATCATCACGCGGCGCGCAATCACATCAGCAGGCGCCGCACCAGCATTCAGCAGGTTGACTTCTCCATCCTTGTTGAGCTGTGGGACGTGCTCAGCTGCCACCACAGCAGGCTGGTTCGGTCGCTGCGAGGTGTAGTCGCTATGCAGCAAGTCACACTCTTGCAGGCGGTCCTGTGCAGCTTGAAGCTTGGCCTTGATGACGGCCAGGCGGTCCTGTGCGTGTTGGGACTCTTCCAAAGCCCCTTTTGCGTCAGCCAGTTGATCTTGAGTTGTTTTGAGGGCGGCTTCCGAAGCAGCCAGCGCGTCGAGCGCCTCCGCGCGAGCATTGTTGCTGAGCATGTAGTGTACTTGAGGTAGTCAAACTTGGTGCGCAGGTCGGTCACGTCCGAGTTCCGCAGCTCGCTCTGGCGCTCAAGTTCTGCAACGTATTCCTTCTCACGGCGGCACAGCTCTGCGGCGTGCTCTTTATTCAAGGTGGCGTAGTCGTGCCTGGCTTTTGACTTGGTGTTGTGCAGCTGTGTCTTCAGCGACCTGTTCTCGCTGCGGTTGCGTTCCGCGCACTGCTGCAGATTATCAATCTTGTGACACATGGCCCGGATAACCGAACGAAATTTGACACATTTTTGACAATGTTTCTTCTTTGACAACAACTTTATTGACAATAATGTTTTTGAGATTCCAGATGCTTTTGACAAATGAGAAAATGACCAAGAAAATGACTGAAAAACAACGAAAACATAGTATCCCTCAAAATTCTGTCAACCCATTGTCAACCCAACAAATTTCCACCCGTCAACTCAGATTCCACCTGTCAACTCAAATCAGAAGATGCCAAAAGCCCCATACGCACGTCGCAGTCGCGTTCGAAGGCAGTTTTCAGCATGAAAAATTTTTCCGCGTAGTTGACAGCTGCGGTGTAAGTGTAAAAATTTGTTTAGAAAGAGTTCTCACTGTTGAGCATTAGAAAACACCACTGTTTTCACATTTAGATCAACTTATCTATCATTTTCATTCATTATTTCACATTTTACTGCCAATTATGAAACATTTCAGACTGTAACAAATTTAGTGGTATTTATGAAGTTGCCTAGTAATGGCACTTTTTCAGTGTTGATATTGTACTGATTAAGCAATGTGATACACACTGTTTAAATGCAGGAATGTACATGCAGCAAATATCAATGCAAAAGCCAGTCGACTTTGTGTCCAGCTAGCAGAGTTGTACAAATACTGGTATTTTTGGAAAACGTAAACTTAAACGTAAATACCTTTTCCAAATCAAAAGTATAAATACTAACACGTAAGGTATTTTTAAAATACCAAGGAATATGTAAATAAAAACATAAACGTAAAATTTTTATATGTGTAGTATTTGTCACTGTGCTTCAAAAAACACCATTATTTTCAGCTTTATATCAGTCAATCACTAATTTCCATACAATATGTTTATGTTTTAGCGCTAAATGCTCACCATAATGAACTACATCAAGTCAGACAACTATAACAAATGATAATCTAACACAAACAACTGTTGACACACCAAGTGGTGAGCGCGGGGCCAGGATGTGAGGATTTGTTGATTGAAGGTTATTCGCAGCTCCTTAAGCTGACCGAATTATCACATTTAAGGCATCAAAGCCAGAAGACACTTTGCAGAAATGAAGTCACATAATCGGGATCTCAACACGATCCCCTCTCTCAAATGAAGGGGGAGAGACACAAAACATTTTACTTTTACTTCCCCCTCCAAATGAGGCATTCACTCATTTGGTTCATCAGCCGGCTCCAATTTCAAGGTGCGCATCATCACGCGGCGCGCAATCACATCAGCAGGCGCCGCACCAGCATTCAGCAGGTTGACTTCTCCATCCTTGTTGAGCTGTGGGACGTGCTCAGCTGCCACCACAGCAGGCTGGTTCGGTCGCTGCGAGGTGTAGTCGCTATGCAGCAAGTCACACTCTTGCAGGCGGTCCTGTGCAGCTTGAAGCTTGGCCTTGATGACGGCCAGGCGGTCCTGTGCGTGTTGGGACTCTTCCAAAGCCCCTTTTGCGTCAGCCAGTTGATCTTGAGTTGTTTTGAGGGCGGCTTCCAAAGCAGCCAGCGCGTCGAGCGCCTCCGCGCGAGCATTGTTGCTGAGCATGTAGTGTACTTGAGGTAGTCAAACTTGGTGCGCAGGTCGGTCACGTCCGAGTTCCGCAGCTCGCTCTGGCGCTCAAGTTCTGCAACGTATTCCTTCTCACGGCGGCACAGCTCTGCGGCGTGCTCTTTATTCAAGGTGGCGTAGTCGTGCCTGGCTTTTGACTTGGTGTTGTGCAGCTGTGTCTTCAGCGACCTGTTCTCGCTGCGGTTGCGTTCCGTGCACTGCTGCAGATTATCAATCTTGTGACACATGGCCCGGATAACCGAACGAAATTTGACACATTTTTGACAATGTTTCTTCTTTGACAACAACTTTATTGACAATAATGTTTTTGAGATTCCAGATGCTTTTGACAAATGAGAAAATGACCAAGAAAATGACTGAAAAACAATGAAAACATAGTATCCCTCAAAATTCTGTCAACCCATTGTCAACCCAACAAATTTCCACCCGTCAACTCAGATTCCACCTGTCAACTCAAATCAGAAGATGCCAAAAGCCCCATACGCACGTCGCAGTCGCGTTCGAAGGCAGTTTTCAGCATGAAAAATTTTTCCGCGTAGTTGACCGGTAGGGCGGAAGGTGGCAAACGCTTGAGGACTGGCTTCCGACGCGTGCGCCGTGTACGTCAATTGCGCCTGGCCGACTCCCTGCTGGGGTGCGGGCTGCATGCGGAACGGGGACCACCGCTGGCGCGTGGAACGCGTTGCGGTCAAGCGGGTTCATCTCGATGTAGAGCGCCGTGTCGAGCTGGTTCCAGTTGAGGGTTTGGTGGCTGGCTCGATGACTGGTGGCTGAATGGCCTCATTAGAGAAAACTTATACCAAAATTTGGGGAAATAGGGGATATCGCCGTTCACTGGAAGTTCCGAAGTGATGGAAACAGCTGAAAAATTGCTAAAAATTTGCCGGACCAGCTGGCAGCTTCCAGATAGCCAAAAAATTGCTAAAAATTTGCTGGATGGGCCAGCAGCTTCCAGACAAAACGGCGAAAGCAGAAAACGGCTTTTCATCTTCATCAGCCAGTTGTAAACGTGAAGAGTCTACAGCTAAAACGTGGTAAGGGCCATGGAACCTAGGCAAATTTTGGTCAACAGAAAAATGTCCATAACAAAATCACCCTCAGAAACTGGGATTTCATGCTTAGAATCAAAATATTTCTTGTACTTTGACCTCTACTTATCACTTTGTGATTTGGCCAATACGCGAGCAGTTTGTGGATCCAGAGAGTGTGCGGCAGAAAAGAAAAGATTCCAATGAGGCAGATGACCGAACACCATGAAAAATGGGCAACATCTGGTCATTCTATTCATGGCCATATTGTGCCTCAAAGTCACCAAAGGTAGAAGATCACACCAATTTTGTTTAGGATACTCTCTCTTGGCAAAAACGAGCAATTCTCTGATTTGACCATTCACGCGTTCAACCAAACCGTTGGCTGAAGGGTTGTGTGCGAGCACGGGGGCATGAGTTATCCCAAACTGTGAACAAAAAAAATGCATATCCGAATTGATAAATTCAGTTCTGCGATCTGTGACAAGAACTCTTGGGGTGCCACAAAACATGAATAAATGTTTGTAAATTGACTTGGCGACGGTGGAAGCGCGCAATGAATTGATTGTCGCTGTAATGACGTACCGCAAAAAAGCATCTACCATGACCAAAATTTTGAATCGAGAATCCGAATCGTAGTGAATTGTGTCAATATGGAAAACTTCAAAAGGTTGATTCAGCGTTTCCACATCACCCAACGGCGCATAATTCACCCTGTGGGTTTTGACTTGCAAGCAGTCTGAACAAGCCTGACAAAACCGCAAAATGTCACTCTGCATGTTGGGCCAAGCAAAATATTGACAAAGTAAATGCAAAGTATGCTGTTGACTGCCGTGACTAGCGTACACTCCCAAATGGGCTTGCATCAAACATGCTTGCTGCCACGGTTTCAGTGGACAAATAGCGAAATGTGTCAATGAAATGGGTGCTCGGTGATATAACACTCCCCCTATCAGATAAGCAGATGGGTGCGAGTTCGGCTCTAATTATAATTGCTTGATAATTTTTGAAAGTTTGGAATCTTCACGTTGAATAATTCCCCAATCCATTTCTGTCTGGAGAGAAGAGATCAGGCAAGCTCGCATGGCCACAGCGACATGAGCTTGACCATTTACAATTTCAGAAGGTACATCGAGCTTATTTTCGCCGAACTCCTTCTTGTCAATGGGATTGCGGGAAAGGGCATCAGCAACCGTGTTGTGGACGCCCGCGCGGTGGATAAAAGTGGTCACTTTATCCTGGACGAACATCGCCCAATGTTCCAATTTAGATATATGAGGCGAGCGCAACACCTGTTGTATCCCACTATTGTCAGTGATAACTGTCACCTTTTGACCCTCGATGTAATCTGCAAAACGGCGTAGCGCCCAACAAATACACAATGCCTCGAGTGAGGCAGCAGAGTATGCACTGTGCGGATGCGTGAGGCGTTTGGAGATGTATGAAATGGGATGCAATTTGCCTTCATCATCATATTGCCCAAAAGGTGCCCAAACCCAATGCACTGGCGTCAGTCTCTAGAATGAACCCTTTAGGATGATCGAAAACTGGGTGGGCAGGACTGGTGCTGTTGACAACATGTGTTTGAGTGTGTCCCATGACAACAACATGTCTTCTGTCCACTCAAAAGGGGTCTCACCATGCTTAGGAAAACTGCCTTTCAAAACTGCACTCAGGGGCGCAGAAATGCGAATGAAGTTCGGAATGAAATGAGAATAATAAATGCACTTTCCAAGGAATCGGCGCAAATGTTGTTTGGTGTGAACCTTCGGCTGTTCGAGAATGGCTTTAAAGCGCGAGGGGGCCTGGAAAATCCCATCGGCTGAGATTTGGTGTCCCAAATATTTCAACTCGGTGGAGAAGAAAACACATTTAGCGGGTTGTATTTTCAAACTTGCCCACCTCAATCGAGACAACAGGCGACGTAAATGATTGAAATGCTCGGAAATGGTGAAACTACAACACAAAATGTCATCGATGTATGCCCGAACCCACGGGCAGGTGGGATCTTTATTAAATCCCGCTAAAGTTATGCACATCATTCTCTGGAAAGTCGCCCCTGCGTTTACTGTTCCAAACGGCATTCTGGTGTATCGGAACTGCCTGAGACTGCAGATGAAAGATGTGCATTCACATGTTTCCTTGTCCGCCAGTGGAACGTTATAATACCCATGGTGTATGTCCAGAGACTTGAAAACTTTTCTGCCTGAGAACTCAGATAAAGGTTTGGCGATACGAGGAAGCGGAAATGAATCAATATTCGTAATTAAATTGATAGCTTTGAAATCCACGCAAAATCTGAAGGCGGCGGTCCCTTTAGGAACGACTGTGATGGGCTAAGACCATGCCCCATCCGAGGGTTCAATAATGCCTTTGCGCAGCATGGAATGTATAGTTTTGTGAATGAATTCACGTCTGCTGCGGGCTTCATACCGCGCAGCTTGTTTAATCAGCAGGTGTTTTGGGTCGGTCATGATTTTATGTGACACCAAAGTCATTTTGCCCACATCATAGTTGCTGCAACTGAACACATCATGAAATTCAAGTATTAATTTATAAAATTTTGCACTTTCCGATTCTGTCAAAGGTGCACGGCCTTCCTTTTTTCATTTTTTCCCACACATATTGAGCTCTCTCTTCAGGCATTTTAGGGACGGCTGGGAGCAGAGGGTAGGGTTGGGGAACCAAACCGGACCGAACCAAACCGAACCGAGAACTGAGCACAATTTTGGAACCGAGAACCGAGAACCGGAACCGAAAAAAATACCCGAACCGGAACCGAGAACCGGCACTCAGACCCGGAACTGAACTAAAGAACCGAAAGAACCAAAATGTTATACAATATATAAATCGGCAGCCACCCCCCCCCTTTCTGGGTGAGAGTAGGAAAATGCATGGAAATGTAACTTCCGGCATCATTTTTTAGGCTGATTTGTAAAAATTTTGCGCGCAAGCGCGCAATTCTTGCTTCACGTGACCGGTGATTTCATCTCACCGGTCGCGCAGCCTCATGTGTTCATGATCCCGCCTAAAATGTGTATGTGTATGTAAAATACATATACACATTCCTAGGGTGAGACCAGAAAAGTCCAGGAAAATGACACTTTCATTACAATATTCCTATGTTTTGTAAAAATTTTGCGCGCAAGTGCGCAATTTCCCACCACCCACAAGGCATTTCCTCTAGATACTTCCCGTAAATGCAAATCAATGTCAAAACCTCAATTTTTGCCTGTCGCTGTCTATTGTATGTTTATTTACCTACAAATATGTCAGTTTTTGGCGCTAGCGCCAACGCCAATGGCGCCATGGCGTGGCGCCTACAAATGGCGCTAGCGCCTAGCGCCATTTCTTCACTCAGTATGGAAAAATTTTAGGGGGGGGGCTGAGCCCCCCCGTTTGCAAGGCTCTGCAAACAAACAGCCCTCCCCCACTCCAAAATCCTGGATACGTCCCTGCCCACCCGTACACCGGGCTCAGTAAACAAACAGACACCATGCTCAAAAATCCTGGATATGTACCTGGCCCCCGAAAAAAGGGGTCTACATGCGGACTGGGTTTACATGCGCACTGAGTTTTGGCCATCTGGGGCACCTACACCAACGCCAATGGTGCCATGACGTGGCGCCTATGAATGGCGCGAGCGCCATCATGACACCATTCCGCCACTACAGGGGCAAAATTTTAGGGGGGGGGGGGTTGTTTTATGTTGTTTTTCCTTTGTTCAGCTTATTATTTTCTTATTCCTGATTTTTTCATTACCCGATACCCGACTTTTTCATTACCCAGAACCGAAATTTTTGACAATTTGGGACCGAAAGAACCGAACCGGAACCGAACTTAAGAACCGAACCGAAAATTTTGAGGAACAGAGAACCGAGAACCGAACCGAAATTTTTTAGAACCAAGAACCGAGAACCGGAACCGAAAATTTTGAAATTCCCAACCCTAGCAGAGGGACATTAGAATCCGGGGCGTCTGGCAAATCAACGACAGCACAAGCGCGTGGGCTGTCCAACAGAGTATGAGGCACAATTCCACATGACGCAAGCGCCTTTGGCTGTGAGAATATTTTGTGAAAAGTCTTTCCAGCCAAGAACAGTGCCTCCGATGGATACAAATTAACACTGGCAAAAACGGTTCCCACCAGCACTTGGATGGGATAACTCTTAGTGTTAAACAGGTGAACTGAACAGGGCCGTGCTGATGCCACCGGCACCAGGGTGTTATACATTGAGAGTCCAGTTTCTGGATGAAGCTAGGATAAGGTTTGTCCTTTTATCCCAGAAGTCTAGGATAAAAGCTGACACCCTCCAAATGTTGTCTGTCACATGCAAAGGTTTTGAAGGTAAAATCAAAGGTACACTGGCAAAGCTGTTTGCGCGCACATAGATTAATTTCTTGGAGGAGACCAACTGAGAGTAAATACTATGGAAGTTCCCTTCAATTTTTTCCATATCAGATTGCAGGGTTCCCTCATTGGGGACTGGCGCCGAGCACTGTTGATTGAGAATGTAGGGCAACAACCATGACAACTTCAAAAACAGCATGACATTTGTGCCAATCAAAATTTCAGACAATGCTCCCTTGTTGTTATTTACAAGAAAATTGACCAAAACTTTCCGGCAAACACAGTCAATAGGCGACACGTGATCTACAAACAATTTGATCTGAGACAATTCTCCCTCTACTGTCTGGCCATTCACAGTGTCTAAAACAACTTGGGAAACCGTCAACTCCTTTTGAAGATCCAAATTGGTTTGACAAGCAATTTTTTCAAGCAAATGTCTGGGAAGCAGAGAACGAGTGCAACCACTATCCAACAATACCCTGCATGGAACTCCCTGAACATTTAAATGGCAATATACAAGAGGGCCGTTTTGGTCTAATATGTGTACACATAATTGTTGATTACTTCCTACTACCGCCCTTGCACAGAAACCCCTCAAATTGTCAATTATACCATACGGTTCATTTTCAACTTCAGACAAAATTTCACCATGAACAGAAACACCTGGAGCATCCAAAGTACTGTCTTTGATCAAACACGATTTCACGCTGCTTTCATGGTCACTTGTCACTGACGTCAGAGGCATTGTATGCCTCATCACTTGCGTTTTTCCCTTTGAAAACGTACTCGAAGAATTGATTGACTTGGTCGACACACTGGTCTGCAAAAAACTGAGCATTGCAGATGCTAGAGTGGTATTTTTCCACACCAAAAATCTACCTGGATTGTCATTATACATATCTGCAATTCTGTGGTGAAATTCATGAACCAATGGCAAGCAAGGGTCCTATTTGTCCTCTCCATTCTTAACTTCCTGGGTTTTCGTCAGGATCGGGGCCGGGATCGGAGAAAACGACCCCCGCAGCCTTAGCAGTAGCCGGCCGGTGAATCGGAATGTTGTGAGTCTGTTGAGGGTTGATTCTCCAAACCTGACCATAACCATCAGCCTTATTGGAAGAGGTAACTTGAGCTGGTTGCGGTCTTTCCTGTAGCATTTTAGAAATTCTGAATCCAGGTTGATTCTCAGCTGCAGAACAAGGTGTTGTTGCACGGTCAGGCATGACAGTTTTTGTAAATTCAGAAAAATAGTCGTCAACTATCCTGACCGCTTGAGCCAGAGGCACTTGTACTGCTTGAAATTTATTGCGGAAATTTGTCATGATGAATTTATTGAATCTCGATGGATCGTAACGAGACCACAACTTGACCGCGACCAAACCCTCGATATGCTCACAAGCAAATTTAACACCTGCGCGTACTTCAGGTGGAATTTTTGACAAAAGACAAACATAGAAAGCCACCAATTTTCTGTGCGCCCCATGGCGGCGTTATCCCACTATACCATAGTGTAAGCACATGATTTGTCACAAAAGATGTCAGCCAAAGCAGACATCATGCTGGAGCTGTCAGCCAAAGCATCAGGTTTGAAAAGTGTAGTGAGGACACAAAAAGCTTCACCCATCAATTTTGTTGCAAAAATAACAAGCCAAAAATGCGCGCGGATGCCGTCATCTGTAATTGAGCTGGCAGCCATCTCCACCTGGCGGCGCCATTCAGAAAACGAGATGACATCCTGGGAACCCTTGAATGTTGGCACTTTATCCATTAAATGTGGCTTTAACATCATCCAGTTTTGCAAACTGTCAGCCAACGACAGGGCACCCATGGCGACAGGCATGCGCGCAAAGGAATGCAAAAACCACAGATCTGTGTCATCGTGTTTCGACACAGGAATCGAAACTTCAGGAATGACGATGCAGTGTGCACCATCGACCGCAGGAGGAATGTTTACCGGAACTGGGTCTGAGTCTGGAAGCCTCGGTTTCCGTTTTGGTTCATCCGAGTCTCTCTCAGTCAGCACCGGCGACTCTACAGCAGCAGCAGACGGCGTCGACGACATTTTCAACTCTTAACTCGACAAACCTGAGGACAAAGTCTGCAAACAATCAAGAATAATGGCCGTGTCATTGGACGCAACGTTGCCTGGCTTGACCAAGGACACTGGCTTGCTGGGCTGGTCATCGGCGCAGGGCGAGAGAGGGTCTTCCATGACGTAGTGGTTGCCAGAGAATCCATCGACAAAAGCAACTTCTGACAGTGTCGAACTGGCTGGGAAAATATTTGCAGGAACCAGAAAACAACTGTGTGATCGTGGCTGCAACACAGCAACATCAGCCACAAAATCAGTGTGGTGCCTTTCAAAAGGCACATTTGTTTGACGGAATAATTCAACTGTATTTTCGCGTGCCAACGGCGGCGGCAGCACGCGTACATCACACCTCACGCGGCTGAGAACAACACCAGACCTATCTATTCAGGTAGTCGGAACCACAAACTGTGGAATCGGGAAAGACCGAGAGCTGTGCACAGCGCCAGTCACCAAAGCATACCGGGTGGAACTGACCGGCAAGGAATGAGTGGTACCGTTGAGGACATTCGCAGCAGGGCGCCAAAACAGCTCGCTGGGAATGTGACGCGCAGCCGCCACGCAGCACGCAATTCCGACTTTTGGCGCTGACGTTCCTGAGCCGAATGAGGTGGAAAAGAAGATATTGGGTTCACGGGGTGAGCGCGAGTGTGCCGCGTAGGCACGAGTGAGTTGGACGACTGGTTGGACATGATAGCTAAAGTAGCTGTATTGACGGGGGACCCCACAACCTAGCACAAACACACAGCAAAAAGCATCACCCCCCTTTAACAGGCCTGAGAAAAAATCAGGTCATCCACCAAATGTTGACACACCAAGTGGTGAGTGCGGGGCCAGGATGTGAGGATTTGTTGATTGAAGTTTATTTGCAGCTCCTTAAGCTGACCGAATTATCACATTTAAGGCATCAAAGCCAGAAGACACTTTGCAGAAATGAAGTCACATAATCGGGATCTCAACACAATGATGATATAAACATCAAAATTGAGCAAAAGTTACACCTTTTTGTTACACCTAATTCAATTCAAAAGTTAAACCTAATTCAATCTGATATACAACTCGCTAAATTGTTTCTGTAGCCCAAATTGATCCTTTTACCAAATTTCAAAAGCCCAGCATGGCTAAATGGATGCTCTACGGCACCATTTCAGTGCATTCTGACTTTAAAAACTGTTTGTTTAGCCTATTTTGGTAATATGTCCCATAAAATATTCTATGACATCTGCCATACCTAAAATTGTGTGGAATTTTTAATCATAAATATATACAGTTACATGTTTATGTGTGGCATTGACTCCAGTCAGTAAACAAAAGTGGCTATGTATTGAACTGTATTGAATATTTGAGGTATTGTTTGTAATCATTCTAATCGCTGCACTAAAGCGATCGCCACATCATTCTGATCATTTTAAGTGCTCACGCATTTTTTATCTGTAGAGAATTCATGGAAATATGCAGTTCCGTCCGAGGGCACGGCCACTAAGAAACTACTAAATATTGGAATTTTCACGTTTTCCCAAGTACCTAGGTATTTTGGTAAGGAAAACGTAACAAAACGTAATGGTATTTTTGGAAAACGTAAATGTAAACGTAAATATAAATACCCGAATAACCGGGTATTTCAGGTAAACGTAAATACGTTTTTCCAACTCTGCGAAATACCCCCCTCAAAATTTCCGCTCTGAAAAAATAAACCCCCATTTTCCAACTCTGCCAGCTGGTGAATTTCAATTGGTCTTGTCCTTTTTACAAAAGTATGATGAAAGTTAGAGTAGAGTGTGTAAAATATGTTTATTTTACTAGATCTGAAGCCTCAGAAACATTTTTGCCTGTCATGTGTTTTTTCAATGGGTATGTGTTTGTTATTATACCTATTTGTTTGCTACGTGATGAAATAACGATAAATATAGGAATCTTGCACACCAAACATATCTCACTTGGGTGCCTCTTGATGCGGGACATCAGTCATGGTGAATATTTGAAATGAAAATGAAACACAATTCATTTTTTTCGAATAGGAATGTAAGAAAAAGGTGCAACAGGATCGGTAGAATGTGGTGGAAGTATACATAGTGTTATCTCGGTGCCCTTTGGCACCATTTTCATCATTTTCCACCATATTCAGCCACCGTTTCTATGATTTTGTGCGATTTGGCACGCATCCAGCTGTGCATTATATTAGAGGTAGACCTTATGTTGGAGTTAATACGGTATTAATTGACACGCTTACTCTACAATGAGCGGTGGCGTAGAGGTTACTCTAAATAATACTTAATCACATGATCCTAGATGTGTGATGGGTAGAATTAGGTAGATGGGTGGCGCGTTTTGATGTTTAATGGCTTTAGATGTGTACTAGTCTTCGGTCCTTCCAAGCACCTTTTCATCAGTATCTTTTGATAACAGCACTAGAAAGGTACCATGCAACCTCTACATTTTCAGGCACTGTGGCGCATGCCACCGTTGGAATAGGCGTGGAATTCACGTAGTAGATGCGAGCACAGGTGGAGCGATTAGAATTCATGATATGTTCTTACGCTGCAAATGTAATGGCGGCGGAGCATAGTGCGCTAGTTGTTCATTTATTTTTACTTTTTCAAACTATGCCGCTGATATACAGACATTTTTACAGGTCATAAATACTATTGGAGGGGTCGCATTAAAATAGATGCTCGCATTTCATTTTGCCTCAACTCAGAGGCCCTGGTCGGGGACCGGTCCCCGGCAAAAAATAAAAAAATATCAAAAGTTAATAATATGTGTAAAGAATGTTTGCATGTTAATTAGGTTAATTACCACCAAATTTGCATGCAAAACAATTCTGCAATTACCACATTCTTGGTGTTGATTAACCTAATCAACATGCAAATAACTGATACACACCAATTATTGACTTTTGAAAATTTTTATTTTTTACTGGGGACCGGTCCCTGGCTGGGGCCTCTGTAAATAGCCAACTCAACTACCAAATTTCCTGGAAATAACCGCTTGAATTAACCCCAACCCCAAACCTGAAAATACCCCAAAGTTGTTTTGAGCTGGGAAAAACACCCCCCTCAAAATACCCCCGTCTGGAATTATGTACATCATGTATGCAATCTTCATGATGTATACCATGTTTCCTCGATTTACCCCCACCCCCCTTGAATAAGCCCCCACCCCTTGAAATACCTCCAGGTGTCTTTGAGCTGGGGGAAAAAAATAAACGCCCCCCTCGAAATACCCCACGCCTGGAATTATTTATGTACATCATGTATGCAATCTACATGATGTATACCGTGTTTCCTCGATTTACCCCCTTGAATTAACCCCCATCCTCGAAATACCCCAGGGTTTTTTTGAGCTGGGGAAAAATAACCCCCCCCCCTCGAAATACCCCCATCTGGAATTATGCAATCTACATGATGTAAATATACCATATTTTCTCGATTTACCCCCCCCCTGAATTAACCCCACTCGAAATACCCCCAGGTGTTTTTGAGCTGGGGAAAAAAGAACCCACCCCCCTAGAAATACCCCCATCTGGAATTGTGTACATGATGTATGTATTTATATGTAGGTCGCAGTTTGCGTTGCATCTACACATATTCTAGTTTGTGTAGCGATGGACGTTGATATGTCCAAATGTATCTTACTTGCGTGGGCACGTTGATTACCTGTTTTGGGTATATAAAAGCGTACTCTTTACCAGATATTTTGTGAAAATTTTAGACGAAATAATAACCCCCCTCGAATAAGCCCAACCTCGAAATACTGGTATTTTTGGAAAATGTAAACGTAAACGTAAATACCTTTTCCAAATCAAAAGTATAAATACTAAAACGTAAGGTGTTTTTAAAATACCAAGGAATACGCAAAAAAATGTAAACGTAAAAAATTTTACACACAGTATTTGCCATTGTGCTTTGGAAAATACCATTATTTTCACCTTTAAATGGGTCAATCGCTCCCTCTGCACCACTTTCTGTTGTTAGTGTGGCCAAATCCAAATACGCTGGTTGGTGATTCTGGGGGAGTCTGAGACTCTGTAAAATGCTTTGTAAAATGTCAAACAGCATGCAAAGTGTCTAAAATCCAGAGTTGTTAGAATTACTGAACTTTTTTAAAAGTATATGTAAACATAAAGTTTTTTTTTTACTCACCACAAAGTATAGAAAACGTAAAATACTTTTTTTTTACTCATACTTACGCGTAAATGTGGGTACTTTTTTGTAAGTGCAGAAACGACTACTTTTCTTCATAGAATGTGTAAAAGTGGGCACTTTTTCATACGTGTACAGCACAACGTACGTTTTTCTATAAGCAAATGACAGATTATATAGTTTTCAAGGTATCTTTTTTCTAGGAGCTAAAAATCATCGTTCTCCCGACTCGTTTACCACATCCATTGTCTCCACAACCATTTCGATTTGGTTGCGAATTTTGAAATTTTTAAAGGCACTACCCCCGCATATCTAAAATATTCAATGGAACCACTTCTGTAAATACATAGCAGTGTAGTTACTTTATAAATATGTCCCACATTGAATTTTCATAAATACATTTTCCGTATGCGTACGCTCTGAAAGTGTACGCGTACAACTGCGTACGGTATTTTTTTGAAAAGTATATGTAAATGTATTTACCACGTACTCGCGTACGCGTATTTTTCGAGTAAACGTACGCACCTTTTCACAACTCTGCTAAAATAATGCAAATGCCATGGAAGGTGGCAAATCTTTGCCATTTTGCTGGGCATTTTACATGAGTTTTGACATTTGCATGAAATTTTACATTTTACAGGTCATCCTACAGAGTCCTGAGCTTGCACTCACCCTGCCAGTTTTAAAACGTGTGCTACTCACAGTTGTTGCAGGTGGTGTTGTCGGAATTCATCACAAAAAAATTGATAAATGCAAGGCAATGCAAACAAGCAAAAAAGTTTCTGTGTTCAGCATTTGAACACATTTATGAATATGTACCCAGTATGCCATGTTAAGTGCAAGCGTGCAGTCACTTTTTTCATACACTACTTTTTTGTACATATACATGTCACGTTTATGCAAAAACATAAGAATATTGTTGGCTGCAGGTGGTGCAGCCCATTTGAACATGTACACGTGTGAACGATCACAAGTTTTTTTTTACGTTTTCTCTAGTACCCGGGTATTTTGGTCAGGAAAATGTAACAAAACGTAATGGTATTTTTGGAAAACGTAAACGTAAACGTAAGTATAAATACTCAAATAACCGGGTATTTCAGTTAAACGTAAATACGTTTTTCCAACTCTGCGAAATACCCCCCTCAAAATTTCCGCTCAGAAAAAATAAACCCCCTGGGGGCATTTCAAAGAAATACGCCATTTTGGTCGCAGATTGCATCGCAGCTACACATAAATATATTTACTTGTTTGTGTGGCGATGGATGTTGATATATATGCCCAAATATACCCTACTTGAACACGTTGATTTCCGGTTTTGGGTATAAAAAAGCGTACTCTTTACTGCGAATTTTATGAAATTTTCAGACGAAATAATAAACCCACCTCGAATAAGTCCCCCTCGAAATACCCCCCTCAAAATTTCCACTGTGAAAAAATTCACCCCCTGGGGGTATTTCGAGGAAACACGGTACTAAACCGTCCACATAACTCAAGTGTGGGCCTGACATAGTAATTGGTTTCACAAGGTTTAGAAGGAAGAAAGCGGGGGAAAATCGCTGAAAGTAGGTGGAAAATAACAGAAAAATGTTTATAAGAAGGACATATAGTACTAACAATAGTTGAAAATAGGCAGTAAGAGACACATGAACTAGTGATTTTACAGGTTGGGAATCACATACTCATACAACGTGCCCAAAGGGAGGGGTCGCTTTATAGGAGGGGTGTTGCGAAAATAAAGGATTCATGGTAAATATCGTATTTCCCCAACAAAGTACCCCACCCCTCGAAATACCCCCCCCCCAGATTGAGTGTAAAGAAAACATAACGACAAAAGCTGCGGTCTGTGGTCCGGGCAATGCAAAATACATGTTAAAAACAATGATTGTGTTAAGTGAGGGTGTAACGGTTGTGAAGTAAACCCGGCCATAATGTATGCCCACCCAGCCGTAAAGAAGGGGGTGCTTCATTACGGCCGGGCATCATTACAGCTGGGTTTACTTTACGGCCTGGTTTACATTCCTGCAGAGTTGAGGGATTAGTGTTTTTAGCGATTTTTTCTAACTTAATAACCATTTTTCAACGTTTTTTCACTGGACACTATTTCAAGTGATGTTTTGATTAGGGTTCAAATGGGATTGACTTTTCGGGATCGGGATCGGGATTGGTTTTTTGAGATTTTGGGATCGGGATCGGGATCAGGATTGGTCTCTCAGGATTGGGATTGGCTTTTTGAGATTTCGGGATCAGGATCGGGATCTGGATCGGGATTGGCTTTTTGAGATTTCAGTATCGGGATCAGGATTGATCTTTCAGGATCGGGTTTTTACTATCTACATACATACAAAAAAGTTAATGCTATCATCATACTTATACAAGTCTATACACTCTTATACTTGGCATTTATTGTTGCATTTTTCTATGTCTGCATACGTGACACACAACAACATACAATTTCTGGTGAAATAATACCCCCCCCCTCAAAATTTCCACTCTTAAACAATAACCCCCCCCCCCCCGGGGGTAATTCGGTGAATAACAGTGGATATTTATCAACTTTCAAAAATCCTTCCAGCTGTTCACTTGTAAAGCCAATGATGGATGTTGTGGAATCCTACAAGACAGACTGTCTGAAACTGTATCAAATAGGAACAGGAACAGGAACAGGAACAGGAACAGGAACAGGAACAGGAACAGAGACAGGAACAGGGACAGGAACAGGAACAGGGACAGGAACAGGGACAGTAACAGGAACAGGAACAGGTAACAAAGGTGGGGGCAATGGAGGAACACGTTTGGATAATAGATATACTGAGGAAATAGCTCGGCTTAAGCTCCAGCTTAAAGAATGTCGATCCCAGCTTGAGGAACTTCAGAGCAATGGAAGAGAACTTGAGCGAAAGCTATTGGAACGGAAGGTAATATTTTCAGTGTTGTATAAAGTGCCTCAGCAATATATAGGGTGGCCCACGTCAGGCGCACGGTTTCAATTGGCTCCCAACACGTCAATTTTGAATGAAAACTACTCAAATTTGGTAATGGGGTATATAAATGTACCCCATTTGTTGTGTTAAGTGCATGGTTCCACATCACAAAAATTCATGTCGGAACGTGAAACAAAGTTTAATACGTGTTTGAGCGTGGCGCATGTCAGGCAATCGTCTACCAAAGCACCAATTATTCATAAAAATAGTCCAAATTTGGCATGACAGTAGATTAATGTACCCGTTTTAGTATGTTAAGCACACACATAAATATCACTTAATTTTCACATTTATCACATCGTATGCAAAACAACGGCACTCCACAGGACCATCTACAATGGGACACATTCAAAAACATAAATATGAAACTCTTTCACGTTCTGACACGAAATCTTGCGATATGAAACCGTACACTCAACACAACGAATGGGGTACATTTGTTTACCCCCATACCAAATTCGAGCATTATTCATTCAAAATTGATGTGTTGGGGGCCGATCAAAACCGTGCGCCTGACGTGGGCCACCCGGTATAATAGAGTTGGGAACCCAACCCGACCCAACCGGAACTTGATACCCGCATACTTTTTGGAACTGAAACCCGATACCTGAACCAGACTCTTCTACCTGAACCCGAACCCGATACTGGATCTCAATACCCAAACCTGCACTCAATACCTGAAAATACCCACAAAAATGTCCCACAGTTCAATCTTTCAAGCAGTTTGGATGGATTGTAAAAACAACTTCCAGTTGTGTTGGTGCAGTTGTAATTTAGACACTTATTATTGGTTTGTTTCAATAAGTTCAGATCTGATTTTAATCTGATTAAATTGTGATGTAAACACAGCTACATTTGTTGTGGGATACCATCACATCATGGTGCCTAGTCCCCCAAAAACAGTGAAACATGTTTTTGGTGGATTAGGATTGGCCCACAGTGTGACCTCAACATGCTTGGGTGATAACTTCCAATGGCATTGCACTCTGGACCTAGCAGAAATATGTTTCAATGATTCCTAGACAGCGTTCACACTGCATTTTTGTGATGACTCCGACAACACTTGAAAAAGTTCCATAAGTCGAGTGAAAAGTCCCATATTCATGAGTGTATAGTAAAGTATACATACCACCTAGGCATATATGCATGTCAAATTCCAGATGAATCGTGTATGTTGCTCAAGAGTTATACATGTTTATAAAAAAATTTGCCACTGTCACAGCCCGACAGGTGCGCGGACAATTTTTTTAAAAAGTGGTTGTCACATTGTGTGACGACAGGTAAAATATTTGATCTAGTCATCACAATGAGCATACTGCTACTTGTCGCCAATAACGAGGCCGACCAGTCATCACACTCGTGAAAATCTGCAAAAAATATATTTGTCGTCACAAAACAGTCTGTCTGACGAGTAAGATCTGTTGTCGTCACACAAATGCAGTGTGAAAGGGGCCTTAGTAATCATTTTTAGTTGTAGCAATTGAGCTTAATGGTTTTTGTTTTCATGTTTTCCTAATTCTTAATGGTACTGCATGTTTTCATTCACATTTGAAAAAATCTGATTCAATTGAAGACAACTCAGATAGCTGCATTTACCTTGGTCAAAATGGCTGCCACATGTTTGGGTGCATTTGATTCCACCAAAACCTGCAAAAAATATGTCACACCATTTGTGGGGCCTCAGCAGCCATGGCATGGCAAGCCCCAACAGGTGCAGTCATCACCCACTCTCCAAAATAACAAAAACCATTAAGCTCAATTGCTACAACTAAAAATGATTACTAAGAATCATTGAAACATATTTCTGCTAAGTTCACAGTGCAATGCCATTGGAAGTTATCATCCAAGTATGTTGAGGTAACACTGTGGGCCAATTTTATCCACCAAAAATATGTTTCACTATTTTTGGGGGACTAGCCACCATGATGTGATGGTATCCCACAACAAATGTAGCTGTGTTTTACAGCACAATTCAATGGTCCTTTTTTCTCGAGCAAGATGATTTTTTGGTAAAACTGCTGCATCTCCATGTGTATTTGCACTTAGTAATACACCTTGTGATAGATACACAACACCATGCTGTATTTTTGTTGTTCAATCCTGTACCAGATCTTAAATCTAAAATCTAAGATCTAAAATCTTATTACCTGATACCCAACAATTATATTACCTGATACCTGACAATTTTATTACCCGATATCCAACATTTTGACCTGAAAACCCGACCCGATACCCAAACCCAAATCTGATATCCGCAAAATTTTTGGAACTGATACCCAATACCCGACCCGAAATTTTTAGGACCCAATACCCAAACCCGAAAGTTTTGAAATTCCCAACCCTAATATACGTATAATGCTAAAAATCAACAAATAGCCATTTTTCTTTTAATTCCAACTCAAACTGCATGCAGCCAGTTGAATGTGGAAAAAAATGGTAGTCCACCATGATTCCAGGTATATATCCCCCATGGACTTCTAACCACGGGGGATGACATAGTCCTTGAGGACTATATCACCCGACTGTCCTTGAGTTATGAGGACTATATCAACCCATTATATATATATATAAATATATATATATATATATATGTAATGTATATCCTATTGTGTGTGTTACATTGACCCGCTGCCCACAAACCTCGCTTTACATTGACCCAGTTGCCCGCGACCCGCATGCAAATATTTATTGACGCGTGGCACGCCACAATTATGCACGCCTCTGTTAGTCCTATTCGCATTGATTACAATGCATGCAACTTCAAAACTCAATTTCTTGGCCATTTCTCATCCGATTTTCACCAATGAACACTTAAAATGATCACAATCACATGGAGATTGCATTTTTATGTTCAGATAATTAAGAATTTGGTAAACTCATGGTAATCATGACAGACAAATCGCCAATATACTACAGACAAAACCCCAATGGATCACAGACAAAACATCAAAGCAACACTGACAAAATGAGAATGCAACACAGACAAAACGAGAATGGATCACAGACAAAATGCTTTGGCATTTTGCTGTGTTGCATTGGTGTTTTGTCTGTGTTGCATTTGCGTTATGTTTGTAGTATATTGGCGATTCGTATGTCATGATTACCATGCGTTTACCAAATTCTTAATAATCTGAACATAAAAATGTAATCTCCATGTGATTCTGATCATTTTAAGTGTTCATTGGTGAAAATCGGCTGAGAAATGGCCGAGAAATTGAGTTTTGAAGTTGCATGCATTGTTCTTCGTTTTACCCACGAATCGATAATCGATGCCAATAGGCCTAACAGACGCGTGCATAATTGTGGCTGGCCACACATCAATCAATATTTTTGATCTGACGCAAGCAGTGTTCTTCCATCGCAATAAATAAAAGGAAATATCAAACACATTCCCATCGCCAAACAGAGTAATTAGATATTTTGTATGGAGGACTACATCATACCACATTAGAAAAGTCGGGCCGAAATAGTCCTCGGCCGGAAGAAGTCCGCAAGGGCTATATCAACCCAGAGGGTAAGATGTCCATGGGGGGTTAGGGTATGTAAGCCGTCCACTATTGATAGATTCTTCCAGGTTGTCAAAAAAAAATTTAAGGAAAACAGAAAAGGAAAAAATTGCCGGAGAAATAGAAAATAGAAATATGAAATGCCAGAAAGCAAAAAGCAAAATTTGTATAGAAATCGAAAAACTTTTGCCAGAAACCGAAAAAAATTTAAGAAATTTTGCTGGAAATGGAAAAAAATTGCAGAAATCTTGCGAGAAACAGAAAGAACGCAGAAATTTTCCTGGAAACACTACAATAAAAAATTTCTTATCATTCAAAAATCATGCTAATGGTGTACCAGTTTGGAAGAAACAGAAAACATAAAGTTCGGCTGTAGATAATTCCCCAAAACGGTTCTTCCCTCACTCAAATAGTTCACTCATCAAAAAAAGCTGACAAAAAACGATTCACGGTAGAATTAAGGGTTTTATTGGAAGTACTGTATTACCTCGAAATACCCCCAGGGGGTTTATTATTTCGCCAGCAAAATTTGAGGTGGGAGTTTAGTTTAGTTTATTGTTGTTTGCTCCTATTTTTGTTTGAGACTGCCAATGAGTTGTCACTATACATGAGTCTCATCGGACCCTATGTTAAAGCTGTTGTACCATAAATAAATGCAAAATGATACAATGACAAATGCACAAAGTATAACTACAAATGCACAAAATCACGGGACAAAGTCCACCGTAGTCTGTGAGGAGTGTCGATGTATCAATCAGCCGGCGCGGTGTAGAAGCGTCAAAATGAGTGCATTTTCAGCACTCAAATTGGCCCATTATGTGTGGGGCCGTGCGCTGTTGGTGGCGCACATACACTGTCACACGCAGTGATTTATTCACTTTGATATAAACCGCGAAATCACCTCGCGATGTTGGTGACATCTTTCTTCTGCTGTTAGCCAGTGTAATTTGGCTGTTGCGCCAATATTTGCCATGATATGGCACCGGCAATTGGTCCCCTGTTTATCTAACAGGCTGAGTCTTTCATGCCTATGCGGCAGACAAGTGGCATACAGATGTTTAGCTGTCAGCAACGCGCCACCCTTGGCTTTGTTGCAGTCCATGCATTGGACTCCAACCGGTATTTTTAGCATGTTGTACCGAGCCTGCAGCCACAGTGCATGTGCGTTGCAATCATTTCTCAATCGCAGGGGTCTTCTAAGTTCACCACCCTCAGCGCTAAACTCTCTCTATTTTTTAGCGCTGTTTTTTGGCGCTCAACGCAGCGCAGACGGATGAGTTTGTTCATCCAGAATTTTTTCATAGTCAACAAATTTTCAAACTTGACACAATAAAACCCACTATAAATCGCAGCGCAGTCTGGGATGCATGATCCCATTAAATCACGACCGGTTGCATTCACGCGTCTCAGTAAATTTTCGCGCATGAAATTGTACACATATTTTGTCAACCCATTGTCAAGTCGGTGTAAATAGCCACAATACATCATTGTGTGCTTCTTAATTCTGTCAGATGGGCGAATTGCGCCAACGTCGTGCCAAATTGCATCACTTCAAGTTGTCTTCTGCAGGGACAAGCTCAGTTTGACAGCTTTGAGGAATGCCTTGTCAATTGCATCTAACTGGGGCTTTCTTATCCCAGTTACTTCCAACCCGTAGCAGACAGCACTTTCAATGTACTGCTTCCAGCGTGACTATAAGCTGGCCGGAGGGGTTGACAAAAGTCGAACCGCCAGCGCGCCAATCTACGGTGCGAAAACGAGAAGACTTGAAAAAATTGTCAGACGTTTTTGTTGAAAATCCGGCGGCGGTCGGATTGAGCCACACCGGACTCATCGACTCCATTCACAGCGGAGTCAACTGCGTCAGATCAACAAAAAGTGGCACCGGGCGCGGGGGCCATGAAAAGTTCGATGAGTACGAACTAAAACTTACACGCAAGGTAAATAAAGGGTGTCGGCATGTCACAAAAATCCAGGCAACAAAAATGCCATTTTGGACCTGCAATTATGCAGGCTCCACCTGCGTAAATACAGGACAGCCAAATTCAAAGAGAAAGAATTGAATTTCATTGCGACACTGCAGCAAAATTGCAGTACCGCCATCAAAAAACTGTTACATCATATGCATGTTATGAAGGACACCTCACAAAGGAGGTTTGTACTGAAAATGAAAATGGGCTCATTTGCTCAGAGAGTGAAATTAAACACAAATTAGAGCTTGCATGGGATATTGTCATGTCCCCAAACCCAGGTGCGATCACAATGGATGCGCGCACATGGTTTGGTGGGGATATCATCTCGAACGTGACAAAAAAAGAACTGTTAGAACCGATCTGAAATACACTCGGAACTAAAATGGTTCAAAAATAATAAATCTGCTGGCACAACAGCAATTTCTCATGAAGTGTTGAAGATTCTGGACACCAGCAGCATGTCTGCCTTGGTGAAGATTTTTAATGACTGGCTGAATGGAGGCCAGATTGCGGCAGACAAAAGCGTCTGCAAAATGGTTTTGCTCCATAAAATGGGAGCACTATGGATGTGCGAAATTATCGCACACTCGGAATCAGGTGCAACATTGTGAAGTTGTACATGTCGATTCTGAATAAACGCACATTAACTGTGTTTGAAAAACACAACGGATTCGGCGATATCCAGGGCAGTTTCCGCGGTAAATGCTAAAAGCTGGACAATTTGGTCATTATGCAAGCATGCAAACGCCACGCTGATAAAAATCAAGGGAAGCTTATCACGTGCTTCATGGATGCTGTCAAAGCATTTGACAGGGTGAATAGGAAAAAGTTATGGGCAAAAATGGGACATTTTGGGTTCCCTGCAAAATTTGTCCAAGTGATTGCTAACACATATGACAAACAAAAGTGTGTCATGACATTTGGTGATAATGAAAGTGACAAATTAGATTACCCAATTGGACTGTGACAAGGTTGTTGCTGGTCGCCAATGGGATTTATAATTTATCTCGCTGATCTGCGCCTACATTTGGAAGCGGCGGATGTGGGAGCGCGCTTTGGGGCTCTCAAAGTGCCGGCATTGTTCTTCGCTGATGATATTTGCTTCCTGAGTAATACGGAAGCAGATTTACAAAGAATTCTGTACATCTTCATGAAATGGAGTTGGAATTTGGACATTGCGATTAATGCGGCTAAAAGCTTTGTGCTCAGATGGGGGCAAAAAGCTATCCCGTACAGAAAATGGCGGTTAGGCAAGACCCATCAAAGGGAAGATATGTTCATTTCAGAAGTGAATTCTGTAAAATATCTTGGTGTCACTTTTACTACTGCCAGAGATACGTTCAAAGAGCACCGAAAACAATCGGTTGCCAAGGCGGAACGACTGGCTTCATTAGCACTAAAAGCCACTAGACAGACGGATGACAAATTTTTGTGTGTGGACTTCGTCTGGAAGCAGTACATTGAAAGTGCTGTCTGCTACAGGTTGGAAATAACTGGGATAAGAAAGCCCCAGTTAGATGCAATTGACAAGGCATTCCTCAAAGCTGTCAAACTGAGCTTGTCCCTGCAAAAGACAACTTGAAGTGATGCAATTTGGCACGACGTGGGCGCAATTCACCCATCTGACAGAATTAAGAAGCACACAATGATGTATTGTGGCTATTTACACCAACTCGACAGTGGGTTGACAAAAGATGCATACAGTTTCATGCATGAAAATTTACCGAGACACGTGAATGCAACCAGTCGTGATTTAATGGGATCATGCATCCCAGACCGCGCTGTGATTTATGGTGGGTTTTATGGTGTCGAGTTAAAAAATTTGTTGACTATGAAAAAATTCTGGATGAACAAACTCATCCATCTGCGCTGTGTTGAGTGCCAAAAAACAGCGCTAAAAATAGAGAGAGTTTTTAGCGCTGAGGGTGGTGAACTTAGAAGACACCCTGCGATTGAGAAATTATCGCAATGCTCATGCACGGTGGCTGCAGGCTCGGTACAACATGCTAAAAATACCGGTTGGAGTCCAATGCATGGACTGCAACAAAGCCAAGGGTGGCGCGTTGCTGACAGCTAAACATCTTGTCACTTGTCTGCCGCATAGGCATGAAAGACTCGGCCTGTTAGATAAACAGGGGACCAATTGCCGGTGCCGTATCATGGCAAATATTGGTGCAACAGCCAAATTACACTGGCTAACAGCGGAAGAAAGATGTCACCAACATTGCGGTGATTTTGCGGTTTATATCAAAGCGAATAAATCACTGCATGTGACAGTGTATGCGCGCCGCCAACAGTGCCCAGCCCCACACATAATGGGCCAATTTGAGTGCTGAAAATGCACTCATTTCGACGCTTCTACACCGCGCCGGCTGATCGATACATTGACACTCCTCACAAACTACAGTGGACTTTGTCCCGTGATTTTGTGCATTTGTAGTTATACTTTGTGCAATTGTCATTGTATTATTTCACGTTTATTTATGGTACAACAGCTTTAACATAGGATCTCATGTAGGATCTAGGATGAGACTCATGTATAGTGACAATTCATTGGCAGTCTCAAACAAAAATAGGAGCAAACGACAATAAACTAAACTAAACTCCCCCCTCAAACTTTGCTGGCGAAATAATAAACCCTCTGGGGGTATTCCGAGGAAATACGGAATGCATATGACATGTTTTGTTGTCAGTATCCCTTCCTGGAATCAGATAAAAATATTTTAATGGATGTTTGCACTAGTTGGCACACATCATATTTATCTGAGTACGCACTCTCTGTTTGAGAGCTATCTATCTGCTAGCTATCAGCTATCTGAGTAGCTGAATGGGTCGAGTACAAAAATAACTTTTTAGTTACATTTTCAGATTTTTCTTCTATCTACATATTTTAGGAAAATGTCAATGCAAAAAGCAATTTCAGGGCACAGATTTCAGTTTGCATATGTAAAATAAATTGTTTGCATTCTGTGTGCATTCTCCATAAACTCAATCAATACCATCATTACAGAAATCACTGCAAAGTGTTTATGATGCACAAAGATATCATTTGTCACACCTGAATCAGCTGGAGAAGCTGGCTGGCTGCTGCTGTAATAAGCCCGCAAATACAGGTAACTATTTGTTTTTATTATTTTGAATTTCTCTGCATTGCATGATGTATGCTATTTTCAGTTTATAATTTTCATCTATTTAAAATTATTACTTTTCAGGGGACGAAAAACCAAAACCACACTGTACAGCTGATGGTGGGTGTGTTTTTTTTCAACATTCACATGCTTTTAACCTTTTTTAAATAGTCTACTTGGTGAAGATTACAAACTGGACGACGGTGGCAGTGTGATCGACGCTCTGCAGATAAATGCTTCCTCTCAACAGATGGCCATTGATGAAGTTGAGGAAACTGTTACCACCAGAGTCACCTGGGGCTTGCATCCAATGAAGGTGTGTTGATACAGATACAAATTTTTCCAATGCTTAGAAAAGTGTATGCACAGTGAATCTATCTATCTATGTCATATCTATGGTATGCCAGGTGGAAACATTGATTTTTCCGAACCCCACACGACTGAGACTGCCCAAATATCCACCTTTTCGGAGCAAATTGTTGATGAATTTGCCCTAATGTGCACTCAAAGTCATTCGTTATCTGGTGGCAATCCCAAGCCCTGTAAAGTGTAAAGTAAACTGTCAAATGTAAAGTCAATGCAAAGTATAGTATCAATTTACCTGCATTTCTTTGTAGCAGCAGAAGCAAAATACTTATGCGGTAACAGTGGTAAGGCAGTAAAACATAAAGATGTATTCTAAAGTCAGACCAAAAATTCAAAAATGCAATAATTTGATGCAAAAAAATTTGATAAGTAACAAAAAGATTCGAAAATGCGAAAAGTAATGAAAAATGTTCAAAAATTGTAAAATTCAAAAACTATTTTCAGAAAAAAAATCTAAAATTCAAAACGTCGTTTTGGAAAAAATACTTAAAAATTTAAATACCGTATTACCTCGAATTCTCCCCCCCTTGAATTAACCCCCCCCCCTCGAATTAACCCCCCCCCCTCAAAATGGGCTGGGGAAATAATAAACCCCCCCCCCCTCGAAATACCCCCCCCTTCGGAATGATGTACGTCATGTACATAATAAATACATCATGTACGCAATGTACATGATGTATATTGCTGTTAATTTGCATTGCAGCTACACATAGAGTAGTTTGTGTAGCTACCTATTTAGTATGTCTAAATATATCCTGTTTGGACACGTTTATTACCTATTTTGGGTACGCAAATGCCTACTATTTACTACGATCCTTACGAAAATTTCTGACGAAATAATAACCCCCCCCCTCGAATAAACCCCCCTCCAATTACCCCCCCCTCAAATTTTGCTGGCGAAATAATAAACCCCCATGGGGGTATTTCGAGGTAATACGATACTTTTTTTCGAGGGGGTTTTTGCCATCATTACTTGGGACTGCCCCCTGCCTGAACAATGCTTTATGCTTCTAGCACCAAGCTAAGTGATCAGTGTCTATGCAGTGTGATGTGGTTCCAGATATTTCAGTGAATTTTTCATCACTATTCAGGCTAGGTTCTAAATAATTAGCTGTGAAATGTCACCACTTTGATATTCTTTGCAGGGCGCCAGTGTTGTTGGGATAGCACTGCTCATAGAACAACCGGTGACAGATGAATCTTCAGATGAAACAAATTTCAATTATGGCACCATGGTTTTCAGCACTGAGACACAAGGTTTTGACATCACATATCAAGGAGAGACGAATCTTTCACTTGTCCTTGTTCAGGTAAAAGTTGTTTCATTCAAAAAATTATCAACTTGTTGAAAAGTGTTATTGAAAATTTTATAAAAATGAATCTACCTTATATAAATAGCAACATGAATTTTATGGAGAAAAAAAACTTGAGAGTTTAATCATTTTGAATAACGTTTTATGTATACTCGGTTGACCACAAAGTATGGATCCAAAATTTCTTAAATGTCTTTGTCCATAATGCACATGTAGGTAGGGTGTCAAAAAAAAATTTTCACGGAAAACGGAAACGGAAAAAATTTTTCAGCGGCCGGAAAACGGAACAGAAAACGGAAAAAAATTTGCACTTGGCGGAAAACGAAAATGGAAACAGGAAAAAAATTCCAGTGGCCGGAAAACGGAAAAAGAGGCCGGAAAAACGGAAACGGAAAAATCAAATTTGCACGGAAATGGAAAAGCTTGCTAAAATTTTGCCGCAAAAACGGATAACATTTGCTGATATTTTGCTGGAAGTGGAAAAAATTTGCAGTAATTTTGCTGGAAACAGAAATTTTTTACATCATTGACAATCTGCATGAATTTATACCAGTTTGGCTGATCAGAAAACAAAAAGTGTAGCCAGAAAAAGGTAAAATGAGGCGGAAAAATGGAAAACTGAGGCGGAAAATGGAAAAAGGCGAAAAAAACTGGAAATTGAGGCCAAAAAAACAGAAAAAAGGCGGAAAAACTGAAAATTTAGCCGGAAAACGGAAAATGAGCCGGAAAAACGGAAACGGAAAAAAAAAGTTTCCGGAAAACGGAACGGAAAACGGAAAAAAAATTTCAGCAGCCGGAAAACGGAACGAAAAACGGAAAAAATTTGCCTGCGGAAAACGGAAACAGAAAACGGAAAACGGAAATTTGACACCCTACGTGTAGGGCACGTTATCTAATAAAAAAATTAAAAATGGAAGGGGCCGCCAAGCGATGCACCTTTTCCCCCTGAAACGTTGTTGTCTTCTTTTTTTGAACAATTTTGATAAGTGCCTGCCTACACAGATTTAATAGGTGCTAGATTTAAAGATTGTCAAAAAAGAAACGCTGGAAACTAGTGTTTATGTGTGAGCAATATAACGATGGCATGTTTCACACAGTAAAACGCATTGCATGTTGTCCGCAGAGTATATAAGCTGATGCAGAAAAGTAGTATTTACCAGAATTGCGAAAGTGTATTTACGCTTACCCGAAATACCCGGGTAAATGGGTATTTATATTTACACTTATGCTTACACTTTCAGAAAATACCCATACCCTTTTTACACTTTCCCGGGCAAAATACCTGGGTACATAAAGTGTATTTTTCTTTCAGATGGCCCTGTTTTATGCTTTTGAGAAAGCATAAAACTGGGTCATGTACAAATAATAACTGCAGTGTTTGCATGCAGTAATGCATTGAATGTAGAAAATATGGCAAATGTACAAACTAGCTCTATCTCCAACCATTGATCAGTACACATGGTATTCTACAGTTTCATCATACTTTTGTAAAAAGGACAAGATCAATTGAAATTCACCAACTGGACACAAAGTCAACTTTTGCATTGACATTTGCTGCATGTCCATTCTTCATTTAAACAGTGTGTATCACATTGCTTAATGAGTAAAATATCAATGCTGAAAAAGTGCCATTATTCGGCAACTTCATATACAAATTTGTTACAGTCTGAAATGTTTCATAATTGGCAGTAAAATGTGAAATAATGCATGAAAATGATAGATAAATTGATCTAAATGTGAAAACAGTGGTGTTTTCTAATGCTCAACAGTGAGAGCTCTTTCTAAAAAAAGATTATGCTTACGTTTTTTTATGCTTTCCTAGGTATTTTAAAAATTCCTTACGCTGTTGGTATCCATACTCAAAATTTGGAAAGTGTATATATGCTTATGCTTATGCTTTCAGAAAATACTACTATTTTAACAACTCTGGTATTTACTTTTAAAAGTGATCGAAGCAGTGCAAATGACATTTTTGTGTACATAGTAACGATGGCAAACCCTCCGAAAAAAAAGTATTTAAATTTTTAAGTGTTTTTTCCAAAATGAATTTTCGAATTTTTGAATTTTTCCTCAAATTAATTTTAGAATTTCGAATTCAATTTTCACATTTTCGAATTTTTAAATCTTTTTGGGCAATTTTTGAATTTTTTTGGGTAATTTTAGAATTTTTTTACATACTTTTCGATTTTTTTGCAAAAAATAATGAATTAAGAGCTTTGAACTGTTGGGGGGTCCACCTGACCTTTGTGTCATTCCATTATGTTGTACATTTTTATCTATATATTTACCATCAAGCCTTCAATAAGTCCGCCTCAAATAACTCACCCTCGAATAAGTCCCCTCAAAAATCACTGACAACAAATAACCCACCCCCCCCCCCCCCCACTGGGGGACTTATTGAAGGATATACAGTATTTATGTTAAGTATATGATGGCATGTTTAGAAAAATTTATTTCACACATTGAAATACTGGGTCAAATTGTATAATTAATTTTTGCATCACTAATCCAACCTCAAAAATGGAATCTACATGTTCTGCAGATCATTTTAAGTATTTAACGGTCCAAATCGGCCAAGAAATGACCGAGTTATTAAGCTTCAAAGTCAACTAGGTAGCTAGATCTGCCATGTAAAATCAACACCTTTTTGTAAATAGAAACCTTGGGAATTCTTGGGACTGGGGGACGATTCAAGGAAACGAAACAATTTGGTTGAGTGCAACAGAATGTGGCGACACAAAGTCTGGTGGACCCACCCCCTAAAATGCCTTCCCCGATTCCAGTGCTGTGGCCGCCATGGATACCATTTCAACGTTCATTGACGTTTTTTTCTGTTTCGATAGACTTTTCCAGATGCACCGCGTATCAATTATCGATCGATTTAGCACATAGAACCTAAGAATGTGTTTTATTTCCTTGAATTCCCTGAAAAATTCGAAAACTATTTTCGAATTTATGAATTTTCGAATTTTCGAATTTTTTCAACAAAAAAATCGATTTTTAAGTGTTTTTTCCAGTGGTAGAGAAAAATTTGAAAATTCCGAAAAAATTTGAAAATTCGAAAATATTTTCGAATTTTCAAATCTTTTTTTGCCATTGTTAGTACATAGTTGGTAGCAGTTTTAAATAAATATGATATCTTCTACAAAAATGCTAGCAAATTCAGCAAAGCAAGTAGAACGATCACCATACACAGCAACAAAAAATGGGTGTGTTGTGGTGAAGCGTCGGGAAGTATATTCACTCTTCTCAATATGGCACTCCGATGCAAATGTATACATCAGGCTGTCCGTGAGAAACGGCACTTTTAGGTATACCACGTACCACGCTTATAATGGCATCTGTACCCCGTGCATAACACGACTTTTGGTTAATTACATTATAAGAGGTCACGTGGAATCGATACCTTACCCGTCTTACGCGCAAATGAGCGCGCACAAAAAAAATCAATGTTTCAATAACACGTAACAGGCGGAGGATACCTATCTGTTTACCTCTTTATAAGTCAAGGCAATATTTGATGCGCGCGCAACAAAACTGTATCCCGCAGACTGATTTGACAAAAAACTGCCAGAACGGGTGAAACCAAGGTTATATAACACATTAATTTTTGCGTGGGCACAAAACAGCTGAGCGCTTGCACCCCTGAAATGCGTTAAGGATATTGTGTCCTTGTAATACACTACCGTGCAGAATAGTTGAGACTTTTCACACATAGAGAAACAGTAGGCTGGGGGTCCACCACACTTTTTTCCTTCCCAATTTCTTGTCCCTAGCCCAATTTTGATGCCATTTGAGTATGTCGGGGTTTGATGCTGGGGCTCCTATGAAAATTTTTTGTTTGATCAAATAATCCCCCAGGCCCGAGATAAGGGGGGTCTATAAAATGATGGTCAATAAATATACAGAAAATGGGCAATCTGGATGAGTGTCTTTGAAGCTTAATAACTCAACCATTTCTGGGCTGATTTGAATGATTCAACACTTAAAATGATTGGGATTACCTGCAGATTCTATTTTTGTGGTCGGTTTAGTGATGTCTAAACTCTGTATGTCAATTTGACCCAGTTTTTGAACATGAAAAATTAATTTTTTTGAACATGCTCTCATATAGTTTAGATAACGAGGATTCATTTAAAACAAAAATGAGTTCAATATATCTTTCCATTCAAAAGTTATGGCACTTCAAATTTTTCAATGGTGTCTAAATAATATATGCTTTTTTTCTGGGGTTTGCAGCATGAAAATTTTGTTATTGAACAGTCTAAAACATACTTTAGACAGAGAGAATTAAGATGACCAAAACGTTTTTTCAATATCTGTTTCCAATCAAAAGTTATAGCACTTACAAACTTCCATCTTCATTCCATCCAAAAAAATTGCACATTACTCATTCACAGTTGGGCCAACTTTTCTCCCTAATAGAGCAAAGCCAAAACCTCAAATTTACACACCAAATAGCCCCACTCAGTAGTATGCCTACCCCCATTTCTGAGTTGCTGGTAATGGATTCAAAACTGCAGCAAAAATAAATAAATGCCACATTTCCATATATGCATTGCCATATGCTGTTCATGCTTAGAATGTTTCTTGCTGCACACAGAGCTCAGCGATGCAGGCAAGCAGTTGCCATGGTGAAAATTTTGTTAAAAAATGAACATAGGGATTGGATATAGACTTTAAAGTGAGATACTGGGTGGCTACTGCCCAAAACAAGAAAAGTCTCAACTATTCTGAAACATGAACAAACTGAGTTAATATGTTTGTACACTAGGAATATACACAGATTTGAACTCAAGGGGCGGTCATCCCGGGCATGTGTAGTCAACAACCATGTATAGTATCCATGTATAGTATCTAAATGTTTTGCATATCGACCATTTTGAAATTCTGGCAACATTAATCACGCAGCACAAAAAGTCTCAACTATTCTGCATGGTAGTGTATTAAGGAAATAAGTGTTTTAAGTCGCTTGGGCTTCAAAATCAAAATGAAAAAATAGAAGATGGTTAAATAAATAGAATAATGGTATCCAATTTGAAGGGTGCCACAAAAAAACCACTGCTATTTCCACTTTGAGAACTCTGCAGCCTTGAGCATAGGTGGCTCAATTCCATAGAAATTTGATTCAATAAATTGAATTTTAGGAAATTTTGAAATTCTGGTACCATTTATTGTCCAAAACTGTTTTTCTTTTGAATATTTATCTAAAATAGTTTTTAATATTTGCATATTCATTCACTCAAAAAGCTGCAGAACTTATGGAATAAATCAGTGGGCCAGCTGGTAAGGGTAACAGTGTCAAAAATGGACATTACACTAAAATACAGGATGGTTAACAAAATCTACATTATACTAGAGGACAGTAGATCTAGTATGGAAACCTACCTTAATTAGATGAATAAAATCTTGTGATAAATTTCATAATAATATCTTCCATAGTAAAAAACGGAATATTATAATGATAAAAAACTGTATAATTTTTGGTCCAGTATTCAGATGGGTTATGGTAGGTTTTCATACTAAGATGTGCGCGAGTATAATGAACAAACAGACATTACAACAATTCAAAAATTTGAGAGAAAAAAAACATACAGAAAATTCAGCTAACATTGATTATTGAGTATGTGTAAAGATCCACACTGAATATTGAGTGCACTGAAAAAAAAAAACAGGAAACAATACAGGTGAATCACACTGTATTTGAAATGTCCCTCTATCTGTCTGGGGCACCATGCAAGCACTTTAAATATTCAGCTGTAAAATACCAGACTGTGTACTAGGGTTGGAAAGCCGACCCGATCAGACCAAACTGCGGAAAAAAGCACATTTTGGAACTGAGAACCACAAATTGGACCTGAATCTCCAACCCAAAACCCTATATCTTGGAACCAAAATAGTCTCAACATGGTTTGGGAACCCAACCCAACCTTGATATTGTTTGTCACCACAGAACAAAAGATGTACAGATGTGACTGTGGAACAGTTCGGAAAGCTGAAAAACATGAATATGTATTCAAAATACACCAGAAAAATTCGAAAATACACTAATTTGATGCAAAAAAATTCAAAAATTCAAAAAGATTCAATAATTCGAAAACTAAATTCAAAAATTTGAAAACTATTTTCAGAAAAACATCAAAATTTGAAAAGTTGTTTTTAAAAAACACTTAAAAATTTAAATACTTTTTTCCAGAGGGTTTGCCATTGTTACCTGGTACCCGCAAACCTTTTGGAACCAAAACCCGATACCCGAAAATTTTGAAATTCCTAACCCTAGTCTCAACTGAATTGAACTTAGAACAACCAATACCCTAACTGAATTTTTTAAATAGATAACTGTGGACCACAACGAAACATTTTGAAATTCCCAACACTAGTGTGAAGCAGTGTAAAGTTCATCTGGGCTGCACAGATGTGGGAATGTGATGTTACATTTAGCGCCACATTTTCCAGTTGACAGTTTTGACATTAAACAATTATTTCTATGTCTGGAGTTTGTGTTATCTTGTCATATTTTGAAAGTAAGTGTTGCATACATAAACTAACATTTACAAAATACCGCTTCTGCCGCCCATAATTTTACTCTGGTTCTGTCAAGTTATACCACGCTTATCCCGAAAAAATATTTTCATCGTGGTATGCCAAATTTATGTTGCACGATTTGTTCCAAATGATGCGTGTTAATGAACAGAAGTACCCCGCTTAGTGAATTGACCCCTTTTGCGCGCACCCCGCATTACCCCTAATGTGTCGCGTTTGTGTAACTCAATGTAAACAAAATCGCGCAAATAATTACTACTGCGCTTAACAAAATGCTGTTCCCACCTTGTTTACCCCACTTGTATACCACGGGACGGGGTATACTTTCACAGACAGCCTGGTATACATAGAGGAAGTGTGTGGAAGCGCCAGTGCCGTGAAGCGTCTTCCACATTTTTGGATGCACATTAAGCACGCGGTGAAGCTAGGTGAAGCATGTGGAAGACACTTCACTGAAATTTTCTTGATGTTGGTGGAAGCGTGTGGAAGCCCGCCGCTTCCCCAGCCCAATTTCACACGCTTCACGGATCCATTTTTTGCTGTGATACCAAATATATTAAATTCACACCAAACATGTTGCAGATCCCCAGCCATATTTCGTATACGGATGACAAACTGCTCAGCCAGTTGACACGTTTGGAAAATGACGAGGGATATTATTTTAACCATACATGGGCGCCTATAAAACTGGTGCGGGTATTCGTTCAACTTGATTCATTATTCTTTGACTACACAGATGCCCTCCCAACTTTCAGGGAGATGGTTCGATGGTGACTTTGAGCGACATAGATCCCCCAATAAAGCACGAATTCTATACTAGGAACGCCTTTGATGAAAACTGCAAATCACTACAACATTACATTAATGAAGCGCCAGTGCCAAGAAATGTTCAGCAGCTAAGTAATGGGGACAACTCGGCCACTAATAAATTCAAATTTGCCAACTTTGAAGGGAGTGGGCCGTGGAATTTCAGCATCGTGCCTGACTTTCTGGTGGTCGAGCACCACGCAGATGTTCGCAACGGTTGGTGAATCACTGCAAGTACCTCAAACGCTCGTGAAGTGCACTGAAGTGGTTGGAAGTGCCTCTCGTGATCACACTCCAGATCCTGATCCAGCCTTATCTCCGTTGGAATGCACTTCACCGACGCTTCACGAATCTTATTACTAAATTGTTCACTGAATTAAAAAATATGAAATTCGTGAAGTGTGTTGAAGTGCCTGCGAAGGCACTTCACCGCAGATCACCGCAGATCACCAGCGCATTATTTGCTGTGAATGTGGACATTTTTCTTGGAGCTCGTCATTATTGACAGAATACATGATTATATGCATTGAGTTGAAATTAAATTGCACACACATCAAGTTTGGTAGTCGGCAACGGCATGACATTTCATAACTCATGCTGTATGTATGCAACAAAACTTTTATCCGGAAAACGGAAAAGAAAAATTGTTGGCACTTGTCAGAAAAAAGACATTGAAATGAAAAAAATTTGCAATTGTCAGAAAACGGAAAAATTTAGGGGCGGAAAAGGAAAAACGGAAATTGCGTGGAAACATAAATAAGCTGCTGAAATTTCACTGGAAATAAAAAATAAGCAGAAATTTTGCTAGAAATGGAACAAATTAGCAGAAATTTTGCTGGTAAATCAGAAATTCGCATAAAACCAGTTTGGCTGGAACAGAACACAGAAAGTTGAGCCTGAAAAATGGAATATTAGGAGAAAAAAGAGAATTTAGCCAGAAGATGGAAATAAGGCAGAAAAACTGAAATGGGAACAGAAAAAAAGTTTGACTGCAGAAAACGAAAAAAAGAAACTGGAAGGTTGATATTGTAGCCATGTGGAGAATGTAGACATTAACCCCTAGCATCACCCTGCGTGTACAATTTTTTATGTTTCCTATTTCCAGCTTATTTTCCATTTTCTGACAATTTTTATGTTGCTTTTTGCCTCATTTTCTATTTTCCGATACATTTGCTCTTGTTCTGCCTCATTTTTTTATGTGCAGACTAGTAATGGAAAAGCATCTGCCATGGCGCTGGCACCTGGCGTTAGCGCCAAAGCAAACAGTGCCATGGCACGTGTGGTGCTTGGCGCTACGTTGCTGTGGCGCCATTGGCACATAGTGCCGCCCACACCCATGAAAAGTGATGGTGCTTTTGGCGCTTGACGCCAAAGATCTGGCGCTTTTTCCATCACTAGTGTATAGTCTACACTGTAGACTAAATTTACCGTATTTACTCGAATAATTCCCCCAGGAATTATTTTTCATAAGTTTTTTTAGGGGGGGGAGTATTCAAGGGGAATCATTGTTTTTGTCAAACTTATCACGCGTGTTTCCATCAATTCATTTCATCAAATATGATCTATAACAAAACAAATCATCAATTGTTTTTGAAGATGTGGGCAGTATTTTATCTTCCATTGTTGCGGAGATTTTTTCTAGGGGATCCTTACTATTCTTGCAGGGGGTGGGATTATTCGAGGCAATCGAATAATTCGTGTAAACATGGCATCTTTCCAACCAAAAAAAACAGTTTACCCAATGAGCTTGTATTTACATTATGACTCAGTTCCAAACATCAAGTTCAAATACACAAAAATATTCTGTTCTCAGCTAACTGCGTGTGCTACTCGGGGCAGTGGTGCCACGTGGATTTCACCACTGGTGAAGTTAAAACATCCTGCGAGGCATACAAGCCAGTGCCAGCAGAGAGTGATCAAAATGAATATGATGATAAGTTAAAGGATGCTGATGTCAATGTTCAACTGCTGCCTGAATATTGATTGATTTAGAATCCAAAGAGTGTTGAATGATTTTGAGAATTTGTTGAATGATTGACAGATTACTGGGATGTCCAATTTTCAGTCTACCGTATTTCCTCGAAATACCCCCAGTGGGTTTATTTTTTCAGAGTGGAAATTTTGAGAGAAAAACGTGAAAAATGCAACAATAACCACCATTTATAAGACTCTAAATGCTAAATATAGACTTCTGCATTGATGCGGAAATAAGAAATACGGTATCCGGGATCTTCAGAAGAAATACGGTATTCTAAATCAAATGATGTTCAATCAACCCTTTATTGAGCCTTGAAGATTATATGCAACTAAATTACAACACCAAATAAATATCATACAAAAAATAAACAAAAAGAACTAGAAAACTATCAAACATAAACTCACAGCATCCACACATTTAATCACTATTTACCCCAATCATTTACTCCATTTAGTGTCATCAAAGCTGACCCCACTGACAGGATTTGCATTTTGAATTTTTGAACTTTTCTATAAAATTCAATTTTCAATTTTTTTTGGTGGTATAAAAATTCAAAAAGTCAAAAAAAATTGTAAATCCAAAGACATGTTCTGGTGTGAGGTGGGGTTTATGTGATGGGGGAATTTCTGGAGTAATTGAGTTTTATTTGTCAACTGGAAAGTTGCTTAAAGTTTCCAGTTGACAGGATTAGATTCAGGAGCTGTTTCGTTTGCATTCCTATCACAGGCAGGGGTATCTTGAATTCTGCCGCTCCAGGGAGCGGGATGGATAGCTAATTGCTCCTCTGGATGCACAACTAAAAATGGGGCAGTTGTGGGGGTTCGATGTATAGGCTTTTTCAAAGTGCAGAAGTTAGGGTTGAAAATTTAAAAATTTTCGGGTTCGGGTATCGGGTATCGGGTCCTAAAAATTTTGTGTCGGGTATCGGGTATCGGTTCCAAAAATTTTGCGGGTATCGGGTTCGGGTTTGGGTATTGAGGTTGTGTATCGGGTCGGGTTTTCAGGTTAAAATGTCAGGTATTGGGTAATAAAAATGTGGGGTATCGGGTAAACGAATTGATGGGTATGAGGTAATAAAATCATCTGGTATTGGACTGAACAACAAAAATACAGCATGGTGTTGTGTATCTATCACAAAGTGTATAACTAAATGCAAATACACATGGAGATGCAGCAGTTTTTCCAAAAAAATGACCCAGTGTTATCTCAACATGTTTGTGTAATAACTGCTGAAGGCATGCACTGTGAACCTAGCATAAATATTTTTCAATAATACTTCATACGTAATCATTTCCAGTTGTAGCAATTGAGCTTAATGGTTCTGTTATTTTGCATGGTGTTATGCCATAGCTGCTGAGGCCCCAAGAATGTTGTAACATCTTTTTTGCCGGTTTCATTTTGGCCCAATGTTGGCACACTCAGGATATGAATTCTCATTGCCTGATTACAAAACAGTTGCAAACTCAACTGTGGAGTTTGCAACTTTTTGGTTGAGCAAACCACTTTTTATCTGGAAGTTGCTCTGGAACCAGTGACGAAAAATGTGGCGGTGACGCAGTGATTGTCACCGCTTGCTTTTGGGATGTCACTGCCACAAAATGAAGTGTCATCGCGGTGACAATCACCGCCACATTTATTGAACGGTGATTCAGGGCACGATCTTTTAGACACATTCCATAATTAAAATTCTGTAAATAGAAGCGCAAGCAAATAGCTGACGCCGAATTAGCATTTGATACACATAAAAACGTTCACGCTGCTGTCTCGCCTGCCCCTTTGCACACAGCCGTGTGAGGAAAATTCAAATCGTTTTGTTGTACACAAACACGGGAAGGTGGGCATTGCAAGCAATGTGATAGCGGTTTGCCCTAGCTTTTGGGATTTTGGTTTTCACATGCTTTACCGGTGTAATTTTGAGAATGAGAATCATTCAGTGTGCACAATTTTGTGACATCGATCTTTAATGCTTGTTTTCTTTGAAATTTTTGCCTCAGGAATTTATAATTTATTTATTTTTTAGCTAATTTCTCACTTTTTTCTTTCTACACATTGAAAAAGCCCGTCTATTGTATTTGAACCCCTGTGAAACACCCAACCTCCCTCGAAAAAATTGTTTCTGTTGTCTATCCTTCCGGAGGAGCGATTTGCTATCGACCGTATTCGCTCGAAATACCATCCCCCCAATTGAGTGTAAAGAGAACGTAAATGACAGAAGGTACAGTTTGTGATCAAGGCCAGTGGCGTAGCCAGGGGGGGGGCGGCCGCCCCCCCCCCTTCCCGGGCCAGACAGAAAATTTGCCGGAAATGGCACCTTTCTGTGTCGATTTTGTAGGTTGCACATAGCACATAAATCAGCACATAGCAACTCCAGGGGCGGTCATCCCGGCACGTGTAGCCAACCCCCCACGATACCCACCTATGGTATCCAAATGTTTTGTACATCTGCCATTTTGAAATTTTGGCCACATTAGTCATGGAGCGAAAAAGTCCCAACTATTCTGCGCGCTAGTGTATTAGAACTGTGTATAACGAACAGTCTAAGTGAACAGTGAACAGTCTAAGTACTTATAATTGTCTATAGAGTCTCATACATGGTTTTTGTTGACATTTTGTTGACGGTTTTCGACATCTGTGTACGTTACAAACAACAATTTAGTATTGGGTTTTCAAATAATTTCTGACGAAATAGTAAACCCCCACTCGAAATACCCCACCCGTCATTGTTTTTAACGTGTGTTCTGCATTGCCCTGATGACAAACAGTTTGTCAAATGACAGATGCTTTTGTCATTTACGTTCTCTTTACACTTATTTGGGGGGTATTTCGAGGGGGGTTATAGATTCATTGTCCATTTTGAGGAGGGTATTTCGAGAGGGGGGGGGCTATTTCGAGGATTTACGGTATACCTACCTATATAATTTGGAATCACTGCCTCAAAAATGCCTGTCACTAACTGTCACCGCCAGAATTTTGGACCTTTTTTCGTCTATGTCTGGAACCATGCCTGGCAGTGCACACAGTCAGACTGTCTGCGTCAATGAACCAGTGAACTGAACACACTTTGAGAAGAAAACTAGGATCAAGTGTACCCAGATATCTGGCAGCAATTTTGGCCGAGGGTAGTGATGGAAAAGCGCCAGAAAAAAGGGCGCCAGGCGCCAATGGCGCCATGGCGCCATTCAGAAAGTGGGCGCCAAGCGCCAAGGGCGCCACAGAAAAAGGGCGCCAGGCGCCAAGGGCGCCATGGCGCCATTCGGAAAGCGGGCGCCAGGCGCCAAGGGCGCCACGGAAAGAGGGCGCCAAGCGCCAAGGGCGCCATGGCGCCATTTGAAATATAGGGTGCCAGGATAAATAAGTGCATACAACACCCTGCGTGTGCTAAAAGTGTTTCTACAGCACCCTAGTACATGCATTCACTACTTAATTTGCGTTCTCCAGGGTGTAATGAACATAGACAACACCAGTAACAAAAAAATTCGAGTAAAACTCACATGACAATTCAAACACAATGGATATTGTCATTTGACAACAATCCATTCACTTCAAATTGACTTTTCCGATCAATGTTTCCTCGAAATGGACAAAAAAACGGAATTGCAACGAATTGAAGCCGTTGATTTATGATTTTGCAAGTTCAACGTTCCATCATTCTCGTCTGATGAACCGTTGCACAAAAGATTTATACCCACTCACACCACTTCGTCCATATTTCTGGCGAATTCAGATCATCCATGAATGCGTTTTTCATCTTTTTTTCCATTTTTACAGCACTCACATTGAAACCCTGCTGGCGCCTTTTTGGCGCCCTTTAAAAGCAGGGCGCCAGGCGCCAAGGGCGCCACGGAAAAATGGCGCCAAGCGCCAAGGGCGCCGTGGCGCCTTTCAGAATGTGGGCGCCAGGCGCGCCACAGAAAAAGGGCGCCAAGCGCCAATGGCGCCATGGCGCGGCGCCCTTTGGCGCCCTCAAATGGCGCCAGCGCCATGGCGCCATTCCATCACTAGCCGAGGGAAAGGCAGCTAACTGAATTGTCTTCAATTGAATAAACAATTTCAAATGTGAATGAAGACATGCAGTACATAATAAAATCAGATCTGAATTTATTGAAACAAACCAAGTGTCTAAATGATAACTGCATCAAACAACTGGAAGTTGTAATTAGAATGCTCCCAAACTGCTTGAAAGATTGACCAGTGGGAAATTTTGGCGGGTACTTTCGGGTATTGAGTGCGGGTTCGGGTATTGAGGTTGGGTATCGGGTTCTGGTTCAGGTAGTAGTTTCGGGTTTGGGTATCGAGTTTTGATTCCAAAAAGTGTGCGGGTATCGGGTTTGGGTCGGGTCAGGTCCCCAACCCTAGCAGAAGGAATGAAAAAAAATAAAATAAAAATGTAGCTAAAAATAGGTATTGACGGTGGACATTATGGAAGTCAATTGTCTAAAGGATTTTCATACAACTGCGTATATTTGTAGTTGGCACATGTCCAAGTTACCGTTTGCGAGATTGTTAGAGTATGAAAGATGCTGGATTTTCATGCTGGCTTCACCAAAAATGGCTGCGGAATGTGATTAAGTGACCACACTTGGTCGCTAATGGCAGCCCACATACGATTTGACACATGTGTTGTTTTAATTGGATTTCATGATCATTATCTTTGACACGAACAGAAATCTTGAGTCTTTTACCTGGTTCGTATAAAATGCAATGTAACTTGGACGCAACGGTAAGTGCATACGTCCTTTTTTGGAGGAATTTGTCGGGACTGCGACGATAAGATCCGACCTAAGGCCTTATAATCCGACTTTCTAATATGATTTGTCTATCAAATTCATATTGTTATCACATAAAAAGTCGGATTGAATTAAGTGCATCGTGAACCGAATGGAATCTGTCCATTCAAGTTTGAATTTAAAAAAAACATTTGTCATTGGTAACGAAGGGCCGAATCACTGACTCGTTTCATGTCCGCGGCGTATATGTAAAGTAGGTTAGTCAAATGACTTGAATGTCAGTTGCAAACTCTGTGTGAAGTCTGGAGTTTGCAGTGATAGGTGTCATTGAATGAGATCGACGACCAGCCTTAATACAGTTAACTTATACTGACGTGCGAACAGCCATATGTGAACATCCACAGGAAAATGCAGTTTTCTGACAACTCGCTGCCAGTTTGCTTGCTAAACATTCAAAATAGTGGCAGCTCACTGACAATAAATTGCAGCTTGCTGCCAACTTACTGACAGTTTACAAATGGCTGGTTCCAGATCGCTGACAACCAGTGTAAAACATTGTTGTTAATGTGTGTGCTAGGGTTGGGAACCCAATCCAACCCGACCCGACCCGAACCCAATACCTGCACACTTTTTGGAACTGAAACCTGATACCTGAACCCAACTCTACTACCCGAACCCAAACCCAATACCCAACCTCAATACCCGAACCCGCACTCAATACCCAAAAATACCCACAAAAATTTCCCACTGATCACTCTTTCAAGCAGTTTGTGAGCATTGTGAATATAACTTTCAGTTGTTTGGTGCAGTTGTTATTAAGACACTTCTAATTGGTTTGTTTCAATAAGTTCAGATCTGATTTTATCATGTACTACATGTCTTAATTCACATTTGAAAAAATTGCCAGATATTTGGGTCACTTGATTCCAGTTTTCTCCTGAGAGTGTGTTCAGGTGCACTGGTTCAGTGAGGTAGACAGTCTGACTGGGTGCACTGCAAGGCATGGTACCAGAGCAACTTAGAGTGTTGTTTGCTCAACTGCAGAATGTTCACACAGTTGAGTTTGCAACTGTTTCGTAACCATGCAATGAGAGTTCATATCCTGAATGTGCCAACAGTTGCACTTTATTGGCATCCTGTGAAGGCCACTAGAATACTGCCACCATCAACTAAGATGTTTCAAGCACTGTTTAAATGTTTTGGTGGATTTAGAATTTATATGTACGTATTCTAGTTTGCTACTGGTTTTTGCCCAAGTATACTGAGGTAAAAGCTGTGGGACAAAATGAAACCTGCAAAACATATTTTACACCATTCTTGGGCCTCAGCAGCCATGGCATGACACAACATCCAAAATAACAGAACCTATAACCCAGAGCAGAACCAGAATAGAAATTAAGCTCAATAGCTACAACATGCTGTATTTTTGTTGTTTGATCCAATACCAGATGATTTTATTACCTGATACAAACAATTTTATTATCCGATACCTGACATTTTCACCTGAAAACCTGACCCGATACCCAACCTCAATACCCAAAACCAAACCCAATACCGATACCCAATATTTTGGAACCGATCCCCGATACCCAACCCAAAATTTTTAGGACCTGATACCCAATACCCAAACCCAAAAATTTTGAATTTATCAACCCTAGTGTGTGCAGCTTTCTGTGTACGCGCTGCCAACTGTGCACCTTGCGGAAAAATACACCCCAGCTCGCTGCCACTCGCTGACAACTCGCTTCCAACTTGCTTCCAACTCGCTGCCACTTGCTGACAAGTGGCTGACCAGTGTAAACAAGGCATCGGAGAGCTGTGTTTTCCTGTGATCTTAATTGAACTGCATGAACAACGAGTGACAAATGCTTAGTTTATTCTGATGGTAAATATGTTGTTGCAAAGTTCAATGAGCAAAGAACTTTGCTTGACTAGTTTGACGTCTGAATTTCAATTGCCAAGGGAGAATTTACATTTTTAGATATTTATTCAGTTAGATCCAGTTGAATAGTTAAAATAGTAATACAGGATACAACAGTTTACTAGTTTACAGCCAATAACAGAAGATTAGAGAAGATTACAGAAGATAATTCATATACATAAGGTTTGCCCTACCCAATAAATCTTGAAAGAACAAGTTTACTGGTTCAGCATTACACTAACATGATAACACAAAACCGTAACTGCCCATGAAAAGCAAAACTTGTGAGAATTACGTTTCAACTCACAACCATGACTGGATAAAATTGAGTGAACAAAAACAAAGACTTATGTGATGGAATACCATCACAACACCCCCATGGCGAATGTACCCTTGTAACAGAAGCCAAAAACAAAAATGGGAAAATGCACTAATCAAAAATAGGAAAATATGTCAAAAATGCTACAAAATAACATTGATCACATATTGCTGCATATTTCACTTTACAAATGCATAAAACGAAACTCAAAAAAGAGAAAAAACATTTCACAATATTTCAACAATAAGCACAATGTAATCATGGCAGTTTCTTGGATCCTCGCCTCAGGTCCTTGTTGACCTTGCCATGCTTCTTTGCCACTGTTGTGCTTCTGACATCATAATTGGTGTCTGGCATTTTTGTGGAAAACACCATCAGGCACCACTCATCGATGTCCCCCACTGAGTGAGTTTCCATGTTGGCCTCAGGCTCAGCTGGCGCTTGGGTGACATCAGCTTTTTCCAATGGAAGATCGGCCAAATGGTCTTCTAAAGCAGTGTGGGGTGGCCACTTCTGCATGTCAATTTTCTGCTCGGTGCATTTCTTCTCCATTCAGGCTTTCAAATCTTCTTCAGTTTTTCCCATCTTTTTCAGTCGCTGCTTGGCTTGCGTGAACCGCTCATATTGGAATAGCGGGGAATTTGGGTTAGGAAGCAGACATTTGCGTTGTGTGGTGAAGGGTATGCATGCAGGTGGTAGGTGCACCATGGACCCTTGTAGCTGCTCCAGTCCTTCTGCTGCTGCCGCTGCCTTGCTGCCTGCACGGCTGGTGTCGAGGACCAGTTGCTGTTGCCCTTTGCAGGTTGCTTGGGGCACTCCTTGGTTTCTGCCTGTGCAGGATTTCTAGTTCTGGCATTGTCGGCAGCATGGCACTGATGCTCTATACAGGCCATGTCCATCTGCCTGACAGCTTCTGACAAAGTGATGTTGCCCACCCGCCAGTGGTTGGGGGTTGTGTACCAGCAAACTTCTGGCACCACTTTGTGCGCCTCATCGAACAGCTTGTCACCAATTATTTTCTCACGTTCTTGGTCGTCAACTCGTGCACTGATGAAATGGAAGGTGCAGCTCAGCTCAGCTTCAAATTCAGCCACTGTAGACACTGGCTTGACTTTCATGTTATACCAGTCAGATACACTGTACTGCTGATTGCTATCCTTGTAGTGGCTGGCAAGTTGGTCCAGCACATACAGGATGTCGATCCTTTTTTCAGGGTGGATGGCAATGTACCGTTTCATTGCATTGCCCACTAGACAATTTGCAAAAACTGTCTGCCAGAAAATCCGCTGCTGTGCCGCTGGCACTGTGAGCGCTTGTGATTCCACGGCATGCAGCCAATACTTGAATGGGCCAGCAATGCCTGTTGAGTCACCATCAAACTTGATCTGCTTGCTGGCGATGCTCGCCACGTGGTTGCCAGGCGTCATATCCTGGCTTGTCAGGTACAACAGGTTTGCAGCCAGCAAGTCCAAATTTTCATCTTCATTTGTGACAAATGTGTCTACGTATTCAGCTACCTGCTGCACCAAACTGCCAGGCTGCAATGTCGACAGCATTTTTTTGTGTCATTAAACAGGATTGAGACATCATTCTGCTCAGTGCGGCTCAGTGCTGGGGTTGCAGGCTTTGGTACTTGAGCTGGCCTGCTTGCTGTGCTGCTGGTTGACTGTTTTGCGGAGCTGCTGATCGACTGCTTCATCAGGCTGCTAATCAGCTGCAAATATTGGGCCCGTTCTGCCCTATCCTTGGCATCACAGTCCCTGGGATACTGGATGAATACTGCAGTGCTGTTCATTGCTGCAGCTCCACCCCCTCCTTGGGCATCTGCCCAATCAATGCTTTGACCATCCTGGCTGGCCAAGTCATCAGCATGGGGTCCAGTAGTCACACCCTCAGGATCCAGGCGATTCAGTGTCGAGTGACCAAATAAGATGACAAAATATGCCTCCATGCACACCTGCACTTTGCTGATGAGGGTCGGAGTGCCCAGTTTAGAGACATAGCTGACAGTAGGCCAATTGTCTGTGCTGTAGCAGCTCAATCAGCATGTCTTCAGCTGTGATCGGTTTCGTGCAGCCACAAGTTGCTGCACTTCTGCTTCTAGTTCAGCCTGTGTGATCAGCACCATGATGATGTGCACTGCACAGCAGGGTCAGGGACAGGTTCTTGTGCGGGCCAACTGCAGCAGGCCTGAGCTGATGTGGATCAACTGTGGCAGACCCAAGCCAATTGCACATCAAAACTGCCAACAAGACTGGCAGTGGCGGCTTCTGCTGCTGGTGAAGTTGCCAGCAGGATTCTCTGTGAGATGACTGCACTGCCTGGAGATCAGGAAGGCTGCAGCCACTGCTTCTTGATGCTGCTCATCAGGTCGCTGACAGGAACAGCGTCAGACTCCCAGTGTGGTCACCATGTTGCAAAGTTCAATGAGCAAAGAAATATTGCTTGACTAGTTTGACTTCTGAATTTCAATTGCCAAGGGAGAATTTACATTTTTAGATATTTATTCAGTTAGATCCAGTTGAATAGTTAAAATAGTAATACAGGATACAACAGTTTACTAGTTTACAGCCAATAACAGAAGATTAGAGAAGATTACAGAAGATAATTCATATACCTAAGGTTTGCCCTACTCAGTAAATCTTGAAACAACAACTTTACCGGTTCAGCATTACACTAACATGATAACACAAAACCTTAACTGCCCATGAAAAGCAAAACTTGTGAGAATTATGTTTCAACTCAAAACCATGACTGGATAAAATTGAGTGAACAGAAACAAAGATATATGTGATGGAATCCCATCACAACAAAGTAGTTATCACTTACTAATTGTACAAAAACACTGTGCAAAATGGAATATTTTGACCAGCTGATGTAGTGCACCCAGTTCAAAGATATAAAAGAGGGTTCAAAATATACTTCACAGTGAAACCAACGTGAAATCAAGACTAGGGTGTCAACTTTCTGTTTTCCGTTTCCGCTTCCTGCAGGCAAATTTTTTTCAGTTTCCATCTCCGTTTTCCCACGGCTTATTTTTTTATATTTCTTTTTTTCTGGCTCATTTTCCATTTTCTGGCTACCGTATTTCCTCAAAATACCCCAAGGGGGTTTATTTTTTCAGAGTGGAAATTTTGAGGGGGTTATTTCGAGGGGGGCTTATTCAAGGGGGGGTTATCATTTCACCAGAAATTTTCGTAAAGGGTGGTAGTAAAGAATGGGCTTTGACATACCCAAAACAGTGATAAAGGTGACTTCACAAGATATTTCCTATATCAACATAGATAGGTACACATATACTAGTCTATGTGTCGCTGCGATGCAAATTTACATCAATAAATACATCATGTATCTTATATACATGATTTACCTTTTTCCAGATGGGGGGTATTTCGAGGGGGGGGGGGGTTATTATCTCCCCAGCTCGAAAACACCTGCGGTTATTTCGAGGGGGGGTTTAATTCAAGGGGGGGGGGGGGGGTAATTCGAGGAAGTATAGTATATTGTCAGTTTTTGCAACCTTTTTCACAATCTGACAGAATTTTCTGTTTTATTTTTCTGCCAAGCAACATGCATGCAGGTTCTCGATTATCTCAAATTCTTCTGTTTCTAGCAAAAATTCTGCAATTTTTTTCATTTTCATTTTTTTTCAAAAGCTCAACAGTTTTTTTTCTGTTTCTGGCAGAATTTGAGCAAATTTTTTCATTTCCGTTTCCGACTTTTCATTTTTCCGTTTTCTGTCTTCAGACAGGTGCAACAATTTTTTCTGTTTCCATTCCAATCTTTTGACAAGTGAAAAAAATTTCCGTTTCCGTTTCTGTTTTCCGTAAAAAAGGTTTCGTTGACACCCCTATCAAGACTGCTCAAATCTGAATGTTCGATCACTGTGATTATATCTCCAGTTTTATACCGCCAAACAGGGCCAGATGGCGCCAGTCTGCACTTGTGGTGTGGCCAGTGATTTGGAGAATGCCAGGCTTCTAATGCTTTCTAGTTAAACACAGCATAGTGTGGGATCCAATGAAAAAACTTGAATATCTTTCTGTGTTTCTGTGTTCCCCCAAAAAACTCCTTCGAGTTTTGAGTTTTCAAAAATTTGAGTTTCTGTGTTTCTGTACAATACAAAAACACAGAAACTCGATGAGATACTGTATTTAATATTTGTGTTTTGTAGTGATGGAAAGAGCGGCAGGACTTTGGCACCAAGCGCCATGGTGCTTTTGGCATTGCTGGAGTCAAGCGCCAATGGTGCCACAGCAACATGGCGCCAAGCACCATTAGTGCCATTCCATAAAAAAGCTGTGAATTTAGTGCCACTATTGCCATTCCATAAAAATGGCGTGATTATGGAGCAACTGTTTACAAGTGGAGATGTCTGAATTCAGATGAGCATGTAAAAATATGCATGAATAGTTGTGTTTTGTGCAGACTTCCAAATTGGTCACAGATGTTTTGATGGGCCCTTACCTAAAAGCATGACCAAGCATGCAAATAACCAACTGTGAGCTTATATTTCTATAATCGTTTTCCTTTCAATCACACTTGAATGGTGTTGTAGAAATATTGTGTAGGCAATTTCAGCCCGCTCTCCACACTTTCAACCATTCTCTATTGTCTCAGCACCCATCTGCTACACTCTTTAAAATGCTCATAAAATAGGATCTATTCAAGCGGAAATTTTATTCTATTGGAAAATCAGTGTAGGTAAAATAATTTTTCAAACTAACTAAGAAAATGTTGCTTTGGATCATTGGTGTTGTTTTGGTGGTCAACCTTCATGGAGCGCAGGCCTGCCATCGTTACTTCTACAGTAAATTGAGCACCTACATCTAAAAATGGGTGTTGATCACTGCAAATAATGTGCTTGTAAAGTGCACTGAAGTGGTCTGAAGTGATCACACATCAGACCCTGATCATGCCTGATCACCGATGAAATGCACTTCACAGACACTTCACGCATTTTATTGTTTACAGAATTAAAAAAATAGAAATTCGTGAAGTGTACTGACGTGCCTGCGAGAGTATGCGTGAAGGCACTTCACCACAGGTCACGGCGGGTCACCAGCACTGTTTTTGTTGTGGATACGCGGTGAAGCGCACATTTTAAAGTGGTTTTAATATGGCACTGGCAAGGAAACACATATTTTGGCGATGTGTGTGGAAGCACCAACGTGGTGAAGTGTCTCCAACAATTTCGGAAGCATGTGTGAAGCTAGCTGATGATAGCGAGCAAACAGGCGAACTGATGAAGCTAGCGCGTGGATGACACTCCAGTAAAACTTTGTGACGCTGGGGTCCCAGACCTTGTTCACCGCATTTCTCCATGTAAAGGACCCCCCGTGCACAACACCCAGGGTGTTACACAGGGCGGTGCACTTGTACGCACAAATGCCTGGTACGCACAAATGTCCGGTACGCACAAAATTGTGCCCGCCACGCACATCTGCCCGGTACGAAATGACATTACATCACATTTTGACCGTGTTTTTCACATCACACTTGTGAGTGAAGTGAAAAAAAGTTGCGCGATGACATTAGTTAACTTTTTGTCACTTCACACATATTTGAACATAACTTGAAAAAGTGTCAAGTGAAAAAACGGTGGATAATGGCTATTTTTGACCGTTTTTTTTACTTGACACTTTTTCAAGTGATTTTCAGATATCAGTGAAGTTAAAAAAGCTGTGCTTTGACATTAGTGACCATCTGTCCGGTACGCAAAGATCATCAGCCATGTAAGTTACTGGGCAGATGTGCGTGGCAGGCACAATTTTGTGCGTACCGGGCGTTTGTGCGTACCAGGCATTTGTGCGTAGGAGGCCTGACCCATTACACAGCTGCATGGCACCCCCGGGGTGCTATTCTAGGTTTCAAAAAGATCACCTGATTTGAATTGCTAAAATATTGTGTGTGGATCGCGCCACTTATTGTAATTCCGCGCACGCATTTTCCATTGAATTGCTGCATGCTGGGAACCAAAAAAAAATGGATTTGGAGTGTTTTCGTGTATAACACCCCCTGATCTAACACTCGGGTTTTTTACAAGTCCAAAAAAAATGTGCTGGAAATGGTCTCAATTTTGTATAGCACCCGGGTGCTTTACACGGAGAATTATGGTAATGTCGCCCGTAAAATGTCATGCAAAGTGTCAAAAGTCACGTATTATGCCCAGTGATATGGCAAACGCCACCACACGCTAATTTTGTTGCTGTGCCTTTAAACCAAATAAATATATATACCTAATACGGTACTTCATATAACTTCCACCCTAATATTTAGCTTCCCATTTCGCGACACATGTGAAGCCATACATGTTTTGGGACGTCATGTATCAGCATCCAGCGTGCAGTGCAGAATATGCTAAACTGAGTGAGTTGAGCGGAAAAACTCTGAAATGGGATTAGGCATACTACTGGGTGGGGCTATTTGGTGTGTAATTTTGAGGTTTTGGCCTTGCTCTATTAGGGAGAAAAGTTGGCCCAACTGTGAATGAGTAATGTGCAATTATTTTGGATGGAATGAAGATGGAAGTTTGTAAGTGCAATAACTTTTGATTGGAAAGAGATATTAAAAAAACGTTTTTGTCATATTGATACTCTCTGTCTAAAGTATGTTATAGACTGTTCTATAACAAAATTTTCATGCTGCAAACCCCAGTAAAATAAGCATAAAATATTTAGACACCATTGAAAACTTGAAGTGCCATAACTTGTGATTGGAAAGAGATATTGAACTCATTTCTGTTTTAAATGAATCCTCGTTTTTATATGATAGCATGTCCAAAAAATTATTTTTTCATGTTCAAGAACTGGGTCAAATTGACATACAGAATTTAGACATCACTAAACCGACCACAAAAATAGAATCTGCAGGTTGTCCCGATCATTTGAAGTGTTGAATGATTCAAATCATCCCAGAAATGGTTGAGTTATTAAGCTTCCAAGACACTCATCCAGATTGCCCATTTTTTTGTATATTTATTGACCATCTTTCTATAGACCCCCCTTATCTTGCGCCTGGGGGTTTATTTGAGCAAACTAAAAATTGTGGTTGTAGCCCCACCCAGCATCAAACCCCAACATACTCAAACGGCATCAAAATTGGGCAAGGGACAGGAAATTGGGAAGCAAAAAAGTGCAGTGGACCCCCAGCCTAATGTTTCTCTATGTGTGAAAAGTCTCAACTATTCTGCACGGTAGTGTATTATAGGCATTTCAAAAATTTGATCAAAAAAAGCGAACCGACAACGTAAAATTTTTCAAATGCTTATAACTATGGAACAAAAAGCCCGATTTATCTGAAATTTGGCATGTGTGTACACTGAACTAGTGTTATCATTCCACAATCAGTATTCATTTATACAATATTTTACAAGTGAAAACATCAAGCAAATATCACAGAAAAATTCAACCTTCAGTTCAACCTCAATGAAAACTTCAAAAATATTTTGCACTGCAAATATTTAGCACTAAACCTATAGCGCCTGGTTGTGGCAATGGACGTTTGACTAAATAGGTGCTCATGCTCAGCACTTCTTCAGTGGTGATGTGCTGTGAAAACTCATTTTTGGGCACATGGCTACATTTTGGCTACATTGTGATGACACTGGCGGCACTGGTGACACCATGGTGACAGTTTTCCCCATATTTCAAAACAGCTGACATTGGTGCAAGTCACAAAGCATCATCAGTTTTCAAAAATGGTAAACTGAGCTTTCAATCACTGTAGATAAATTTTGATCACATCAAATTGGCATTTTTTGATTCAAAGTCATGTTTTATTTCAGAAAAGTATGTTATAAGATAGAGAGATGCTTTATACCTAAAACATAACCATAGAATTCATAGCAGGATGACATAAATAAAAAGTTACTAAAACAGTTTACATTTTTGTCACATACAAAATGAAAACTAATTGATGGTGATGTCACAATTTGTCATCATTTGAGTTTGAGTTGTGATCAAACTAGTGATTTGCCAACACCACCCCACCAAAATTCATGCCATTTGTGAAAACTGAACATACCAAAATGGCCAAAAATGGTGACATGTTTCCATCAAGTTTTCCACTACAAAACTATTTATATACAGGGTGGCACATGTCAGGCACATGGTTTCAATCTGCTCTCAACAAGTCAATTTTAAATGAAAACTGTTCAAATTTGGTATGGCAGTAGATAAATGCACCCCATTTAGTAAACACCTTCCCGGTCACGTCTGGCACCCATTTTTTGATTTTACTTCTCACATCCTATACCCAGTTCTAGGGTGCCGCAGAGGCTGAAACTTGGGGGAGATATTGGCGCAACCCCCCTCTACCTCGCATGAATTAGGGGGGTCGCGGCGACCCCTCTCAGGGTGGGTCGCCCTAAGTGCAAAAATTTTTTGTGGCTTTTTTGGTGTCCAACAGCAGGTCCGGCACCCGCTGATTTTTGAGCTGTGGGAGCAGTATAAATCTAAAATTTTGGGGATGTGTTACCAACACCACTCCCCCACTATACAATAATCAATAATGTGAGATTAATGTGAAAAATTTCTCAAAAATTCGCTTATTCTCCAA
>OZ038456.1:21570072-21648758 GCA_964036195.1 Sphaerolaimus hirsutus
CCGATTTTGACAAATGAACACTTAAAATGATCAGAATCACATGGAGATTGCATTTTTATGTTCAGATTATTAAGAATTTGGTAAACTCATGGTAATCATGACAGACAAATCGCCAATATACTACAGACAAAACCCCAATGGATCACAGACAAAACATCAATGCAACACAGACAAAACGCGAATGCAACACAGACAAAACGCGAATGGATCACAGACAAAATGCTTTGGCATTTTGCTGTGTTGCATTGGTGTTTTGTCTGTGTTGCATTTGCGTTTTGTCTGTAGTATATTGGCGATTTGTCTGTCATGATAAGCATGAGTTTACCAAATACTTAATAATCTGAACATAAAAATGCAATCTCCATGTGATTCTGATCATTTTAAGTGTTCATTTGTCAAAATCGGCTGAGAAATGGCTGAGAAATTGAGTTTTGAAGTTGCATGCATTGTTCTGTGTGTGTTACATTGACCCGCTGCCCGAAACCTTGCTTTACATTGACCCAGTTGCCCGAGACCCGCTTGCATCAAATCAAAAATATTTATTGACGCGTGGCACGCCACAATTATGCACGCCTCTGTTAGTCCTATTCGCATCGATTATTGATTGCGTGGGTAAATGAAGACAATATAAAACTCAATTTCTCGGCCATTTCTCAGCCGATTTTCACCAATGAACAACTAAAATGATCAGAATCACATGGAGATTGCATTTTTATGTTCAGATAATTAAGAATTCGGTAAACTCATGGTAATCATGACAGACAAATCGCCAATATACTACAGACAAAAGCCCAATGGATCACAGACAAAACATCAATGCAACACTGACAAAACGCGAATGCAACACAGACAAAACGCGAATGGATCACAGACAAAATGATTTGGCATTTTGCTGTGTTGCATTGGTGTTTTGTCTGTGTTGCATTTGCGTTTTGTCTGTAGTATATTGGTGATTTGTCTGTCATGATAACCATGAGTTTAACAAATTCTTAATAATCTGAACATAAAAATGTAATCTCCATGTGATTCTGATCATTTTAAGTGTTCATTGGTGAAAATCAGCTGAGAAATGGCCGAGAAATTGAGTTTTGAAGTTGCATGCATTGTTCTTCGTCTACCCACGAATCAATAATCGATGCCAATAGGCCTAACAGACGCGTGCATAATTCTGGCGTGCCACACATCAATCAAAAGTTTTGATCTGATGCAAGCAGTGTTCTTCCATTGCAATAAATAAGAGGAAATATCAAACACATTCCCATGGCCAAACAGATGCCTCAATAGAGTAATTAGATATTTTGTATGGAGGACTACATCATCCCACATTTTAAAAGTTGGGCCGAAATAGTCCTGGCCGGAAGAAGTCCGCGAGGGCTATATCAACCCAGAGGGTAAGATGTCCATGGGGGGTTAGGGTATGTAAGCCGTCCACTATTGATAGATTCTTCCGGGTTGTCAAAAAAAATTTTTAAGGAAAACAGAAAAGGAAAAAATTGCCGGAGAAATAGAAAATAGAAATATGAAATGCCAGAAAGCAAAAAGCAAAATTTGTATAGAAATTGAAAAACTTTTGCCAGAAACAGAAAAAAATTTCAGAAATTTTGCTGGAAATGGAAAAAAATTGCAGAAATCTTGCGAGAAACAGAAAGAACGCAAAAATTTTCCTGGAAACACAACAATAAAAAATTTCTTATCATTCAAAAATCATGCTCATGGTTTACCAGTTTGGAAGAAACAGAAAACATAAAGTTCAGCTGTAAATAATTCCCCAAAATGGTTCTTCCCTCACTCAAATAGTTCACTCATCAAAAAAAGCTGACAAAAAACGATTCCCGGTAGAATTAAGGGTTTTATTGGATGTACTGTATTACCTCGAAATACCCCCAGGGGGTTTATTATTTCGCCAGCAAAATTTGAGGGGGGAGTTTAGTTTAGTTTATTGTTGTTTGCTCCTATTTTCGTTTGAGACTGCCAATGAATTGTCACTATACATGAGTCTCATCGGATCCTATGTTAAAGCTGTTGTACCATAAATAAACGCGAAATGATACAATGACAAATGCACAAAGTATAACTACAAATGCACAAAATCACGGGACAAAGTCCACCATAGTCTGTGAGGAGTGTCAATGTATCGATCAGCCGGCGCGGTGTAAAGCGTCAAAATGAGTGCATTTTCAGCACTCAAATTGGCCCATTATGTGTGGGGCCGGGCGCTGTTGGTGGCGCACATACACTGTCACGCGCAGTGATTTATTCGCTTTGATATAAACCGCGAAATCACCTCGTGATGTTGGTGACATCTTTCTTCTGCTGTTAGCCAGTGTAATTTGGCTTTTGTGCCAATATTTGCCATGATACGGCACCGGCAATTGGTCCCCTGTTTATCTAACAGGCCGAGTCTTTCATGCCTATGCGGCAGACAAGTGACAAGCTGATGTTTAGCTGTCAGCAACGCGCCACCCTTGGCTTTGTTGCAGTCCATGCTTTGGACTCCGACCAGTATTTTTAGCATGTTGTACTGAGCCTGCAGCCACTGTGCATGTACGTTGCGATAATTTCTCTATTGCAGGGTGTCTTCTAAGTTCACCACCCTCAGCGCTAAACTCTCTCTATTTTTTAGCGCTGTTTTTTGGCGCTCAACGCAGCGCAGATGGATGAGTTTGTTCATCCAGAATTTTTTCATAGTCAACAAATTTTCAAACTCGACACCATAAAACCCACCATAAATCGCAGCGCGGTCTGGGATGTATGATCCCATTAAATCACGACCGGTTGCATTCACGTGTCTTGGTAAATTTTTGCGCATGAAACTGTACGCATCTTTTGTCAACCAACTGTCGAGTTGGTGTAAATAGCCACAATACATCATTGTGTGCTTCTTAATTCTGTCAGATGGGCGAATTGCGCCCACATCATGCCAAATTGCATCACTTCAAGTTGTCTTATGCAGGGACAAGCTCAGTTTGACAGCTTTGAGAAATGCTTTGTCAATTGCATCTAACTGGGGCTTTCTTATCACAGTTACTTCCAACCCGTAGCAGACAGCACTTTCAATGTACTGCTTCCAGACAAAGTCCACACACCAAAATTTGTCATCCGTCTGTCTAGTGTCTTTCAGAGTTGTTAAAATACTGGTATTTTTGGAAAGCGTAAGCGTAAGCATAAATACACTTTCCAAATTTTCAGTATGGATACTTGAAGCGTAAGGTATTTTTAAAATACCTGGGAAAGCGTAAATAAAAGCGTAAGCGTAAAAAATTTTTAAGAGACGTTTTCTCAGTGAATTCTTTCCAAATCAAGCTCTCAGCAACATTTTTCGGATGTCCACTTAGTAGTCTGCCCTCATATGTTGTTTGGCAATTCATCGGCAGTGACACTTACCGTATTTCTTATATAGGAGAGCAGCATTCAATTTTTTTTTGGTCAACTTTTTTTGCCTGCCGTTATATGGGAGGTGCCGTTCTATTGGAGGCTGCCGTTCTATTAGAAGAAACACGGTAAGTCATCTTTTTATCTTCCAACTTGGACTTAGTGCTGCTGACGGCGACAACATCGTCGTTGGAATCCATTTTCAGCCCAAAATTTCCACGAAAAGCCACGATTTTGCTCGACGACACAGAATGAGCAAGACATTCATACTGCGACACTATTTCCAGCACATTACTGCACGCACGCAGTAATTTTTTTGGTACGCAGTTTCGTTCACTCTTTTTTGTGGTTTTATGCTTTTTCAAAAGTGTAAAACTGAACGGTGTGAAAAGCTTTTTTATGCTTTTAGTACCCGGGTATTTTGGCCGGGAAAGAGTAAAAATCCGTATGGGTATTTTATGAAAATGTAAGCATAAGCGTAAGTATAAATACCCATTTACCCGGGTATTTCGGGTAAGCGTAAATACGCTTTCGCAATTCTGGTAAATACTACTTTTCTGCATCAGCTTATATACTCTGCGGACAACATGCAATGCGTTTTACTGTGTGAAACATGCCATCGTTATATTGCTCACACATAAACACTAGTTTCCAGCGTTTCTTTTTTGACGATCTTTAAATCTAGCACCTATTAAATCTGTGTAGGCAGGCACTTATCAAAATTGTTCAAAAAAAGAAGACAACAACGTTTCAGGGGGAAAAGGTGCATCGCTTGGCGGCCCCTTCCATTTTTAATTTTTTTATTAGATAACGTGCCCTACACGTAGGGTGTCTTTTAGTGCTAATGAAGCCAGTCGTTCCGCCTTGGCAACCAATTGTTTTCGGTGCTCTTCGAACGTATCTCTGGCACTAGTAATAGTGACACCAAGATATTTGACAGAATTCACTTCTGAAATGAACATATCTTCCCTTTGATGGGTCTTGCCTAACCGCCATTTTCTGGACGGGATAGCTTTTTGCCCCCATCTGAGCACAAAGCTTTTAGCTGCATTAATTACAACGTCCAAATTCCAACTCCATTTCATGAAGATGTCCAGAATTCTTTGTAAATCTGCTTCCGTATTACTCAGGAAGCAAATATCATCAGCGAAGAACAACGCCGGCACTTTGAGAGCCCCAAAGCGCGCTCCCACATCCGCCGCTTCCAAATGTAGACGCAGATCAGCGAGAAAAATTATAAATCCCATTGGCAACCAGCATCAACCTTGTCGCAGTCCAATTGGGTAATCTAATTTGTCACTTTCATAATCACCAAATGTCATGACACCTTTTTGTTTGTCATATGTGTTAGCAATTGCTTAGACAAATTTAGCAGGGAACCCAAAATGTTCCATTTTTGCCCATAACTTTTTCCTATTCACCCTGTCAAATGCTTTGACAGCATCCACGAAGCACGTGATAAGCTTCCCTTTATTTTTATCAGCGTGGCGTTTGCATGCTTGCATAATGACCAAATTGTCCAGCGTTCAGCATTTACCGCAGAAACCGCCCTGGATATCACCAAATCCGTTGTGTTTTTCAAACACAGTTAATGTGCGTTTATTCAGAATCGACATGTACAACTTCACAATGTTGCACCTGATTCCAAGTGTGCGATAATTCCGCACATCCATAGTGCTCCCCTTTTTATGGAGCAAAACCATTTTGCAGACTTTTTTGTCTGCTGCAATCTGGCCTCCATTCAGCCAGTCATTAAAAATCTTCACCAAGGCAGACATGCTGCTGGTGTCCAGAATCTTCAACACTTCATGAGAAATTGCTGTTGTGCCAGCAGATTTATTATTTTTGAACCATTTTAGTTCTGAGTGTATTTCAGATCGGTTCTAACAGTTCTTTTTTTGTCACGTTCAAGATGATATCCCCACCAAACCATGTGCGCGCATCCATAGTGATTGCGCCTGGGTTTGGGGAATAGACAATATCCCATGCACACTCTAATTTGTGTTTAATTTCGCTCTCTGAGCAAATGAGCCCATTTTCATTTTCAGTGCAAACCTCCTTTGCAAGGTGTCCTTCATACCATGCATATGATGGTACAGTTTTTTGACGGCGGTACTGCAATTTTGCTGCAGTGTCGCAATGAAATTCAATTCTTTCTCTTTGAATTTGGCTGTCCTGTATTTACATAGGTGGAGCCTGCATAATTGCAGGTCCAAAATGGCATTTTTGTTGCCTGGATTTTTGTGACATGCCGACGCCCTATATTTACCTTGCGTGTAAGTTTTAGTTCGTACTCATCGAACTTTTCACGGCCCCCGTGCCCGGTGCCACTTTTTGTTGATCTAATGCAGTTGACTCCGCTGTGAATGGAGTCGATGAGTCCGGTGTGGCTCAATCCGACCGCCACTGGATTTTCAATGAAAACGTCTGACATTTTTTTTAAGTCTTCTCGTTTTAGCACTGTAGATTGGCGTGCTGGCGGTTCGACTTTTGTCAACCCCTCCGGCCAGCTTATAGTCACGCTGGAAGCAGTACATTGAAAGTGCTGTTTGCTACGGGTTGGAAGTAACTGGGATAAGAAAGCCCCAGTTAGATGCAATCGACAAGGCATTCCTCAAAGCTGTCAAACTGAGCTTGTCCCTGCAGAATACAACTTGAAGTGATGCAATTTGGCACAACGTGGGCGCAATTCACCCATCTGACAGAATTAAGAAGCACACAATGATGTATTGTGGCTATTTACACCAACTTGACAATGGGTTCACAAAATATGTGTACAGTTTCATGCGCAAAAATTTACTGAGACACGTGAATGCAACCGGTCGTGATTTAATGGGATCATGCATCCCAGACCGCGCTGCGATTTATGGCCAGTTTTATTGTGTCGAGTTTGAAAATTTGTTGACTACAAAAAAATTCTGGATGAACAAACTCATCTGTCTGCACTGCGTTGAGCGCCAAAAAAAGCGCTAAAAAATAGAGAGAGTTTAGCGCTGAGGGTGGTGAACTTAGAAGACCCCTGCGATTGAGAAATGATCACAACGCACATGCACGGTGGCTGCAGGCTCGGTACAACATGCTAAAAATACCGGTCGGAGTCCAATGCATGGACTGCAACAAAGCCAAGGGTGGCGCGTTGCTGACAGCTAAACATCTGCTTGTCACTTGTCTGCCACATAGGCATGAAAGACTCGGCCTGTTAGATAAACAGGGGACCAATTGCCGGTGCCGTATCATGGCAAATATTGGTGCAACAGCCAAATTACACTGGCTAACAGCGGAAGAAAGATGTCACCAACATCGCGATGTGATTTAGCGGTTTATATCAAAGTGAATAAATCACTGCATGTGACAGTGTATGCGTGCTGCCAACAGCGCCTGGCCCCACACATAACGGGCCAATTTGAGTGCTGAAAATGCACTCATTTCGACGCTTCTACACCGCGTCGGCTGATCGATACATTGACACTCCTCACGGACTATGGTGGAGTTTGTCCCATGATTTTGTGCATTTGTAGTTATACTTTGTGCATTTGTCATTGTATTATTTCGCGTTTATTTATAGTACAACAGCTTTAACATAGGATCCGATGAGACTCATGTATAGTGACAATTCATTGGCAGTCTCAAACGAAAATAGGAGCAAATGACAATAAACTAAACTAAACTCCCCCCTCAAATTTTGCTGGCGAAATAATAAACCCCCTGGGGGTATTTCGAGGTAATACAGTACATCCAATAAAACCCTTAATTCTACCGGGAATCGTTTTTTTGTCAGCTTTTTTTGATGAGTGAACTATTTGAGTGAGGGAAGAACCATTTTGGGGAATTATTTACAGCTGAACTTTATGTTTTCTGTTTCTTCCAAACTGGTAAACCATGAGCATGATTTTTGAATGATAAGAAATTTTTTATTGTTGTGTTTCCAGGAAAATTTTTGCGTTCTTTCTGTTTCTCGCAAGATTTCTGCAATTTTTTTCCATTTCCAGCAAAATTTCTGAAATTTTTTTCTGTTTCTGGCAAAAGTTTTTCAATTTCTATACAAATTTTGCTTTTTGCTTTCTGGCATTTCATATTTCTATTTTCTATTTCTCCGGCAATTTTTTCCTTTTCTGTTTTCCTTAAAAATTTTTTTTGACAACCCGGAAGAATCTATCAATAGTGGACGGCTTACATACCCTAACCCCCCATGGACATCTTACCCTCTGGGTTGATATAGCCCTCGCGGACTTCTTCCGGCCAGGACTATTTCGGCCCAACTTTTCTAATGTGGGATGATGTAGTCCTCCATACAAAATATCTAATTACTCTATTGAGGCATCTGTTTGGCCATGGGAATGTGTTTGATATTTCCTTTTATTTTTTGCGATGGTAGAACACTGCTCGCATCAGATCAAAAATATTGATTGACGCGTGGCACGCCACAATTATGCACGCGTCTGTTAGGATTATTGGCATCGATTATCGATTCGTGGGTAAATGAAGAACAATGCATGAACAATGAACACCAATGCAACACAGCAAAGTGCCAAAGCATTTTGTCTGTGATCCATTTGCGTTTTGTCTGTGATCCATTCGCGTTTTGTCTGTGTAGCATTGATGTTTTGTCTGTGATCCATTGGGGTTTTGTCTGTAGTATATTGGCAATTTGTCTGTCATGATTACCATGAGTTTACCAAATTCTTAATTATCTGAACATAAAATGCAATCTCCATGTGATTCTGATCATTTTAAGTGTTCATTGGTGAAAATTGGCTGAGAAATGGCCGAGAAATTGAGTTTTGAAGTTGCATGCATTGTTCTTCATTTACCCACGCAATCGATAATTGATGCGAATAGGACTAACAGAGGCGTGCATAATTGTGGCGTGCCACGCGTCAATAAATATTTTTGATCTGATGCAAGCGGGTCTCAGGCAACTGGGTCAATGTAAAGCAAGGTTTCGGGCAGCGGGTCAATGTAACACACACAGAACAATGCATGCAACTTCAAAACTCAATTTCTCGGCCATTATATATATATATATATATATATAATGGGTCGATATAGTCCTCATAACTCAAGGACAGTCGGGCGATATAGTCCTCAAGGACTATGTCATCCCCCGGGGTAAGAGGTCCATGGGGGATATATACCTGGAATCATGGTGGACTACCTATTTTTCCGCATTCAACTGGCTGCATGCAGTTTGAGTTGGAATTAAAAGAAAAATGGCTATTTGTTGATTTTTAGCATTATACATATATTAGGGTTGGGAATTTCAAAACTTTCGGGTTTGGGTATTGGGTCCTAAAAATTTCGGGTTGGGTATTGGGTATCAGTTCCAAAAATTTTGCGGGTATTGGATTTGGGTTTGGGTATCGGGTCGGGTTTTCAGGTTGAAATGTTGGATATCGGGTAATAAAATTGTCAGGTATCGGGTAATATAATTGTTGGGTATCAGGTAATAAAATCATCTGGTACAGGATTGAACAACAAAAATACAGCATGGTGTAGTGTATCTATCACAAGGTGTATTACTAAGTGCAAATACACATGGAGATGCAGCAGTTTTACCAAAAAATCATCTTGCTCGAGAAAAAAGGACCATTGAATTGTGCTGTAAAACACAGCTACATTTGTTGTGTGATACCATCACATCATGGTGGCTAGTCCCCCAAAAATAGTGAAACATATTTTTGGTGGATTAAAATTGGCCCACAGTGTTACCTCAACATGCTTGGATGATAACTTCCAATGGCATTGCACTGTGAACTTAGCAGAAATATGTTTCAATGATTCTTAGTAATCATTTTTAGTTGTAGCAATTGAGCTTAATGGTTTTTGTTATTTTGGAGAGTGGGTGATGACTGCACCTGTTGGGGCTTAGTGTCATGCCACGGCTGCTGAGGCCTGACAAGTGGTGTGACATATTTTTTGCAGGTTTTGCTGGAATCACATGCACCCAAGCATCTGGCAGCCATTTTGACCAAGGGAAATGCAGCTATCTGATTCTGAATTGTCTTCAATTGAATCATATTTTTTCAAATGTGAATGAAAACATGCATCAAGAATTAAGAAAACATGAAAACAAAAACCATTAAGCTCAATTGCTACAACTAAAAATGATTACTAAGGCCCCTTTCACACTGCATTTGTGTGACGACAACAGATCTTACTCGTTGTGACAACAAATATATTTTTTGCAGATTTTCATGAGTGTGACGACTGGTCGGCCTCGTTCTTGGCGAAAAGTAGCAACCCTTTTTTAACCATGCTCATTGTGACGACTAGATCAAATATTTTACCTGTCGTCACACAATGTGACAACCACTTTTTTTTAAAATTGTCAGCGCACCTGTCGGGCTCCGACAGTGGCAAATTTTATTATAAACATGTATAACTCGTGAGCAACATACACGATTCATCTGGAATTTGATATGCATATATGCCTAGGTGGTATGTATACTATATCACATTCACTCATGAATGTGGGACTTTTCACTCGACTTATGGAACTTTTTCAAGTGTTGTCGGAGTTATCACAAAAATGCAGTGTGAATGCTGTCTAAGAATCATTGAAACATATTTCTGCTAGGTTCAAAGTGCAATGCCATTGGCAGTTATCACCTAAGCATGTTGAGGTCACACTGTGGGCCAATCTTAATCCACCAAAAATATGTTTCACTATTTTTGGGGGACTAGCCATCATGATGTGATGGTATCCCACAACAAATGTAGCTGATTTTACATCACAATTCAATCAGATTAAAATTATATCTGAACTTGTTGAAACAAACCAATAAAAGTGTCATAATTATAACTGCACCAACACAACCGGAAGTTGTTTTCACAATTCATCCAAACTGCTTGAAAGATTGAACTGTGGGACATTTTTGTGGGTATTTTCAGGTATTGAGTGCAGGTTTGGGTATTGAGGTCTGGTATCAGGTTCGGGTTCAGGTATAAGAGTCAGGTTCAGGTATCGGGTTTCAGTTCCAAAAAGTATGTGGGTATCAAGTTCGGGTCGTGTCGGGTTGGGTTCCCAACCCTATTATATATTGCTGAGGCACTTTATACAGCACTTAAAATTTTACCTTCTGTTCCAATAGCTTTCGCTCAAGTTCTCTTGCATTGCTCTGAAGTTCCTCAAGCTGGGACCGACATTCTTTAAGCTGGAGCTTAAGCAGAGCTATTTCCTCAGTATATCTATTATCCAATCTTGTTCCTCCATTGCCCCCGCCTTGGTTACCTGTTCCTGTCCCTGTCCCTGTTCCTGTTCCTGTCCCTGTTCCTGTTCCTGTTCCTGTCCCTGTCCCTGTTCCTGTTCCTGTTCCTGTTCCTGTTCCTGATCCTGTTCCAGTAGAGACTATAGTTATAGGTATTTGATACAGTCTCAGACAGTCCGTCTTGTAGGAGTCCACAACATCCATCAATGGCTTTACAAGCGTACAGCTGGAAGGATTTTTGAAAGTTGACAAATATCCAATTTCTTGTTGCTGTTTGTCACGTATGCAGACATAGAAAAATAAATGTCATGTAAAAGAGTGTATATACTTGTGTACCATATTTCCTCGAAAGGGTTTTTTTTTTCGGAGTGGAAATTTTGAGGGGGGTTTATTCGTCAGAAATTTTCAAGAAATTCATAACAAGGAGTACCCCTTTACCGTATTTCCTCGAAATACCCCCCCCCCCCCTCGAAATACCCCCCCCTCGTTTGACCCCCCCCCTCTCGAGACCACTATGAAACAATCACCCCCCCCCCCCCTCGAAATACCCCCCCCCAAATTGAGTGTAAAGAGAACGTACATGACAAATACAGCAGTTTGTGTTCTACGTAGTGCAGAACACACGTTAAAACAATGTCGGAATCACGTTAGAACAGTGTACATACCATCTACATACTAATATTAGTCTACAGAACCTTATAAATGGCGGTTTTTGTTGCATTTTTCGACGTCTGCGTACGTTTCAGACGACAATTTCGTACTTGGTTTTCAAAATTTTTCTTGTGAAACAATAACCCCCCCCCCCTCGAAATACCCCCCCCCTCGTTTAACCCCCCCCCCTCTCGGGACCACTATGAAACAATCACCCCCCGGGGGGTATTTCGAGGAAATACGGTATATACCCAAAACCGGTAATCAACGTGTCCAACTAGGGTATATTTGGACGTATCAACGTACATCGCTACTAGTGATGTAAAAAGCGCCAGGAAGCGCGAAGCGCCATGGCGCTTTTCTAGATCTAGCGCCAAGTGCCAACGACGCCACAGCAAAATGGCGCCAAGCACCAATAAGAGCACCATGGCGCTTTTCAGGACCTGAACGCCAAGCACCAATGGCGACATGAAGCCTTGGCGCCCAGCGCCAGTGGCGCCAGCGCCGAAGCAATTTTCCTTTACTGATACAGGTGTGGATTACTGTATCATTTTCATGCCTTTTATCGGCTCCCAAAATACAATAATAGACAGGTGAAAGCGAAAAAGCTTTCATATTTACTTAACACTAGAAGTAATAATAAAGGATATAAGTGGTAAGTCAAGTGACAACTTATAAGTGACCACATATGACCTACTGTTTTATGTCACTGCAAACACTAGTTTACTAATAAAATTTTTAAATTGAGTGAACTCGTAAGAGCCAGGAACTCATTTGACTTGACTGAATGAAAATGACTTATTTTGTTTACTGTTAACCATTGTATATGAACACATTATTCCTGTAAACTCAAATGCTTCAAAATTGAATTATGAGTTTACTGAATTATCAGTTATTTTGCGGTAAACTATTGCATTTACTGCATTGCATTTGGTCAACTTGCTGAATTGATTTTTCAACTGATTTTGTTTATTTGAATTGTTTTTTTTCAAATGACATGACAACTGAGCTCAACTCAACTTGACTCAACTCTAAAAATCTAAAGCTCAACATTTTGTTGTGATCTACTGGGTGTTTTGCATTTTTGATTACAAGCACACAGTTTCAGATACAACTTGATATTGATATGGATATTTGATTTTGTTTTGACATAATTCATCATCGGCAGGTAAGTGCTGTATCGTGACATTTTTTTCAGAATTTGTCATTAAATAGTAGATGTGTGAGAAATTCTGAAAGTTGTCACTATATGGCATTTTGAATGCACGATAAATTTTTGCGATTACCGCAGAACGATCTTCACTCGCCTACGCTTTTTTGGCGCTTTTTAAAACTGTAGCGCCAAGCGCCAATGGCGCCACCAGAAAATAGCGCCAAGCGCCAAATGCGCCATGGCGCTTTATGAAAACACGGTGCCAAGCGCCAATGGCGCCACAGCATTTTAGTGCCAAGCGCCATGGCGCTTTCACATCACTAATCGCTACTCAAACTAGTATACGTGTAGCTGTGATGGTATTTCGAGGAAATACGGCAGTTGAGTTGAGGCAAAATGAAATGCGGCCATCCCTATTAATGCGACCCCTCCAATAGTATGTATGACCTGTAAAAATGTGCTGAAAACAAAAAAGTGAGGGTTGTGTTAATTGAAAATTTTCGGTATATCAGCGGGGTAGTTTGAAAAAGTAAACATATATGAACAACTAGCGCACTATGCTCCGCCTTGACATCTGCAGCGTATGAAAATATCACTAATTCTTGTTTTTGGACCTATGCTCTGATCTTCTACAAAAATTTTTCGATGATTCCAACCATGGCATTTGTCACAGTGTCTGAAAATATAGAGGTTGCATGGTACCTTTCTTCAGTGATGTAATCAAAACATGCTAATGAAAAGGTGTTTGGAAGGACATAAAACCAACGATGGAAAAAACACAGAAATTGAACACAGAAACTCAATGAGTTTCTGTGTTTTTGTTTTACACAGAAACACGGAAACTCACAAATTTTGAAAAACTCAAAACTCAAATGAGTTTTTTTGGAGAACACAGAAACACAGAAACACGGAAACACAGAAAAGTTTTTTGAGTTTTTGAGTTTTTTCAGCGAAGTGGTTGAACACATTTTCAGAATGCACATGAATTCAGTTAAACTAAACAAGATAAGATATGCATGTATAGCATGTAAATATGTACATAATGTATTCATATTTTATGATGGAACAAAAAATAAATTAAAGATGGCATGCATATCTCCACGGTGGACATGTTTAAATATAGTTGTAGTTCAAATCAATTCTGTAGTCTTCCATACAGTGCACTTCCATTGAAGAATTTTGGAGTACTGCGTAAATTGTTGTTTGTGAGCATTTTGTTGATGCTGGTGTTTTGATGTGGGTGGATGTCCTCATTGAGGACATTTTTATGGACTTTTTCGACACTTGAATAAATACACATAAGTTATGTGGGGTTAAAACATGTGCAAAACCAATATTTTATAAGAAAACCGCTGTTTCCACATCAAAATGCTGTAAATCAGAATTTTTGGTGGGAAAACTCTAGTTTTTTGGACAAAAACTCGAGTTTTTTAGAAAAAAACTCAAAAACTCGAGTTTTAACAAAAAACACAGAAATACAAACCAAAAACTCAAAACACAGGTATTCATTTTTGAAAAACTCAAAACAACGAAAGTGTTTTTTTTGGAGAACTTACCCATCGTTGCATAAGACTAGTACACATCTAAAGCCATTAAACATCAAAACCCACCACCCATCTAATTCTACCCATCACACATCTAGGATTAAGTGATTAAGAGTTATTTGACATGCCGCTCTACTGTAGGTGGCAAACACAAACGCGTAGACCTCTATGCCACCGCCCACTGTCAACTAATACCGTATTACCTCCAATATAAGGTCTATCTCTAATATAAGGTACCCTCTAATATAAGGCACAACCTTTGGGCTTTTTTGAATGTGATGAAATAAATATAAGGCATACCTCCAATATGAGGTATACCTTATGCGTGCCAAATCGCGCAAAATCATAAAAACGGATGCTAAATATAGTGGAAAATGATGAAAATGGTGCTGAAGGGCACCGAGATAACACTACGTCGACTTCCAAAATTTTCTACTGATGTTCCACCTTTTTCTTACATTCCAATTTGAAAAAATGAATTGCGTTGTTGTGCACTGTTAGTTAAATTTCTGCAAAATCTGGCAAATTTAATATAAGGCATACCTCTAATATAAGGTATTTACTCTCTAATATAAGTTTTATCAAAACACTGAAAAAAGCTGAATAACTGACTTATTATAAGGTATACCTTATATTGAAGGTAACACGGTATCACTATCATCCAACCAAATTTATGGACGATGGAAACAATGCATGCTGCCAGTGCCGCTGACAGACAATTGAGCATAGTTGTTAGAATTTCTGAACTTTTTTAAAAGTATATGTAATTGTAAGTATCTATTTTTTACTCACCAAAAAGTATAGAAAATGTACAACACTTTGTTTTTACTCATACCCATGCGTAAATGTGAGTAAAATATCTTTTCCCCAGAAAAATGTAAAAGCTTTCAGCTTTAAAAGAGTACTTTCACCCCGGAAAACGTAAAAAGCTACTACTTTTTACATGTGAGTGTGAATTTTACACTGGAAGGCATAATGGATGTTGTTTTTTACTGATTATTTAGTGTTTTTAGAAAAATTATATCATTTATTCAAAAAACATTTTTTAGTAACAGAAAAATATGATTTTAGCAACAAAAAAATACATTTTCTTTGTACCTGTGTACTTTTAAAACGTACGTGTAAGAGTGAGTACATTACTTTTTTAAGTACCGTATATCCTCGAATAACTCATCCCCCTTGAATAAGACCCCCCTCAAAAAGTCTGGCGAAAAAATAACTCCCTCCCTCAAATAACTCCCCCTCCCACCCTCTGGGTGAAAAATATCCTACAAAATTTACAAAAATGATCGACAAAAATATGTAAGAGCACTTTTTACGATGGGAAAACACCACCCCACAAATTTTTAGACAACCAAATGCAATAACAGTTCACGTAACGTAAACTGCAAGGTAGTTTTGTGAACTAATAATTCGAATAAACCCCCGCAGATATGTTGGCGACTATTTGTAGTCTACGGGGCCTGCGCGGCATGCGCAGCCATGCAATGAGCTGCGCTGTGCCCCACAGAGCACTGCACAACAAGATTGACCCCGCTACACTGGCAGACCGAGTTTTCCACGTTTTCGAGGTTGTAGTGCTCTGCAGGTTTTTGTTTCCCTACACCCAATTAAGTGTCTTAGTGTATTCCCCTGAATTAAAGATTAGCTAAGTCATTTTTAGCTTGTATGTAAGCTACATCCACGTGGCACAAGGTGAAAGGGGAATTTCACATTTTTGATATAAATGCCGTGGCTCGGCGTGCGGGCACTTTTGAAGTTTTCGGCACATTGTTGTGACTTTCTGGGCAGCCAAATGCACATTCCACCCTTACTTATCTTTGGGCATAGGCGGAGACTGCAACTGATAGGTAGGTGGCAACCAGGAAGCCAGGAAAAATGAATTTCACTGAAATATATACTGTTCCGAGTTTCTCCCCACATTGACTAGATTGTTGACAGTGTCATCTAGTATCGGTGGGTGGTAGAGACAGCTCCTGATCACGCCCCAAGTGACAAGTCGCAGTCCAAAAAAATACATTTTCCGCCGCCCCAGCATAAATATCCCATCACGCTCGGAAGGGCGAGGCCAGCGGGCAATAGTGTGTCGCGGTGTTGAAGGTGATAAGCACCTGCGCCCGCGAGCATTCCGCTAGCTACCATAACCCTTGAATACAAACCCCCCCCGTAAAAAGCTCTCACGTGACATGTAGAAATTCTGTAAATATTATTTTGAGCTGACTTTTTGATTTTCATGAGCTTAAGCATTAGCAATTAGTAGAATATTTATTAGTGATAACTGTAAGCTTGCATCTTAATTGTTTTATTATCATTTAGGTTGATTTCCTACGACTTTCCTGATGTCATAATTACTTGATTCTATTTCATTCATTCCCCTTATGTGTAAATATGCATTGCGCTGCTTTGACAGGTATTTTAGGTTGTATTAGTTAAGTAGGAAGTAGTAGGTAGTTGTGAAAGTATTTACCTGTTTTCTGTACATTTACTATTCCGGTAATTAAGCCCCATGTCACATGAAGCTAATGTTTGATACTTTTTATTGTATTTAGCAGTTACCGCACACTTAGTTGATCTATTTATGTACGCCTTTTTTCACTACCTGTGCCTTTTGATTTTATTAAGTGCTTACCAGATTCGACAGTGATTATATGTCTCTTATGACGTTGTACTTTTTTAGCCTTTTTATTTGTTTTGATTATGGTACTTAACTACGCCTTATAAGTAGCTAATTGTGGTTTTTTCACATTCACTTTGACTTCGAAATTTGATTGCTTCAACTCCGCTGCTTTAGCGTATTTCCGTCGCCCAAAAAATAAATTTTCTTCTCAATCAACTTGGAACCCCTATGAGTATTGATACTAACTGTACTCCTTTAATTGCCAATTAACAATCGCTTTTAATTACTGTGCTGCTTGTGCTAAGCGTAAGCGCTGTGCGTGCCGTGGGAAACAGAGCAGCGTAATCCCCGAGTGGATCACTGCACGCTCTGCAAAGAAACTGTTTTCTAACACATTCCCTTAAACTTAGTGGCATCATTTTGGACCTCCGGGCCCTGTGCAGTGCACACCAGAGACAAGCAAGTGGTAAAGTGGTGTGATAGGGAAAAGCAGTGCACGGCAGACTTCTCTGGATTCGTATAGTCAATAAACAGCGGAATACACGGATTCATGACAAATACAAAATAATGTCAATGTATAGCAGTGACAGCAGATAAATAACGTGTACACAGTACACACTGTTTTGTTGTTGTTGAACTGTTAAATACCTGGATTATATGAGTTAACATTAAGTCAAGTTTTCTGAGGAAAACAAAAACTCCCCCCTTGTATAACTCATCCCCCTTGAAAAACTCCCCCCTCAAAAACTCTGACGAAAAATAAATCCCCTGGGGACTTATTCGAGGATATATGGTATATGTAAATGTATTTACCGTGTATTCACGTACCGGTATTTTCTGAGCAAATGTACCAACATTGTAACAACTGTGCTAATGGGCTATGTTTGATTGCATGATAAACGTTTATCTATCCAACATGTAGATAATCGTTGTTTATCCGCAAACTCTATCTAGACGTGTAATGGGTTTAGATGTGTACCGGCACAGGGCCTTTGAAAGCAGACCTGGCACAATACCATTGCATTGCCACAGGTTCTCCACCCAAATCTGATTGGGATTTTGTTACAACAACACCACTAAATGTGACACCAGCACCTGCGCATGGGGATTCGCCAAAAAAATAATGTTTAAATTGATGATGTACACTAGCGTGCAGAATAGTTGGGACTGTGCGTGCTGCACAATAAACGTTGCCAAAATTTCAAAACGTTGAATGTGCACAATGTTTGGATACCATTGGTGGGTACTGTGGGGCCTTGGCTACATGTGCCCGGGATGACCAGCCCTTAAGTTTGTATGTGCATATATTCTTAGTGCAGTAACTAAATTCACTCAGTTTCTTTGTGTTTCAGAATAGTTGGGACTTTTCTTGTTTTGGCCAGTAGCTGAAAACGGAAATTTGACACCCTAGTATTCATCCAATATCTACATTCATTTTTAAACAAAATTTTCAATCTGGCAACTGCCTGCATGTGTTGCTGCTCTGTGTGCAGCAAGGAACATTCTAAGCATGAACAGCAAATGCTTATGCATGTGGCAATGTGGCATGTATTTATTTCAGCCACAGTTTTGCATCCATTTCCAGCCACTGATAAATGGAGGTTGGTATACTAGTCTGGGTGGCTATTTGGTGTGTAAATTTGAGATTTTGTCTTTGCTCTATTGATGAGAAAACTTGGCTCAACTCTCAATATGTAATGTGCAAGTATTTTGTAATGGAAAGAAGATGGCAGTTTGAAGTGCTATCCAATAAAGATGGCTAAAGCCAACAAAAAGTGGATGCTGCAGCCAAACATCTGTAACATTAAAGATACAAAAAGCTCACGCTGCCATGCAAAAGTTTGGTGAAATAGTTTCTTGTGATGCAGTTTGCTGTGTTGAAAGCCTATATTATTAGGATTTGTATACATTTCCCTTGATATACATCTTTTGATAGCTCAATCAGAAAATGGCGTAGTATATGATATATCACTTTTGTGCATTCAAAAGCATACAGATGTTTGGCTGCAGCGTCCACTTTTTGTTGGCTTTAGCCATTTTTTATTGGATGTACTTCTTTTCGTGGGCCACAGGCCCAAAAATTTTTTAAGTTATCGCAAATCAAGCAAATGCCAAATTTGGCACTGAGAAATACAATCTATAGTCAAGAAGAAGCCAAATACTAATACCATATATCCTCAAATAAGTGCCCCGGGGAGTTATTTTTTCCTCAGAACGTTTTGAGGGGGCAGTTAATCGAGGGGGAGGAGTTGTTCGAGGGGGGGGGGGGGAGGAGTTATTTTTCCTCAGAATATTAAGTAAAATGCATGATCAATACATTGTATCAATAGAATAAACTTGATCATTGATCGGTTGCATAAACTTGTAGATCAATATAGAATTTCATTTATAAATGCAATAAAATGAATGCTGATGAAAATAAGCTGCAATAAGTACGTCCTTTTAAAGAAAATGTATGTAAAAACTTTTTTTTTGTATGTGGATATCTTAGCCAACCATTTAAGAGGGGGGAGTTCTTTGAGGAGGGGGAGTTATTTGAGGGTGGGGGGATTTTTTCCTCAGCCTGCTAACAGGGCGGAGTGATTCAAGGTGGTGGAGTTGTTCGAGGTGGGGGAGTTGTTCGAGGTGGGGGACTTAATCGAGGATATATGGTATTCAAAAGATGTCACAAATTTCTAGTTTGTATTAGTATAATTACTTAATTTTAATCTGAAATTGTTCACCTGAAAGTTGCTGCTTGACATTTGAACTGACATTAAGAACTTGACACTTAGAATTATTCAAAAAAAAATATTTTCTTTTTTTTCTTTTAATAAATTTTTTTTTTGAAACAAAAAATTTACAGTATTTTTTCAATAAAATTTAATAAAAAAATTTGAAAAAGAATTTTTTTTGAAAAAATTGAAAAATATATGCTAGAACTAGATGCTTCAATTCGGAACTACATGCCTCAATAGCCATTTCTGACTTTGTATTATCACGTACCATTAACCACTTAACACTGATGATTTGGAATTAACCACTTGATAATTATCACCTGAACATAATCAGTTGACAGACAACTTGACATTTGACTTGATACTTTACTTGACATTTGACTTGATACTTTACTTGACATTTGACTTGACATTAACAACTACAACTTTATGACTGAAAGTAAACACTGACTCTAAGGTCACATGCTCAGTATCACATCAAGCAGTACTTCAGGCACATGTGCACATTTTACGCAAAACAAGCAAAGTAGAATAACTTTTGTAAATCTCAACCAAACGTGCCAAAAAAGTAGCTCATTTGAAAGCTCTAGTCATGGCGCAGATCAACATTTTTTTATTGCTGCATTTGTATTCAAACTTTAAGTTTATTGAGGTTTGAAAATTTCAAAAAAGCTACGGTCCCAAAGTGGGCATAGCCTGTAAATTTTTTTCCCAAAAATAATAAATGGCATCATATGCTCTTTCATATGAGCCATCACTTGTGAAGATTGGTTGTGTTACTGGAAAGTTATTGCAGTTTAATGATTGTCTGGAGAACAAAATGAATGACAACAACAACAACAACTACAACACTGCCTAGAAAATAAAATGTGTAATAACTTCCTCCCAACTGAACCATTTAATCTGAAAATGTGCATGGGGGTACTTTTCGACACTCGGCAGCAAGGGATGGCGCTGGCGCGCCCACCCGATAACATTTGATTAGAAAGAGATATTGAAATAATTTTTGTTGCATATTAATTCTGGCTGTCTAAAGTAAACACCTTCCCGGACAAGTTCACCACCCATTTTTTTATTTAACTTTGAATGCAATATCTCCGTCCATGGGGGTGTTATAAAGCTGAAACTTTGTATATATAAAGTTGTAAGACCCCTCTACTCCCCAACAATGGGGGAGGTGCGGCGACTCACTACAGGGTGGGTCACCCTATATGCAACAATTTTTTTGGCGTTTTTGGTGTCCCAAACAAGTTCACCACCCACTTGATTGGCTACACTACGTGAGCCATATCTCCAGCTGTGATGGCGGTATAAAGCTGAAATTTGGGGGATGTCTTGCCAACACCCCCCCCCTCACAATACACCAGTGGGGCGGCTGCCAACGACCCACTAAAGCATGGATCACTGCATATAAAGGTGACCTATTTCTAAAAATAGCCCAAGTGTCCCAAAACAAGTTTATCACCCAACTGCATTGAAAAAATGTTGCAACAACATACCTAATATAAAACTGAATCGGGTTGGAACACTATTTCAGCCAAAAAATATTTTTTCAGTAGAGCACCCACCCTGTCCCATAAACGGTAGAATGAAAACTTCACTTTAAACCATTTTTTGTTTCAAACTTACAAAGTTGGTTTACAAAGTTCTCTAGAGAATGGTCTAAGGTTCAAAGTTATGTAACAACATAACCTCTAAAATGCCTCCATAAGGAAATTTACTTGGGGTGAATTTTATGATGTTTAAATGATGTCTTTTCAGGAACAAAATTTGACACAATTTTCACTTTTTCATTCACCCCAAATAAATTTCCTTATGGAAGCATTTTAGAGGTTATGTTGTTTACATAACTTTGAACCTTAGACCTTGCCCTAGTGAACTTTGTAAACCAACTTTTTAAGTGTGATACAAAAGATTGGTTTAAAGTGAAATTTTCAGTCCGCTGTTTATGGGACAGGGTGGGTGCCGTACTGAAAAAAATTTTATGAGCAGAACTAGGGTTCAAATCTGATTCAATTTTATATCAGGTATGTTCTCACAACATTTTTTTTGTAATGCAGTTGGGTGGTGAACTTGTTTCTGACACTTGGGCTGTTCTTAAAAAAATTATCAACTTTATATGCAGTGACCCACGCTTTAGTGGGTCGTCGGCAGCCGCCCCACTGGTGTATTGTGAGGGGGGTTGTTGGCAAGACATCCCTCAAATTTCAGCTTTCTACCGCCCTCACAGCTGGAGATATAGCCTTCAAAGTGTAGCTAATCAAGTGGCTGGTGAACTTGCTTGGGACACCAAAAACGCCACAAAAATTGTTGCATATAGGGCGACTCACCCTGTAGTGAGTCGCCGCACCTCCCCCCATTGTTGGGGAGTAAGGGGGTCTTACAACTTTATATATACAAAGTTTCAGCTTTATAACACCCCCATGGACGGAGATATTGCGTTCAAAGTGAAATAAAAAAATGGGTGGTGAACTTGTCCGGGAAGGTGTTTATATGATAGCATGCTCAAAAATTCTTTATGTTGGAAACAATATCGGTTAAATCAGCATAAGAATTTAGACATGAAAATTTAGACACTACTGATAAGTTTGAAGTGTTATAACTTTTGATTGGAAAGAGATATTTAACTCATTTTTGTTTTATGTTAATTCTTGATGTCCAAAGTATATGATAGCATGTTCAAAAAAATTATTTTTCGTGTTTAAAAACGGGGTCAAATCAGCATACAGAATTTAGACATCGATAATTCAACAACAAAAATGACATCTTCAGGTTTTGTCTATCATTTTGAGTGTTGGACGAGCCAAATCGGACCAGAAATGGTCGAGTTATCAAGCATCAAAATCAATAATTCAGATTGGCCATTTTTGCATTTTTATCGAACACCGTTTTATAGACCCCCCTTATCTTGGGCATAGGGGATTTTTTGAGCAAACAAAAATTTTCAGTCATAGCTCTGACCTCAAACCCCAACATACTCAAACAGCATCAAAATTTGGCAAGGTTCAATGGAGAGGGGAGCAACAAAAGTTTGATGGATCCACAGCCCCCATTTCTCTATGGTGGATAGCATTCGAAAAAATCACTGATTTTTTGGAAAATATATATAAATATATCACTCCAATATTGGAAAAAATATAAATATATATAAATCACTCTAGGTCTCCAGAAAATATAATTAATTTACTGAAAAAATAACTCTAAGCTCTAAAAAAATCTCAAAAAATTACTTGCGCTTTATTTCAATTTCAAGCAATATTCTGGGCTTTATTTACCATTTGCAAGCACAAAAAATGTACTCTAATGTACCACAGTCCATATATTATCATTCCACAATCAGTATTCATTTATACAATATTTTACAAGTGAAAACATCAAGCAAATATCACAGAAAAATTCAACCTTCAGTTCAACCTCAATGAAAACTTCAAAAATATTTTGCACTGCAAATATTTAGCACTAAACCTATAGCGCCTGGTTGTGGCAATGGACGTTTGACTAAATAGGTGCTCATGCTCAGCACTTCTTCAGTGGTGATGTGCTGTGAAAACTCATTTTTGGGCACATGGCTACATTTTGGCTACATTGTGATGACACTAGCGGCACTGGTGACACCATGGTGACAGTTTTCCCCATATTTGAAAACAGCTGACATTGGTGCAAGTCACAAAGCATCATCAGTTTTCAAAAATGGTAAACTGAGCTTTCAATCACTGTAGATAAATTTTGATCACATCAAATTGGCATTTTTTGATTCAATGTCATGTTTTATTTCAGAAAAGTATGTTATAAGATAGAGAGATGCTTTATACCTAAAACATAACCATAGAATTCATAGCAGGATGACATAAATAAAAAGTTACTAAAACAGTTTACATTTTTGTCACATACAAAATGAAAACTAATTGATGGTGATGTCACAATTTGTCATCATTTGAGTTTGAGTTGTGATCAAACTAGTGATTTGCCAACACCACCCCACCAAAATTCATGCCATTTGTGAAAACTGAGCATACCAGGTAGCACACGTCAGGCGCACAGTTTCAATCTGCTCCCAACACATCAATTTTTAATGAGAAGTGCTGAAATTTGGTATATCAGTAGATAAATGTACCCCATTTAGTATGTTAAGAGCACGCATTCATATCGCTAAATTTTCACATACATCAAACCATATGAAAGAACATCACTCCACAGAACCACCGCCATTATCGCAATATGACAATACCCAAATGATTGAGCAGTTCACCCACAACATGCACACACATGCTAGGCAAAATTTCATTGACTGCTGGACCATCAGATGCTTCAACTGCTCAATGTCCATCATTTTGGGCAACTGTGGACTGTAGACCTTTACCTTCACATAACTCCAAAGGAAAATGTCCATTCAAGGTGCTACACATTCTAACATTAAAACCTTCAATATGAATGCATGCTCTTAACATAAACACCTTCCCGGTCACGTCCGGCACCCTATTTTTGATCGTACTTGTGACACCCTATCGCCATTTCTAGGGCGCGCCAGAAGCTGAAACTTGGGGGAGATATTGGCGCAACCCCCCTAATTCATGCGAGGTAGAGGGGGGTTGCGCCAATATCTCCCCCAAGTTTCAGCCTCTGCGGCACCCTAGAACTGGGTATAGGATGTGAGAAGTAAAATCAAAAAATGGGTGCCGGACGTGACCGGGAAGGTGTTTACTAAATGGGGTGCATTTATCTACTGCCATACCAAATTTGAACAGTTTTCATTTAAAATTGACTTGTTGAGAGCAGATTGAAACCATGTGCCTGACGTGTGCCACCCTGTATATAAATAGTTTTGTAGTGGAAAACTTGATGGAAACATGTCACCATTTTTGGCCATTTTGGTATGTTCAGTTTTCACAAATGGCATGAATTTTGGTGGGGTGGTGTTGGCAAATCACTAGTTTGATCACAACTCAAACTCAAATGATGACAAATTGTGACATCACCATCAATTAGTTTTCATTTTGTATGTGACGAAAATGTAAACTGTTTTAGTAACTTTTTATTTATGTCATCCTGCTATGAATTCTATGGTTATGTTTTAGGTATAAAGCATCTCTCTATCTTATAACATACTTTTCTGAAATAAAACATGACTTTGAATCAAAAAATGCCAATTTGATGTGATCAAAATTTATCTACAGTGATTGAAAGCTCAGTTTACCATTTTTGAAAACTGATGATGCTTTGTGACTTGCACCAATGTCAGCTGTTTTGAAATATGGGGAAAACTGTCACCATGGTGTCACCAGTGCCGCCAGTGTCATCACAATGTAGCCAAAATGTAGCCATGTGCCCAAAAATGAGTTTTCACAGCACATCACCACTGAAGAAGTGCTGAGCATGAGCACCTATTTAGTCAAATGTCCATTGCCACAACCAGGCGCTATAGGTTTAGTGCTAAATATTTGCAGTGCAAAATATTTTTGAAGTTTTCATTGAGGTTGAACTGAAGGTTGAATTTTTCTGTGATATTTGCTTGATGTTTTCACTTGTAAAATATTGTATAAATGAATACTGATTGTGGAATGATAACACTAGTTCAGTGCACACACATGCCAAATTTCAGATAAATCGGGCTTTTTGTTCCATAGTTATAAGCATTTGAAAAATTTTACGTTGTCGGTTCGCTTTTTTTGATCAAATTTTTGAAATGCCTATAATACACTACCGTGCAGAATAGTTGAGACTTTTCACACATAGAGAAACATTAGGCTGGGGGTCCACTGCACTTTTTTGCTTCCCAATTTCCTGTCCCTTGCCCAATTTTGATGCCGTTTGAGTATGTTGGGGTTTGATGCTGGGTGGGGCTACAACCACAATTTTTTGTTTGCTCAAATAAACCCCCAGGCGCAAGATAAGGGGGGTCTATAGAAAGATGGTCAACAAATATACAAAAAAATGGGCAATCTGGATGAGTGTCTTGGAAGCTTAATAACTCAACCATTTCTGGGATGATTTGAATCATTCAACACTTCAAATGATCGGGACAACCTGCAGATTCTATTTTTGTGGTCGGTTTAGTGATGTCTAAATTCTGTATGTCAATTTGACCCAGTTCTTGAACATGAAAAAATAATTTTTTGGACATGCTATCATATAAAAACAAGGATTCATTTAAAACAGAAATGAGTTCAATATCTCTTTCCAATCACAAGTTATGGCACTTCAAGTTTTCAATGGTGTCTAAATATTTTATGCTTATTTTACTGGGGTTTGCAGCATGAAAATTTTGTTATAGAACAGTCTATAACATACTTTAGACAGAGAGTATCAATATGACAAAAACGTTTTTTTTTATATCTCTTTCCAATCAAAAGTTATTGCACTTACAAACTTCCATCTTCATTCCATCCAAAATAATTGCACATTACTCATTCACAGTTGGGCCAACTTTTCTCCCTAATAGAGCAAGGCCAAAACCTCAAAATTACACACCAAATAGCCCCACCCAGTAGTATGCCTAATCCCATTTCAGAGTTTTTCCGCTCAACTCACTCAGTTTAGCATATTCTGCACTGCACGCTGGATGCTGATACATGACGTCCCAAAACATGTATGGCTTCACATGTGTCGCGAAATGGGAAGCTAAATATTAGGGTGGAAGTTATATGAAGTACCGTATTAGGTATATATATTTATTTGGTTTAAAGGCACAGCAACAAAATTGGCGTGTGATGGCGTTTGCCATATCACTGGGCATAATACGTGACTTTTGACACTTTGCATGACATTTTACGGGCGACATTACCATAATTCTCCGTGTAAAGCACCCGGGTGCTATACAAAATTGAGACCATTTCCAGCAAACTTTTTTTGGACTTGTAAAAAACCCGAGTGTTAGATCAGGGGGTGTTATACACGAAAACACTCCAAATCCATTTTTTTTTGGTTCCCAGCATGCAGCAATTCAATGGAAAATGCGTGCGCGGAATTACAATAAGTGGCGCGATCCACACACAATATTTTAGCAATTCAAATCAGGTGATCTTTTTGAAACCTAGAATAGCACCCCGGGGGTGCCATGCAGCTGTGTAATGGGTCAGGCCTCCTACGCACAAATGCCTGGTACACACAAACGCCCGGTACGCACAAAATTGTGCCTGCCACGCACATCTGCCCAGTAACTTACATGGCTGATGATCTTTGCGTACCGGACAGATGGTCACTAATGTCAAAGCACAGCTTTTTTAACTTCACTGATATCTGAAAATCACTTGAAAAAGTGTCAAGTAAAAAAAACGGTCAAAAATAGCCATTATCCACCGTTTTTTCACTTGACACTTTTTCAAGTTATGTTCAAATATGTGTGAAGTGACAAAAAGTTAACTAATGTCATCGCGCAACTTTTTTTCACTTCACTCACAAGTGTGATGTGAAAAACACGGTCAAAATGTGATGTAATGTCATTTCGTACCGGGCAGATGTGCGTGGCGGGCACAATTTTGTGCGTACCGGACATTTGTGCGTACCAGGCATTTGTGCGTACAAGTGCACCGCCCTGTGTAACACCCTGGGTGTTGTGCACGGGGGGTCCTTTACATGGAGAAATGCGGTGAACAAGGTCTGGGACCCCAGCGTCACAAAGTTTTACTGGAGTGTCATCCACGCGCTAGCTTCATCAGTTCGCCTGTTTGCTCGCTATCATCAGCTAGCTTCACACATGCTTCCGAAATTGTTGGAGACACTTCACCACGTTGGTGCTTCCACACACATCGCCAAAATATGTGTTTCCTTGCCAGTGCCATATTAAAACCACTTTAAAATGTGCGCTTCACCGCGTATCCACAACAAAAACAGTGCTGGTGACCCGCCGTGACCTGTGGTGAAGTGCCTTCACGCATACTCTCGCAGGCACGTCAGTACACTTCACGAATTTCTAATTTTTTAATTCTGTAAACAATAAAATGCGTGAAGTGTCTGTGAAGTGCATTTCATCGGTGATCAGGCATGATCAGGGTCTGATGTGTGATCACTTCAGACCACTTCAGTGCACTTTACAAGCACATTATTTGCAGTGATCAACACCCATTTTTAGATGTAGGTGCTAAATTTACTGTAGAAGTAACGATGGCAGGCCTGCGCTCCATGGAGGTTGACCACCAAAACAACACCAATGATCCAAAGCAACATTTTCTTAGTTAGTTTGAAAAATTATTTTACCTACACTGATTTTCCAATAGAATAAAATTTCCGCTTGAATTGATCCTATTTTATGAGCATTTTAAAGAGTGTAGCAGATGGGTGCTGAGACAATAGAGAATGGTTGAAAGTGTGGAAAGCGAGCTGAAATTGCCTACATAATATTTCTACAGAAAACACCATTCAAGTGTGATTGAAAGGAAAACGATTATAGAAATATAAGCTCACAATTGGTTATTTGCATGCTTGGTCATGCTTTTAGGTAAGGGCCCATCAAAACATCTGTGACCAATTTGGATGTCTGCACAAAACACAACTATTCATGCATATTTTTGCATGCTCATCTGAATTCAGACGTCTCCACTTGTAAACAGTTGCTCCATAATCACGCCATTTTTGTGGAATGGGAATAGTGGCACCAAATTCACAGCTTATGGTGCCAAACTCAGATCATTTTTATGGAAATGCACTGGGGGCATCAGACTCACAACATTTTTGTGGAAAGGAACTGGGGTGTCTAAGCCATGCCCAATGATTACAAAAAACCTATGATGAAAAAGCGCCATAGCACTTTTGGTGCTTGTTGTTATTTTGCTGTGGCTGGCACCATTGGCACTTGGTGCCACACACATGAAAAGCGCCATTTTGGCGCTTGGCACTATTTTTTTCATAGCACCAGGAACAAAATGCCTGGTGCTGGTGCTTGGCGCTAGTGCCAAAGCAAAAAGCGCCATTGCACTTTTGGTGCTTGGCACCATGTTGCTGTGGCACCATTGGCGCTTGACTCCAGCAATGCCAAAAGCACCATGGCGCTTGGTTACAAAGTCCTGCCGCTTTTTCCATCACTACAAAACACAAATATTAAATATAGTATCTCATCAAGTTTCTGTGTTTTTGTATTGTACAGAAACACAGAAACTCAAATTTTTGAAAACTCAAAACTCAAATAAGGAGTTTTTTGGGGAAACACAGAAACACAGAAAGATATTCAAGTTTTTTCATTGTATCCCACACTATGCTGTGTTAAACTAGAAAGCATTAGAAGCCTGGCATTCTCCAAATTACTGGCCACGACACAAGTGCAGACTGGCGCCATCTGGCCCTGTTTGGCGGTATAAAACTGGAGATATAATCACAGTTATCGAACATTCAGATTTGAGCAGTCTTGATTAGGGTGTCAACGAAACTTTTTTTACGGAAAACAGAGACGGAAACGGAAATTTTTTGCGCTTGCCAGAAAATTGAAATGGAAACAGAAAAAATTGTTGCACCTGTCTGAAGACAGAAAACAAAAAAATGAAAAGTCGGAAACGGAAATGAAAAAATTGCTCAAATTCTGCCAGAAACAGAAAAAACTGTTGAGCCTTTATGCGGAAATGAAAAAAATTGCAGAATTTTTGCTAGAAACAGAAGAATTTGATATAGTTGCGAACCTGCATGCATGTTGCTTGGCAGAAAAAGAAAACAGAAAATTCTGTCAGATTGTGAAAAATGTTGCAAAAACTGACAATATACCATACTTCCTCGAATTACCCCCCCCCCTTGAATTAACCCCCCCCTCGAAATACCCGCAGGTGTTTTCGAGCTGGGGAGATTTTAACCCCCCCCCTCGAAATACCCCCCATCTGGAAAAAGGTACATCATGTATATAAGATACATGATGTATTTATTGATGTAAATTTGCATCGCAGCGACACATAGACTAGTATATGTGTACCTATCTATGTTGATATGTATGGAAATATCTTGTGAAGTCACCTTCATCACTGTATTGGTACGTCAAAGCCGATTCTTTACTACCACCCTTTACGAAAATTTCTGGTGAAATAATAACCCCCCCTCGAATAAGCCCCCCCCCCCCCTCGAAAAAACCCCCTCAAAATTTCCACTCTGAAAAAATAAACCCCCTTGGGGTATTTCGAGGAAATACTGTAGCCAGAAAATGGTAAATGCGCCAGAAAAAAAGAAATATAAAAATAAGCCACCGGAAAACGGAGATGGGAACTGAAAAAAATTGCCTGCAGGAAGCGGAAACGGAAAACAGAAAGTTGACACCCTAGTCTTGATTTCACGTTGGTTTCACTGTGAAGTATATTTTGAGCCCTCTTTCATATCTTTGAACTTGGTGCACTACATAAAGTGGTCAAAATATTCCATTTTGCACAGTGTTTTTGTTCAATTAGTAAGTGATAACTACATTGTTGTGATGGGATTCCATCACATAGGTCTTTGTTTCTGTTCACTCAATTTTATCCAGTCATGGTTTTGAGTTGAAACATAATTCTCACAAGTTTTGCTTTTCATGGGCAGTTAAGGTTTTGTGTTATCATGTTAGTGTAATGCTGAACTGGTAAACTTGTTGTTTCAAGATTTACTGAGTAGGGCAAACCTTAGGTATATGAATTATCTTCTGTAATCTTCTGTTATTGGCTGTAAACTAGTAAACTGTTCTATCCTGTATTACTATTTTAACTACTCAACTGGATCTAACTGAATAAATATCAAAAAATGTAAATTCTCCCTTGGCAATTGAAATTGAGAAGTCAAACTAGTCAAGCAAAGTTCTTTGCTCATTGAACTTTGCAACATGGTGACCACACTGGGAGTCTGACGCTGTTCCTGTCAGCAACCTGATGAGCAGCATCAAGAAGCAGTGGCTGCAGCCTTCCTGATCTCCAGGCAGTGCAGTCATCTCACAGAGAATCCTGCTGGCAACTTCACCAGCAGCAGAAGCCACCACTGCCAGTCCTGCTGGCAGTTTTGGTGTGCAATTGGCTTGGGTCTGCCACAGTTGATCCACATCGGCTCGGGCCTGCCGCAGTTGGCCCGCACAAGAACCTGTCCCTGACCCTGCTGATTCGTGCACACCATCATGGCGCTGATCACACAGGCTGAACTAGAAGCAGAAGTGCAGCAACTCGTGGCTGCACGAAACCGATCACAGCTGAAGGATGTGCTGATTGAGCTGCTACAGCACAGACACAACACAGACAATTGGCCTACTGTCAGCTATGTCTCTAAACTGGGCACTCCAACACTCATCAGCAGAGTGCAGGTGTGCATGGAGGCATATTTTGTCACTGAATCGCCCGGATCCTGAGGGTGTGACTACTGGATCCCATGATGATGACTTGGCCAGCCAGGATGGTCAAAGCATTGATTGGGCAGATGCCCAAGGAGGGGGTGGAGCTGCAGCAATGGACAGCACTGCAGTCTTCATCCAGTATCCCAGGGACCGTGATGCCAAGGATAGGGCAGAACAGGCCCAATATTTGCAGCTGATTAGCAGCCTGATGAAGCAGTCAATCAGCAGCTCCGCAAAACAGTCAACCAGCAGCACAGCAAGCAGGCCAGCTCAAGTACCAAAGCCTGCAACCCCAGCACCGAGCTGCACTGAGCAGAATGATGGCTCAATCCTGTTTAATGACACGGAAAATAGGCTGTCAACATTGCAGCCTGGCAGTTTGGTGCAGCAGGTAGCTGAATACGTAGACACATTTGTCACAAATGAAGATGAAAATTTGGACTCGCTGGCTGCAAACCTGTTGTACATGACAATCCAGGATATGACGTCTGGCAACCACGTGGCGAGCATCGCCAGCAAGCAGATCAAGTTTGATGGTGACTCAACAGGCATTGCTGGTCCGTTCAAGTATTGGCTGCATGTCGTGGCATCACAAGCGCTCACAGTGCCAGCGGCACAGCAGCGGATTTTCTGGCAGACAGTTTTTGCAAATTGTCTAGTGGGCAATGCAATGAAACGGTACATTGCCATCCACCCTGAAAAAAGGATCAACATCCTGTATGTGCTGGACCAACTTGCCAGCCACTACAAGGATAGCAATCAGCAGTACAGTGTATCTGACTGGTATAACATGAAAGTCAAGCCAGTGTCTACAGTGGCTGAATTTGAAGCTGAGCTGAGCTGCACCTTCCATTTCATCAGTGCATGAGTTGACAACCAAGAATGTGAGAAAATAATTGGTGACAAGCTGTTTGATGAGGCGCACAAAGTGGTGCCAGAAGTTTGCTGGTACACGACCCGCAACCACTGCCGGGTGGGCAACATCACTTTGTCAGAAGCTGTCAGGCAGATGGACATGGCCTGTATAGAGCATCAGCGCCATGCTGCCGACAATGACAGAACTAGAAATCCTGCACAGGAGAAACCAAGGAGCGCCCCAAGCAACCTGCAAATTGCAACGGCAACTGGTCCTCGACACCAGGCTTGCAGGCAGCAAGGCATTGGCAGCAGCAGAAGGACTGGAGCAGCTACAAGGGTCCATGGTGCACCTACCACCTGCATGCATACCCTTCACCACACAACGCAAATGTCTGCTTCCTAACCCAAATTCCCCGCTGTTCCAACATGAGCGCTTCATGCAAGCCAAGCTACGACAGGAAAAGATGGAAAAAACTGAAGAAGATTTGAAAGCCTGAATGGAGAAGTAATGCACCGAGCAGAAAATTGACATGCAGAAGTGGCCACCCCACACTGCTTTAGAAGACCATTTGGCCGATCTTCCATTGGAAAAAGCTGCTGTCACCCAAGCGCCAGCTGAGCCCGAGGCCAACATGGAAACTCACTCGGTGGGGGACATTGATGAGTGGTGCCCAATGGTGTTTTCCACAAAAATGCCAGACCCCAATTATGATGTCAGAAGCACAACAGTGGCAAAGAAGCATGGCAAGGTCGACAAGGACCTGAGGCGAGGATCCAAGAAACTGCCATGATTACATTGTGCTTATTGTTGAAATATTGTGAAATGTTTTTTCTCTCTTTTGAGTGTCGTTCTATGCATTTGTAAAGTGAAATATGCAGCAATATGTGATCAATGTTATTTTGTAGCATTTTTGATATATTTTCACAATGCTCACAAACTGCTTTAAAGAGTGATCAGTGGAAAAATTTTGCGGGTATTTTTGGGTATTGAGTGCCGGTTTGGGTATTCAGGTTGGGTATCGGGTTTGGGTTTGGGTAGTAGAGTTGGGTTCAGGTATCAGGTTTCAGTTCCAAAAAGTGTGCAGGTATTGGGTTCGGGTCGGGTTGGGTTGGATTGGGTTCCCAACCCTAGCACACACATTAACAACAATGTTTTACACTGGTTGTCAGCGATCTGGAACCAGCCATTTGTAAACTGTCAGTAAGTTGGCAGCAAGCTGCAATTTATTGTCAGTGAGCTGCCACTATTTTGAATGTTTAGCAAGCAAACTGGCAGCGAGTTGTCAGAAAACTGCATTTCCCTGTGGATGTTCACATATGGCTGTTCGCACGTCAGTATAAGTTAACTGTATTTAGGCTGGTCGTCGATCTCATTCAATGACACCTATCACCGCAAACTCCAGACTTCACACAGAGTTTGCAACTGACATTCAAGTCATTCGACTAACCTACTTTACATATACGCCGCGGACATGAAACGAGTCAGTGATTCGGCCCTTCGTCTTATCTTATCGTCGCAGTCCCGACAAATTCCTCCAAAAAAGGACGTATGCACTTACCGTTGCGTCCGAGTTACCATTGCATTTTGTACAACCCAGGTAAAAGACTCAAGATTTCTGTTCGTGTCAAAGATAATGATCATGAAATCCAATTAAAACAACACATATGTCAAATCGTATGTGGGCCGCCATTAGCGACCAAGTGTGGTCACTTAATCACATTCCGCAGCCATTTTTGGTGAAGTCAGCATGAAAATCCAGCATCTTTCATACTCTAACAATCTTGCAAACGGTAACTTGGACATGTGCCAACTACAAATATACACAGTCGTATGAAAATCCTTTAGACAATTGACTTCCATAATGTCCATCGTCGATACCTATTTTTAGCTACATTTTTATTTTATTTTTTTTTCATTCCTTCTGCTAGGGTTGGGAAACTGACCCAACCCAAACCCGATACCCGCACACTTTTTGGAACCAAAACTCAATACCCAAACCCGAAACTACTACCCGAACCCGAACCCGATACCCAACCTCAATACACAAACCCGCACTCAATACCCGAAAGTACCTGCAAAAATTTCTTTTGCCCGCACTCGTCAATCTTTCAAGCAGTTTGGGGGCATTTTAATTACAACTTCCAGTTGTTTGATGCAGTTGTCATTTAGACTTTTGGTTTGTTTCAATAAATTCAGATCTGATTTTATTATGTACTGCATGTCTTCATTCACATTTGAAATGTTTTATTCAATTGAAGACAATTCAGATAGCTGCCTTTCCCTCGGCCAAAATTGCTGCCAGATATCTGGGTACACTTGATCCTAGTTTACTTCTCAAAGTGTGTTCAGTTCACTGGTTCAGTGACGCAGACAGTCTGACTGTGTGCACTGCCAGGCATGGTTCCAGAGCAACTTCCAGAGAAAAAGTGGTTTGCTCAACCAAAAAGTTGCAAACTCCACAGTTGAGTTTGCAACTGTTTTGTAATCAGGCAATGAGAATTCATATCCTGAGTGTGCCAACATTGGGCCAAAATGAAACCTGCAAAAAAGATATTACAACATTCTTGGGGCCTCTGCAGCTATGGCATAACACTATGCAAAATAACAGAACCATTAAGCTCAATTGCTACAACTGGAAATGATTACTAAGTATTTTTGAAAAATATTTCTGCTAGGTTCACAGTGCATGCCTTCAGCAGTTATTACACAAGCATGTGGAGTATAACTGGGCCAATTTTTTTGGAAAAACTGCTGCATCTCCATGTGTATTTGCATTCAGTTATACACTTTGTGATAGATACACAACACCATGCTGTATTTTTGTTGTTCAATCCAATACCAGATTATTTTATTACCTCATACCCATCAATTTTTTTACCCGATACCCAACAAATTTATTACCCAATACCTGACATTTTAACCTGAAAACCCGACCCGATACCCGACGTCAATACCCAAACCCGAACCCGATACCCGCAAAATTTTTAGAACCGATACCCGATACCCGACACAAAATTTTTAGGACCCGATACCCGATACCCAAACCCGAAAATTTTTAAATTCCCAACCCTACCTTCTGCACTTTGAAAAAGCCTATACATCGAACCCCCACAACTGCCCCATTTTTAGTTGTGCACCCAGAGGAGCAATTAGCTATCCATCCCGCTCCCTGGAGCGGCAGAATTCAAGATACCCCTGCCTGTGATAGGAATGCAAACGAAACAGCTCCTGAATCTAATCCTGTCAACTGGAAACTTTAAGCAACTTTCCAGTTGACAAATAAAACTCAATTACTCCAGAAATTCCCCCATCACATAAACCCCACCTCACACCAGAACATGCCTTTGGATTTACAATTTTTTTTGACTTTTTGAATTTTTATACCACCAAAAAAAATTGAAAATTGAATTTTATAGAAAAGTTCAAAAATTCAAAATTCAAATCCTGTCAGTGGGGTCAGCTTTGATGACACTAAATGGAGTAAATGATTGGGGTAAATAGTGATTAAATGTGTGGATGCTGTGAGTTTATGTTTGATAGTTTTCTAGTTCTTTTTGTTCATTTTTTGTATGATATTTATTTGATGTTGTAATTTAGTTGCATATAATCTTCAAGGCTCAATAAAGGGTTGATTGAACATCATTTGATTTAGAATACCGTATTTCTTCTGAAGATCCCGGATACCGTATTTCTTATTTCCGCATCAATGCAGAAGTCTATATTTAGCATTTAGAGTCTTATAAATGGTGGTTATTGTTGCATTTTTCACGTTTTTCTCTCAAAATTTCCACTCTGAAAAAATAAACCCCCTGGGGGTATTTCGAGGAAATACGGTAGACTGAAAATTACACATTCCAGTAAGATGTCAATCATTCAACAAATTCTCAAGATCATTCAACACTCTTTGGATTCTAAATCAATCAATATTCAGGCAGCAGTTGAACATTGACATCAGCATCCTTTAACTTATCATCATATTCATTTTGATCTCTCTCTTTGTATCTCTCTGCTGGCACTGGCTTGTATGCCTCGCAGGATGTTTTAACTTCACCAGTGGTGAAATCCACGTGGCACCACTGCCCCGAGTAGCACACGCAGTTAGCTGAGAACAGAATTTTTTTGTGTATTTGAACTTGATGTTTGCAACTGAGTCATAATGTAAATACAAGCTCACTGGGTAAACTGTTTTTTTTGTTGGAAAGATGCCATGTTTACACGAATTATTCGATTGCCTAGAATAATCCCACCCCCTGCAAGAATAGTGAGGATCCCCTAGAAAGAATCCCCGCAACAATGGAAGATAAAATACTGCCCACATCTTCAAAAACAATTGATGATTTGTTTTGTTATAGATCATATTTGATGAAATGAATTGATGGAAACACGCTTGATAAGTTTGACAAAAACAATAATTCCCCTTGAATACCCTCCCCCCTAAAAAAACTTATGAAAAATAATTCCTGGGGGAATTATTCAAGTAAATACGGTAAATTTTATAGTCTACAGTGTAGACTATACACTAGTGATGGAAAAAGCGCCAGATCTTTGGCGTCAAGCGCCAAAAGCGCCATTCCACTTTTCATGGGTGTGGGTGGCACTATGTGCCAATGGCGCCACAGCAACGTAGCGCCAAGCACCACACGTGCCATGGCACTGTTTGCTTTGGCGCTAACGCCAGGTGCCAGCGCCATGGCACTTTTCCATCACTAGTCTGCACATAAAAAATTAGGCAGAAAAAGAGCAAATTTACCGGAAAATAGAAAATGAGGCAAAAAGCAACAGAAAAATTGTCAGAAAATGGAAATTAAGCTGGAAATAGGAAACATAAAAAATTGTACACGCAGGGTGATGCTACGTCTACATTCTCCACATGGCTACAATATCAACCTTCCAGTTTCTGTTTTTTGTTTTCTGCTCTCGAACTTTTTTATGTTTCCATTTCAGTTTTTATGCCTTATTTCCATCTTCTGGCTAAATTCTCTTTTTTCTCCTAATATTCCATTTTCAAGGCTCAACTTTCTGTGTTCTGTTTCAGCCAAACTGGTTTTATGTGAATTTCTGTTATACCAGCAAAATTTCTGCTAATTTGTTCCATTTCTAGCAAAATTTCTGCTTATTTTTTATGTTCCAGTGAAATTTCAGCAGCTTATTTCTGTTTCCACGCAAAGCTCATGTTCCGTTTTTCCTTTTCCGCCCTTAAATTTTTCCATTTTCTACAAATTGCAAATTTTTTTTCATTTCAATGTCTTTTTTCTGACAAGTGCCAACAATTTTCCTTCGCCATTTGCCGGATAAAAGTGTTGTTGCATACATAAAGCATGAGTTATGAAATGTCATGCCGACTACCAAACTTGATGTGTGTGCAATTTAATTTCAACTCAATGCATATAATCATGTATTCTGTCAATAATGCTGCGATTACAGCTTGGGCGTAAAATTGACCAGGCGTAAAATTGATTTTGGGCATAAAATTAATTACAGATGAATGGATAAAGATACGACATTGTTATTTCAGCCAAACAAAGCTTAGATTCAGATGTTTCTTGTGTCCAAAGCTCACGAGTTTATTTTAATTGTACTGGGAGTTATGAATTTTAGCACAATTTTTTCAATTATGCGCTGTAGGTTGCATAAAATTAGGGTGTAAAATTAAAAAAAATTTGCACCAAAACTCATAACTTCTAGTACAATTAAAATAAACTGATGAGCTTTGGACACAAGCAACATCTGCATGTGCTCTTTCTTTGACTGAAATTACAAATGCAGGTAGTAGCTTTAGTAGTGCATTAATGCTTTAGTAGCCGGTAGTTATGCATTAGACTTTACATTTGACACCTTACTTTACATGTTACTTTACATTTGACACTTTGAATGACAATTGACATTTGACTTTGCATTTGGCTTTACAATTTGACACTTTACACTTTACAGGCTTGGGATTGCCCCCAGGTCGACGCACTGAGAGCATGAAATACATGAAAGTTTGTCTCGATGTCGCCGATATTGCAATATGAAATGTTTTACCCAGATGTTGGTATGGAAATCACGATTTCGTCATTTTTCAGCTGTCAGCCAACTCTTTCTTTTTTTCGATTTCTTAGTTTTCACTGCCCTACAGCTGAAACATGAGGCCAGTGAAAATAAAGGAATGCATGTACGAGCATACAAAAATCGCGAGTTATGTGAATGTGAGTAATGTGCCCGACGAAATCGAAAAAAAGAAAGAGTTGGCCGATGGCCAAAAAATGACGAAATCGTGATTTCCGGGCCTAAATCTAAGTAAAACACCTCATATTGCAATATTGGCGACATCAACTCAAATTTTCATGTATTTCATGAAATGCCATGCTCTCAGTGTGTGTGCACGCCCTCCCTACCCTACAAAATCTGTAGGTAGAATTAAATGTGGTCCCAGGGGGTTTATCAATACACTAGCAAATTATGAGGGGGGGTGTTAATTCGAAAAGGGCTTATTCAATGGGGTTTATAATTTTATCAGAAAAGTGAGGGAGGGGTCGTAGTACAGGGCAAAACATACCCAAAACTGGTAATAAATGAGACCAAACAGGATATAATGGTATGTTAAGATGTCTAAATGTAGGTATCCCGTTTTATCACATTCATTACCAGTTTTGGATATGTAAAAGCCTATATTTATTACAATCCATCTCGAAAATTTCTGGGGAAGTAATATACCCCTCCCCCTCCAATACCCCCCCCCCCTCGAAACCCCCTCTGGTAGGGTTCGGACGATACATCGTATCGAATATCGGATATCGACTGTTTTTTTCATATCGAATATCGAAATCGAAATTTAAAAAAAAAATCGAATATCGACCATTTTTCGATATTTTTCGATATTTTCTTCCATTTTGGAAACGTTGAGTGTATTGACACCTCGCAAACGGGACGCTACACCTTTTGTGAGGCGCCAGTATTAACGGTGCAACGTTCCCAATATATTTGAGTAAAAGAAGACTGTCTGGTCTGACCTCAGTGTGCAGTGCTGTCTTGCAGTTTTGGGATTTTTGGAAAGTTTTTGGCATTATTCATTGAGTGCTAATGTACTGAGCAAACTGCATGCTGCACACTGAATATTACCATAATTTGATGAATATAATGAGTGATCACTTCTGCTCAACGTCATTCCATTGTGGAAAGTGTTGCATAATAAACACTTCTTTTTTTGATTTTAGGTTCATTATTCAGAAGTGATATGGTAGATTTCAGTGTGAAGTGTACACAGTTCACAGTATAACATGCAAAATGCAGTGAGCACTTCCCATTTGCTGGCAAAATTGGCAATGCACCAGCCAGCCAAACAATGTGCCAGTCTTTAGTGTTTTATTCATGCATTTATTCAGCACTGCTGGGAATATTTATGAGCCTCAAAAGCATCAAATTTGAACCGAGGAAATGCTGATATGCTGTATTTTTGCAACATGCCTTCAAGCAATTGGGTTATAAGTATTAAGTGTAATGTCTACCATGGATGTATCCAGGATTTTTGAGCTTGTTTACCAGGTCCAGCGAACGGGAGGGGGAGGGGCTCAGCCCCCCCCCCCTAAAATTGTTTTCCCTATATAGGGATGGAAATGCATTTTGGTGCTACCGCCATACAAAGGTGCCACGCCATGGCACTATTGGCATTGCCGCTAGAGCCAGGAACTGCTTTATATGTATGTAAATATGCATACATATACAGTGAAAGTCGCAAAAATGTGTTCATTTCCAAGAATACTGGATTACAGGGACCGATCTGCTGAAAATACAATGCATGGGGATGAAATTGCGCGCTTGCATGCAAAATTTGTTAAGTAACATCAAAAATATATTGGTAAAGTTGCATTTTCCAGGACTTTTCAGGTCTCACCACGGGAAGGGGGCTCCCCCCATGAATACATCCTTTATGTCTACCAAATATTGTTTGCTTGATACAGTTTGATTCATCTTGTTTTTAATTCATTTTCTCATTTTGGCTTTAGTGAACCTTGTTAAAATAACTTGCACCATTCACATTTAGTAAAGAGATGATCAACCATGTTTGCTACTACATGAAAATACAATATGCCACATATGCCTTGCTATAAATACATATCGTATTTCCTCGAAATACCCCCCAGGGGGGGGGGGTTATTTTTTCAGAGTGAGAATTTTGAGGGGGGGGGGTTAAACGAGGGGGGGGGGTTTCGAGGGGGGGTTTATTATTTCGCCAGAAATTTTTTGAAAACCAAGTACTAAATTGTCGTCTGAAACGTACGCAGACGTCGAAAATGCAACAAAAATCGCCATTTATAAGACTCTAAAGACTTGTATAAGTGTGTAGACGTATAATCACTGTTCTCACATAACAGAGTCATCGTTTTTAACGTGTGTTTTGCATTACCCAGATGACAAACCGCAGCCTTTGTCATTTACATTCTCTATACACTACATTTGGGGGGGGTATTTCGAGGGGGGGGGGGTTATAAGTTCATAGTGTCCATTTCGAGGGGGGGTATTTCGAAGGGGGGGGGGGTTATTCGAGGAAATACTGTACAATGGCAACATATCAATATCGAGTATTGACCATTTTTTTATATCGAGTGCCAAATATCGATATCGAGGGTCCATATTGTATCGATATCGAATATCGAGTTTCACAAAAAAAATATTGAATATCGATATCAAAAAGTTATATCATCTGAACTTTACCCTAAGGGTATTTCAAGGAAATACAGTAGTAAACTAGTGCGCAGCGACATTGACCAACCGTTGCGAACATCTACGTGGTGCTCGACCACCACAAAATCGGGCACAACAGTATAATTCCACGGCCCACTCCCTTTAAAGCTGGCAAAACTGAATAGAGTAGAGATCAGGTTATCCCCATTACTTAGCCGCTTAACCGTAGGTGGCACTACCAACGATGGGTAAGTTTTCCAAAAAAACACTTTCTGTGTTTTGAGTTTTTCAAAAATGAATACCTGTGTTTTGAGTTTTTTTCCTGGAAAAAACGTGAGTAACTTTGCCTTTATTGATGTGTTTTTTAATAAAAAAACTCAAGTTTCTTGAGTTTTTTCTTTCAAAATGAGTTTTTCAAAAAAAACTAGAGTTTGATTTATTCTGAAATTCTGATTTACAGCAGATCAATGTGGAAACAGCGGTTTTCTTATAAAATATTGGTTTTGCACATGTTTTGACACCACATACCTTATTACCTCCAATATAAGGTATACCTCTAATATAAGGTACCCTCTAATATACCGTATTACCTCGAAATACCCCCAGGGGGTTTATTATTTCACCAGCAAAATTTGAGGGGGGGATAATTCGAGGGGGGTGTTATTCGAGGGGGGGGGTCTATTATTTCTCCAGAAATTTTCGAAAATACCCCATACGGAGACGTAGAAAAATCGAACAATTACGTAGATGTGGTATGTGTTTATAGGCATATATAACTGTATATACACATATACTCGGCAGACACGATACTCTACAAACAGATAGGAGTTATGTCTTCAGCTGGCAGACGGCCAGCCGAGAACTTATCACAGGGAATAGTACTTTGCTGACAACTCGCTGCCAGCTCACTTGCCAAGCAGCAAAAATCGGGCCTAGCTCGCTGACAACGTTTTTGCACCTCGCTGCCAGCTCGCTGACATGTTTTTTAAATGCTGTAATGTGTTTATTAAATAGGTGCTTTCAGTAAGCTGACAGCTCGCTGCCAACTACACTGCAGCCTTTTACAGCTAGCTGCCAGCTCGCTGCCACACGCTGACAACTCGCTGCCAGCTCGCTGCCAAGTGTAAACAACTGCTTGTCAGCTTGTTGTCTCCTAGCTGGCAGCGAGTTGTCAGTGAGGTACTATTCCCTGTGTATGGAAAGCGTGCTGATGGCCAAGTGATGACCATCAAGCCGATGTGATGGCGAGAGTTGACGATGGTACGAAAGTGATCACGTCATGTTGGAGTGTTTCCTCCAGAAAAATGTACGGCGTAATGTCATCCGAGCATACCCTTCCCTAACGTCACTTAGCCATCACTTTGAACGTGTGTTCTGCATTGCACAGATCACAAACTACAGTATTTGTCATGTACGTTCGCTTTACACTCAATTTTAGGGGGGTATTTCGAGGGGGGGGTTATTATTTCCTCAGCCGAATTTTAGGGGGGGGGTACTTTGAGGGGCGGGGGGGTTATTCAAGGGGGGATAATTCGAGGTAATATGGTAAGGTATACCTTTTGGCTTTTTTGAATGTGATGAAATAAATATAAGACATACCTCTAATATAAGACATCTGGCTGTGTGCCAAAAGTATAAAATCGTACAAACCGTTGCCAACGATGGCGCAAAATGATGAAAATGGTGCCGAACCACCCAGACAACTCTGTCAATTTGTATTAATCCTGGTTCACCATTGCATTACATTCCAGTTCGATAAAATGAATTGCATTGTTTTTCACTTTTGGTCATATGTTTGAAATATCTGACGAAAACTATATAAGGCATACCGTATTACCTCGAAATACCCCCGGGGGGTTTATTATTTCGCCAGCAAAATTTGAGGGGGGGATAACTCGAGGGGGGGGGGGGGTTATTCGACGGGGGGGGTCTATTATTAAGCCAGAAATTTTCGGAAATTCCCCATACTCAGACGTAGAACAGTTGAACAATTACATAGATGTACATGTGTTTATAGGCATATATAACTGTATGTAGACATAAACCCTACCCTAACATAAGTCAACCATCAGTTTTAACGTGTGTTCTGCATTGTACAGATCACAAACTGCAGTATTTGTCATGTACGTTCTCTTTACACTTAATTCTAGGGGGGGGGGGTATTTCGAGGGGGGGTTTATTATTTCCTCAGCCGAATTTTAGGGGGGTATTTCGAGGGGGGGGTTAATTCAAGGGGGGGGGGGAGGATAATTCGAGGTAATACGGTAACTCTAATATAAGGTACCCTCTAATATAAGGTATACCAAAACGCCGAAAAACAAACTGACAAAATTCATAAAAGGTATACCTTATATCAGAGGTAATACGGTAACATCCGTGTATTCATTCAAATGTCGAAGAAGTCCAAAAAATGTCCACAATGAGGACTAACAATGACCAAAAAAGATTGGAAAATTCGAAAATATTTTCGAATTTTCAAATTTTTTCAGAATTTTCGAATTTTCATTTCACCCCAGAAAAAAAGGCTATTTACACAGGTCCCGGCCGGGGACCGGGACCCGGCAAAAAATAACTTTTAGTCAAAAGTGAATAATTGGCGTGTATGGGTTATTTGCATGTTAATAAGGTGAATTATCACCAAATTAGCATGCACAAAATTTTTGCAAGACGGTTACACCTGCCGATGCATATTCTTTGGGCCGGGTGTAAAATTGTTCCGACTAGTCTCAAATTTGGCATGCGTGTACTCCTTTGTTTAGTGAGTATGCATGCCAAATTTTAGCTCCAGGCGGTTACCGGTTTTCATTTTATTCATACTTTAATTGTTTTCGATCACTGTATTTTTGTATAGTGATCGAAATCCTGGTCCCCGGCAATGTGGAAATGGCCCCAACTGGGGTCAAATGTCCCCAGTGAGAAAATTTATTTTTCAGTAAACAAAGAATTTTGGTCCCCGACCGGGGACGTTTGTCCCCGGCAGGGGACAAATTTTTAGTCCCCTGCCGGGGACGAACGTCCCCGGTCGGGGACAAAAATTCTTTGTTTACTGAAAAAAAATTTTTCTCACCGGGGACGTTTGACCCCAGTTGGGGCCATTTCGACATTGCCGGGGACCGGGCCCCTGCAGGATTTCGATCACTATACAAAAATACAGTGATCGAAAAAAATTAAAATATGAATAAAATAAAAACCGGTAACCACCCAGAGCTAAAATTTGGCATGCGTACTCACTAAACGAAGGAGTACACGCATGCCAAATTTGAGACTAATCGGAATAATTTTACACACCTGCCCAAAGAATATGCATCGGCGGGTATAACCGTCTTGCAAAGATTTTGTGCATGCTAATTTGGTGATTAACATGCAAATAACCCATACACGCCAATTATTTACTTTTGAAAAAAAATTATTTTTTTGCCGGGTCCCGGTCCCCGGCCGGGACCTGTGTAAATAGCCAGAAAAAAACACTTAAAAATCGAATTTTTTTTTCAAACAATTCGAAAATTCAAAAATTCAAAAATTCGAAAATAGTTTTCGAATTTTTCTGGGAATTCAAGGCAACAAAATGCACTGTTAAGTTCAACGCGCTAAATAAATTGACAATTGATATGCGATGGGTCTGAAATATCGTCACGTAACTAAAAAAAAACAAAAAAAAACATTGAAATGGTGTCCGTGGCAGCCGTTATGAAGAATGCATGGAGCAACCCAAACAATTAGAACCGCGGCGGCCTACTTCCGCGGAAACAGATGCCGGTCCATCAAAAAAATGCTTGCGTTTTTGGAAGGCATTCAGCCCCAGGGAAAATGGCGCTGCAATGGTGCTGCTCATGCTAGTTCACTACGAGATTTTGGGAAACTCATATATTAGCTCAGAACGCCTTTGAGATTACCAGAATGAGGTGTCCGTCAACTGATGTTTGTGGCGATTAAGAATAACTCATTCCAGTAAACTCAAATGTGTTCAAAGCTAATTTATGAGTTTACCAAGATCTGGCAGTAAACTAGTGTGTGCAGGCGCAATGTGCAAACAACTCAGTAAAAAATGTACTCTGTAATTGCTGAAGATTTGTGCAAGTTGATGCCGTTTTTTAAATTGTTATTTTTGTGAATGCTATGTTTTCATCAATTCATAAATCAATGCGTGAATGAAATGAAGAAGTGGCAAACTGGTTCACATATGTGTTTCCACCATTTGTCATGCTAAATTACAGTGAAATTAAGGTTAATAGGGGATCCAAACATGAAAACAGTCCAAATACAGTGTTTTACCCTTCAAATTGAATATTTTTCTAAAAGAATTCGTAAATTGCCAAAAAAGATTTGAAAATTCGAAAATTGAATTCGAAATTCAAAAATTTATTTGCGGAAAAATTCGAAAATTCATTTTAGAAAAAACACTTAAACATTTAAATACTTTTTTCTGGGAGGTTTGCCATCGTCAATGAGGACATCCACATCACAACAGCAGCATCAACAAAATGCCCAGGAACGACAATTTATGCAGTACTTTCAAAATTCGCATTTATAGATATGCACTGTTTGGAAGACTACAGAATTGATTTGAACTACAACTATACTTAAACATGTTGAAACTTAAGTTGTCAAATCCACCAGGAGATGTGCATGCCATCTTTAATTTCTTTTTTTTTGTTCCATCATAAAATATGAATACATTTTGTACACATTTACATACTTTACATTCATATCTTATATTGTTTAGTTTAATTGAATTCATGTGCATTCAACTGCTTCGCTGAAAAAACTCAAAAAAACTTATTTGTGTTTCCGTGTTTCTGTGTTCTCAAAAAAAACTTATTTGAGTTTCGAGTTTTTCAAAATTTGTGAGTTTTCGTGTTTCTGTTTAAAACAAAAACACAGAAACTCAATGAGTTTCTGTGTTCGATTTCTGTGTTTTTTTCCATCGTTGGGCACTTCTCGGTAGCCATTTTGGTCTCCAAAAAATTGGATAATTGTGCAGCCTTCATGAAGGGCGTTCCTATTATAGATTTCGTGTTTGATTGGGGGATCTATGTCGCTCAAAGTCACCATTGAATCGATGCCCTGAAAAATGGGTTGGGGGGCTCTCTGAAGTCAGAAACATAGTTGTATTTACGTATTTACCTAGAGACGTAGAGAAGTATTTACCTTTTACTTGACAAATACGTATACCGTATTTCCTCAAAATACCCTCCCAAATTGAGTGTAAACAGAATGTACCGTATTTCCTCGAAATACCCCCATGGGGTTTATTTTTCAGGGTGAGAATTTTGAGGGGGTATTTCGAGGGGGGTAAATCGGGGGTGGGGTTAATTATTTCGCCAAATTTTTAGAATTTTCGGATTTTTCAATGTGGGATTATTCTTTTCTCACGCGTCTAACATGGGGGGATGATTCGAGGGGGGAATTATTCAAGCAAATATGGTATACGCTAATTTATTTAGCGATGACGCTTTTATACGCTTGTAGCGAATCCTATTTATATACATGGTCCGGCTAAAAAGTCCCCGGGCAGTGCTCGCCATTCGCGCTAGGGGTAAGCTACGCCCATAAAATTTTGTCAGGTAAGATATCAGATGTTTTGAGTTTTCACCCAAAATTTCACCCCTCTAGCTCCACCCACTGCGGAACTGTGGGGTTACAATTTTGGTCATTTTGTACTGATGTACACATGGTGCTCTAGCTCAATGCTGCTTTAAGTTGTGATCATGAAACTTTGGCTAGTGTAAGCCAATGTGTTGGCAATGTGCTGATAGTATTCAACACTTTCATACACATTATTGTTTAAGGTAAAATTGATATGCAGATCAGGGTGCAAGAAACGTGGGAATTGTGTTGAATGTTTTTGGTGATCATCTGAGAAATTACAACAATCATGGATTGCAGTGATTTTAATTTTGTTTTGAAATATACAATAAATGATTTATGTGAATACAATTTCCCTATGTTTCATTACTAATGTGTGACACACATTACCTGTGTTCAACAGCAGTGAGTAGACTCCAAGGGGGGCTATTTTAAGAAGGAGAGGCAGAATGATGAATTTGGTAGTGAGAGTAGTGACAGTAATGACAATATGGACTGGGCTTATGATATCATAGTTAATGTTGGTTAGTGCTGGCACATTGCCAACACTGGTGGCTTACACTAGCCAAAGTTTCATGTTCACAACTTAAAGCAGCGATGAGCTATAGCACCATGCGTACATCAGAACAAAATGACCAAAATTGTAACCCCACAGTGCCACAGTGGGTGGAGCTAGAGGGGTGAAACTTTTGTTGAAAACTCAAAACACCGGATATCTGAACCTGTCAAAATTTTATGACCGTAGCTTACCCCTAGCGCGAATGGCGACCACTGCCTTTCAGCCGGACCAAGTAAACACCTTCCTGGACAAGTTCACCACCCATTTTTTTATTTCACTTCAGATGCAATATCTCTGGCTATGGGAGTGGTACAAAGGTAATATTTGGTGGATATATAGTCCTGACACCCCGCTACTCCGTATCAATGGGGGAAGGTGCGGCGACTCACTACAGGGTGGGTCGCCTTATATGCAAACATTTTTTGTGGCTTTTTCGGTGTCCCAGACAAGTTCACCACCCACTTGATTAGCTACAGTACGAGGGCCATATCTCCAGCTGTGAGGGCGAAAGAAAACTGAAATTTGGGGGATGTCTTGCAAACAACCCCCTCTCACAATATATTTACAAGTGGGTGGCCGCCAACGACTCACTACAGCATGGGTCGCCACACATACAGTTGTTCATTTTTTTAAACAACCCAAGTCTCCCAAAAACGTTTGCAACCCAACTGCATTATAAAAAATACCTGATGGTGAATGCATACCTTGTGATGAAGCCACCGAGGTCAGTGTCTTCTACCACCGAATCCGGTTGCTTCAAGACCGTAGTGAGAAACGGCCTTTAGAGTGGTTGATTTCCCGTTGTAGCCGAACGTCCACTTGTCGACAGCCAAGTTGAGTTTATTTCGTGGTTGCGTGTTGAAAGAGGTTTCAAGATTGTTTCAGGTACTTTATTTCGATCAGATACAGCGTGATACAAAAGCGCAAAGCCTAGCGAGCTTCCTAGTCGAAGTTTCTATCGCTAGCTTATTTTCTGGGTCGGTACTGGGTCATAAGACTGAAGTAAAAACTTCCAAAGTAGCTAAGACACAGAAAATGATGTATAAAACATAGCTACAATAATTTCCTAAATTCAAATGCACAAATAAGTCATAAATGCAACAAATAAACACATCTAGCCGAAACAGTTGCCTTATACTGCGCGTGCATACATTCAAACAATTATGGTAAAGAAATACCAGGTACAAATTGGGCTAATGGAAAAACTATTAATCTTGAGAGGCGCGAAGTCGGCAAACTCGGCCGATTTACTAATTTGCTTCAATTTGTCAGAAAACATTGACGCACATTGGAACTAATATAATAGGGTTTGGAAACTGTAAATAGTGGTGTAAATGTTCCTAATGACGTAAATAGAGCAGGGTATTCAATACAACAATGATAATCACTTCCTGAAAACGTATACCTCATAATGGACAAATTGGGACTTATTCGAAGTAAGTGGGTGTATAAATTGAGCAGAGTTTGTAATATATTTAGCTTGAGCAGGGTATTATTATAAATATCAAAGTAAATATAATATAAAGTAGTGAGCAGGGTTATAACAATTATGCCTACGCGAAGGGCTTCGTAAATACGTACAGTAAATGATAGTTGCGCGCAGGGTGCTATTTCTCTATTAGGACGCTGGCCAAAGTAAATACGTAGCACATAAATATTTACAAGATTTGAGTTTATCAACTTGCAAGTAAACCATGTAAATGTATATATAATAATGATCAGAAAATTACGGCGAGTTGAATGAGCCTAATTTCATATTAATACACCTAATAATAACTTATTTGACCTTTTAACCTAAATATTCCATATAAACATATCAAATACTTAAAATACACTTTCCTAATTGAATATTCTCCATGGATAAATAATATGGTGCAGGAAATATGATTTGCGCGGTAAATTAATATAGTGCATGAAATGTAAATTAGTGCAAATAAGTAAATGGACAAATATGAGCCTAATTATCAATTCTCTGTATTTCTTTATCCATTCATTTTGCCACGGTCAGCACATACCTGATATAAAATTGGATAAAATTTGAACCCTAGTTCTGCTCATTAAAAAGTTTTTAGTAGTGCACCCGCCCTGTCTGATAAACAACAGACTGAAAATTTCACTTTTAACCAATTTTTTGTTTCACACTTAAAAAGTTGGTTTACAAAGTTCACTAGGGGAGGGTCTAAGGTTCAAAGTTATGTAAACAACATAACCTCTAAAACGCCTGCATAAGGAAATTTTTTTGGGGTGAATGAAAAAGTTGAAATTTTGTCAAATTTTGTTCCTGTAATGATGTGATTATTACATCATAATATTCACCTATAATAAATTTGTGAAATTTTGATTTTTTGGTTCTGGTGGGTGCCCTACTGAAAAACTTTTAATGAGCAGAACTAGGGTTCAAATCTGACTCAATTTTATAACAGGTATGTTCTCACAACATTTTTTGTAATGCAGTTAGGTGGCAAACTTGTTTGGGACACTTGGGCGTTTTAAAAATGAACAACTGCTGGAGAGAAAATAAGTCCCCCTCGAAAAACTCCCCCCTTTTGAATAACGCCCCCCTCTGGATGAAAACGATACAATACAAAAATACAAAAGAATATTAGCCTACTGTATTTCACCGTGTACAGGGCACCAGGGCACTATACAAATTTGAGGGCTTTTTTGGAACACTTTCCACGTGGTGGCATAGAGCCTGTGCACTATGCATTTCACTTGACAGTGTGCAGTGATTCATAAATACATAAAGTCGGCAGACGTATCGCCCTACAAACATTTGCGTCAATCTCTCCAGTAGAGAGTGCATGACGGCTAGCATTGAAAAAAATGAACAACTGCAACACTCGTTAGCAAAACATACCCCGAATTTCAGGTTTATACCAGCCTTACAGCTGGAGATACGACCCTCGCAGTGTAGCTAATCAAGTGGGTGGTGAATATGTTTGGGACACCAAAAACTCCGAAAAAACTTGTTGCGTATAGGGCAACCCACCTTGTAGTGAGTCACCCCACCTCCCCCCATTGAAGCATAGTAGGGGGATGTTACAACTTTATATTTTCAAAGTTTCAGCTTTAAAGCACCCCCATAGGCGGAGATATTACATCTGAAGTGAAATAAAAAAATGGGTGGTGAACTTGTCCGGGAAGGTATTTAGTTATATCCTATTTGGTCACGTTTATTACAGGTTTTGAGTATGTAAAAGCGTATTTTTTACTATGGATTTCATGAAAATTTTTGACGAAAGGATAAAACCCATCGAATAAGCCCCCCCCCGCTCGAAATATCCCCCTTAAAATTTTCACTCTGGAAAAACCCACTGGGGGTATTTCGAGGAAATACGGTACATGTTATATAAGTTTATAGACTCCTACATATGTTGGTTATTGTTGCATTTTTATACGTTTACCTACATGCATTATAAACAACTAATTAGTACTGCGATTTCAAGAAATTTCTGGCAAAATAATTAACTCCCCTCACCCTCGACATACCCCCCCTCCTTTAACCGCCTCAAAATTTCCACTCGGAAAAAATTAAAAATAGTATACTTTGAGGAAATACAGTACTGGAGTACTGCGTAAATATGCTCACGTTTCCTCCAATAAAAATAACTGTATTGACATTTACGTATACTTTTTGAACGTACGCGAGTACAGAAAACGTATTCACTGAAGTTCAATTATAAATTTTAGTGCTATTTTGAAACATCAATGCGGACATGACTCAGATTACACTAAGAATTACTTATCAGGTAAAAAATGCATCTTTGGTGTAAGAGCAAAGATTGACAAAATCCCTCCCTTTTAAATTTTTTTAACAAAAGTGTTTTACTCACCTTTTACACGCTCTAGAAGTGAAACAATTACTTTACATTTTCTGTACTCAATGGGAGTAAAATAACATTTTTTATGTTTACGTTTACTTTAAAAAGTTCAGTACTTTTAACAACTCAGGTCAGAGAGAAATGAAGGAAGTTGAAAAACACCCGCACCAGTTTTATAGGTGCCCATTGAGTGTTGATTTGATATCCAGCGTCATTTTCTAAATTAGCTGATTCGGTGAACAGTTTGTCATCTGTATACGAAATGTGACTGGGGATCTGCGACACGTTTGGTTTGAACTGTAAGAGATGGCTATTGGTCAACTTCAATTTATAAATTTTCATAATATTTTGTTTCTAAAGCCGGAATTAGAGCTCAGCGTGATTTGGCGTAAAATGATGATGTAAAATTATGTCGTAAATTAATTAAATCAAAATACACCAAGGTACGGTGTCGAAATTTCAGAATTGGATAGTTCTAGTAATTGTGTTTTATTTTGCAAAAATTTTATATAAAAAAATCATTATTTTATTAGTTATTAATTTTACGTCAAAATTGTAACATTTTACGTCAACATTTTACATCAAACATTTTATGTCAACAAAATTTTTGCCTAAAATTTTGATGTGAATCAACAACTTATGTCGAAACATTTTTAAAATTTTCGAAACATAACACATAATTACTAGAACTATCTAATTCTGAAATTTCGACCACGTACCTTGGTCTATTTTGATTTAATTAAATTTACAACGTCATTTTACGCTGAGCTCTAATTCCGGCTCAAAGGGTTGCTGTTTATGAGCCACAGGGAATATCTTCAGGACTGCTACCACCTACACAAAATGTCATTAGCACTGCTTCAGCTGACAGTTTGCATACTGCACACACGCTATTAGAGTGTCAACATTTCATTTTCCATGTCCACTTTCCGCAGGCACTTTTTTCAATTTCATTTCCATTTTCTGGCCACAATTTTTCTCTTTCTGTTTTTCTGGCTTACTTTTCATTTTATGGCTAAATTTTCTGTTTTTCTACCTCATTTTTTGTTTTTTAAACTAATTTCTATTTTCTCAACCTTCTGTTTTCCTTTCTGATCTGGCAAGTCAAGCACATTTGGAGTGGGTTAGTACTTGGATTGGAAACAGTCCGGTAGTGATGGAAAGTGCTTTGGCACTGGTGCCTGGTGCTAGTGCCAAAGAAAAAAGCTATGGCACTTTGCACTATATTGCTGTTGTGCCATTGGCGCTTGGTGCTGCGGTTTTGAAAAGTGCCTTTTGGTGCTTGGCAATATTTTTGCCTTGCAACAGCAACAAAACACCTGGTGCTTGCAACAGCACCAAACCAAAAAGCACCATGGTGCTTCTGGCACTTGGCGCCATTTTCCTCTGGCACCATTGGTGCTTGACACTAAAGCCCTGGCACATTTTCCATCACTACAGCATGGGATTGGAGACAGAGACACCCCTATTGCTATATGAAGGCTGTGCTTCTAAAGGTACCAATCTACAAATTTTTCAAATTTGAGTTAGGACCATTTTTGGAGTCCACATAAAAACGCACTCAAAAAATATATAATATGTGGGAGGTGCGAAATTCAATTTTGAGATATGTGGGGTTGAAAAATGCAAAAAATAGCAAAATACAGTTTATGTAATTTAAAAAGTACTGATCTGATCTGAAATTGTAATTTTAAAGGTACCGATCTGCAGAGTTGGAAAAACGCATTTACGTTTACCCGAAATACCTGGTTATTCGGGTATTTATATTTACGTTTAGGTTGACGTTTTCCAAAAATACCATTACGTTTTGTTACGTTTTCCTGACCGAAATACCCGGGTACTTTGGAAAACGTAAAAATTGTGATATTAAGGTGTTTTGAGTGGCTGCACCCTCAGAAGAAACTGCATATTGCCATGAATTCTCTACCGATTTTGATGGTTGACCACTTAAAATGGTCAGAATGACGTGGCGATCACTTTAGTCCCGCAATTAGAATGAGTACAAACAACACCTCGAATATTTAATACACTCCAATACATAGCCACTAATTGTCCACTGACCGGAGTAAATGCTGTACATAAAAATGCAACTGTTTTTTGTCATAAACTGACAATAAATTATGAACAAAATAATGAAAGAAATGTAATATTTATGATAAAAATTCAACACAATTTTAGGTTCCGTCTTCAGATAGGTATGACAGATGTCACAGTTAGGGTTCAAACGGGATTGACTTTTCAGGATCGGGATCGGGATTGGTTTTTTGAGATTTCGGGATCGGGATCGGGATCGGGATTGGCCGGGATTGGGGTCACGGGATCGGGATCGGGATCAGGATTGGCATTTTTTGGGGGATCGGGATTGGGGCTTTGGGATAGAGATTTTGGCCAATTTTTTGGCATCCACAGTTGTTCATCAAGGTCTAAAAACACTGTTGGATGCCATAAACGTGGCATAAAATGAACGCTGGGGGTTTGCGTTCACATTTTTGCATGCAAAAACGTCGTTTTTTCACTTCTGATAATTTCCACTAATTTTTTCGGGATCAGGATCCCGGACTTTGGAGTTTCTCGGGATCGGGATCGGGATTTGAAAAGTTTCGGGATTGGGATCGGGATTGGGACTGTTAAATCCCGGAATTTCACGGGATCCGGGATCGGGATCGGGATCCCGTTTGAACCCTAGTCACAGTATATTTGATGAAACATTTTCCAAAATAAGCTAGGCTAAACAAACAGTTTTAAAAGTTGCAATGCACTGAAACAGTGGCTGTAAAGTGTCCACATAGCCATGCTGGGCTTTTGAAATTTGGTAAAAGTATCCATTTGGGATGTGGAAACATTTGAGCAAATTATTTATCAGACTGAATTACAAAAATATGTAATTTTTGCTCAATTTTGATGTCGATATCATCGTTGTGTTAAATTAAATTATCATTTGTTATAGTTGTCTGACTCGATGTTGTTCATTATGGTGAGCATGTAGTGCTAAAACATAAAGATATTGTATGGAAATCAGTGATTGACCCGAATAAAGGTGAAAAAAATGGTATTTTCCAAAGCAAAATGGCAAATACTACGCGTATTAAATTTTTACATTTACGTTTTTTTTACGTATTCCTCGGTATTTTAAAAATACCTTACGTTTTAGTATTTATACTTTAGATTTGGAAAAGGTATTTACGTTTACGTTTACGTTTTCCAAAAATACCAGTATTTGTACAACTCTGCCGATCTGCACAATATTTTTTGTCCTTCTCTAAGTACCGATGTCAAATCGGCACTTTTCAGTGCAAAAACTCATTTTGTGATTTTTTATTATGGGTAAAGTACCGATCTACATCTATCTGATTTTGTGCTTTCAAGGTTCCGATCAGGGTTGGTTTTTTAAAAATCATTTGTATATAAATTGTATAAAAATGTATTTTATTTTTGTTTTATTCTTGTTTCATTAAATTAGTTTTTATTTTAAAATAATAATAAAATAATAAAATGGACCATTTTACAAAAAATTTACAAAAATTTTACAGAAATTTTACAAAAAATCAGAATCTTGCATGCAAAATCAGAAAAATGTTATAATTAGACCTAAACATGAAAAATGTGTGACAAATTTTTCCATTATATTGCAGAAGTTGCATGCAGTAGGTATTGTTAGCTAGTTGCAAGTGTTAAGTTACAATTATCAATAAGAATGGTTTGCATTTTCAGTAGAAGGATTACTGGAGTGTGCTGGGCGCATTTGTAAAACATCATGCAAAGTGTCAATTGTCATGACAAATGTAGTAAAGAGTCAATTGGCATCTCAAATGTCAAGCAAAGTATAATTGTCATGACAAATGTCATGCAGAGTGTAAATTGTGGATCTGAATCTTATGTTTTGGTATCCAAACCTTATATTTTGGTATCCAAATCTTATGTGTTTGTATCCAAATGTTCACATAAGATTTGGTTACAAAAACAACAAGATTTGGATACAAAAGATAAGATTTTATTTATATAACTTTAATTTATATTTGTCATGACAATTGACACTTTACTTAACATTTTCATGAAAATTGACACTTAATATTCCATTTCATATGACATTTTGACACTTTACATGGCTGATAAGATTGGGACTGCCCCATCTCCACGAATGAACAGGTTGAACTATAAACAACATGAACATTTTTTACAAAAAATATGAATTGTTATACAATTTTTACAAAAATATGAATTTGTATACAATTTTACAAAAATTTTACAAAAATTCAAATTTTTATACAATTTTTATTTTTATTTTGAAATTTTCCATTTTAATTTATTTTATTTTATTCTTCAAGTTTCCATTTTATTTTTATTGTATTTTTATTCTTTTCTGAGATTTTGCCAACCCTGGTTCCGATCTTCATGCGCTTCACAAATTGTACCATTAAAAGTACTGATCTACAATGGAGGCAATTCAAGAAATTTTATATAGCTAGTTACACAAGTGTCACCCAAAGACTATACCATGCATAACAATAACCAACAATATACCCCAAGTACCTGTACTCAAGATACCCATACCCAATACTCATGTGTGGGAATTGCATACTGCAAACTTTGAATTGTGATTATCTCATAATGGATTTTTGTGGTTTTAGAAAACTAGAAGCATTGGTTTACTTTTAGAAGCACACCCTTCATATGCAATCTTTTTGTGGTTTTAGAAAACACGATACACCACTACACAAGCATGTAGTGGTGTATTTCACACTGTCACATTGCATGTAATCAGACAATTGCAACTTTATCACTTTGTGCATTTGACTATTTTTTGCATTAAGCAACTTCTACCTGAGCAAGGACCACTGTAGGCTCGTTATCTCCTTTATATGTGATGTCAAAACCTTGTGTCTCAGTGCTGAAAACCATGGTGCCAGTATTGACTTTTGGTTCATCTGAAACTTCATCTGTTACCGGTTGTTCTATGAGCAGTGCTATCCCAACAACGCTGGCGCCCTGCAAACAATATTGAATTGATGGCATTTCACAACTATTCAGCAGCTTAATAGAATAGGTAGTTTAATAGTTCTTTAAATGTACTGAAAAAACCCTCAAATAACTCCCCCTTAATTAACTCCACCCTGTTTATGAGGTGAGAGAAAATAAATCCCCCTCGAAAAACTCCCCCCTCTTGTAATATAAAGCATTTTTACTTTGGCGCTGGCGCCATTGTCGCTTGGCGCTATAGCTTCCTGGCGCCATTGGCGCTTGGCGCCGTGGTCCAGAAAAGCGCCATGGCGCTTTTGGCGCTTGGCGCTAAAACGCTCTGGCGCCATTGGCGCTTGGCGCCGTGGACCGGAAAAGCGCCATGGCGCTTTTGGCGCTTGGCGCTTAAAGCCTGGCGCTTTTTTCATCACTAGTTCAGAGCATCTTGAAAACCATCTTTGATTCCACCGACAATATTTTTGTATTCCAGAAAAACCGCCGCCAATGCATGATTGCATCATTAATGACCTATCAAATGAAAATACTCAACCAGACGCGTGCACCAGATGCGCGCCGGAACACACCGCAACATATTGAATTGTTACATATTTATGCAACAGGCAACCGATAACCGGCACTGGTACTCAGAACCGAAGTTAATACCCGAAAGAATCGAAATTTTTGTATACCGTATTTCCTCGATGTACCCCCCCCCACCCTTGAATTAACCCCCCCTCGAAATACCCCCAGGTGTTTTTGCGCTGGCGAAAAAATAAACCCCCCTTGATGAAATACCCCCGTCTGGAATTATGTACATGATGTATATGTTGGTCGAAGTTTGCATCGCAGCTACACATGTACTAGTTTGTGTAGGGATGGACGTTGATATGTCCAGATATACCCTACTTGGACACGTTGATTACCTGTTTTGGGTATATAAAAGCGTACTCATTATTACGAATTTCGTGAAAATTTCTGACAAAATAATAAACCCCTCCCCCTCGAATAAGCCCCCCCCCCCTCGAAATACCTCCCTCAAAATTTCCACACTGAAAAAATAAACCTCCTGGTGGTATTTCGAGGAAATACGGTATTTACTTGATGAATGAACGAAAATACAATTTTCAGTGGCAATTTCCAAGGTGTTTGTAAAAAATTTGCGCACAAACGCGCATGCCATTTTGACTGACAATTGGTGCAAATTAATCAAAAATCCTCATTTAACATTATCTGGAAAGAGTATTTCACTCACATTTACTCACATGAGTAAAAGAAAAAATTGTTTACGTTTTCTGTACTTGAGGAGAGAGCAAAAACAAAGGTATAGATACAGTATTTGCTTGAATAATCCCCTTGGGGGATTATTATTTCATCAGACATTTTTGAGGGGGACCTATTCGAGCAGAGGAATTATTCAATTACCGTATTTCCCCGGGGGGTGATTGTTTCAGTGCTCCCGAGAGGGGGGGTTTAAACCAGGGGGAGGGTATTTCGAGGGGGGGTTAATTTTTCGCAAGAAACTTTTTTGAAATCCTAGTACAAAATCGTTGTTTGTGATGTGCGCTGGGGTAGAAAAATGCATCAATAACTGACTTGTATAGACTCCTGTAGACTAATATTAGTAAGTAGATGGTATAAACATTGTTCTAACGTGAATCCGACACTGTTTTAACGTGTGTTCTGCACTACTCAGAACACATACTGCAGTATTTGTCATGTACATTCTCTTTACACTCAATCTGGGGGGTATTTCGAGGGGGGGGGGGTGATTGTTTCATAGTGGTTTCAAGAGGGGGGGGGGGGGGGGTCAAACGAGGGGGGGGGGTATTTCGTCAAAATTTAAAAGCATGTTTCCATCAACTCATTTCACAAAATATGCCTTGTAAACACAACATGCCAAATTAGGTATAACAAATTAATCAAATCTTAAAAGGGGGGATTATTCGAGTGGGGAATTATTATTTCCTCACTAGTCTTACAGGGAGGATTATTTGAGGGGGGGTTATTTGAGGGGGAATTATTCAAGGGGGAATTATTCAAGCAAATACAGTAAATAAAGCAGGACACACCTTCATTGGATGCATGCCCCAGGTGACTCTGGTGGTAACAGTTTCCTCAACTTCATCATTGGCCATCTTTTGATGGGAAGCATTTATCTGCAGAGCGTCGATCACACTGCCACCGTCGTCCAGTTTGAAATCTGCACAAAGGAGACTATTCAAAAAAGGTTAATAGCATGTGAATGTTGGAGAAAAAAACACCCACCAATAGCTGTACAGTGTGGTTTTGGTTTTTCGTCCCCTGAAAAGTAATCATTTTCAATCAATGAAACTGAAAAATGGCTATAAAGCTGGAATTACAGCTCGACGGAAAATTATGACACAACGGATAATTATTTTTCACTGCAAAATTATTTACAGAAGAATGGTGATACGGTGTTATAACTTTAGAGTAACGATGGCAAAAAAAGATTAGAAAATTCGAAAACATTTTCGAATTTTCGAATTTTTTTCGGAATTTTCGAATTTTTATTTCGCCCCTAGAAAAAACACTTAAAAATCGATTTATTTTTCAAAAAATTTGAAAATTCGAAAATAGTTTTCGAATTTTTTAGGGAATTCGAGGCAGCAAAACATACTGTTAAGTTCAACGTGCTAAATAAATCAACAATTGATACGCGGCGCGTATGGAAAAGCGAAACGTAACAAAAAAAACGTTGAAATGTCATCCATGGCGGAAGAGGCGGACTTCGACACATCCGTTTTTTATACTGTATTTTCTCGCAATATTCCCCCCTCGAAATACCCACCTCAAAATTTACACTATTAATTTATAAACCCCCCTCGAAATACCACCCCCCCCCCCAATTTGGTGTATAGAGAACGTAATGCAGTTTGTGATCTGGGAAACACAGAACACACGTTAAAAACAATGACTGTGTTGTGTAGAACAGGGGTTTGTACCATCTACGTAATATAAGTATATAGAGTCTTATAAGAGGCAGTTTTTGTTGCATTTTTTGACATCTGTGTTACCTACAAACAACAATTTAGTACTGGGATTTTGAAAAATTTCTGGCAAAATAATACACCCCCCTCGAAATACCCACCCTCGTTTAACCCCCCCCCCCCCAAGTTTCCACTCTGAAAAAATAATATTTAAAGCCAATTTTGTATTTGATGCTGATATTTTATTTGACGCCAATATTCAAATTGTTGTTTTTATTGCCTTTGCTCTGTTGGTGAATTCAATGTATCAATGTGTGAATTAAATGAAGAAGCAGCACACGCGTTTGCATAACTCATTCCACCATTTTTAATGCTTATTTATGGTTAAAATAAGGTCATAACAACTGAGCAGAACATGAAGACAGTCCAAACTCTGTGTTTAAAGCTTAAGATTCAATATTTTTCCAAAAAGATTCGAAAATTATTTGAAAAAATTCGAAAACTAGCCAAAAAAATTTGAAAATTGCCAAAAAAGATTCGAAAATTTGAAATTCGAAAATTAAATTCGAAATTCGAAAATTATTTTGAAGAAAAATTCGAAAATTCGAAAATTCATTTCAGAAAAAACACTTAAAAATTTAAATACTTTTTTTTCGACTGTTTGCCATCGTTACTTTAGAGTTAAGTAGTCCTATAAATTATTTTATAATAAATGTTTTATCATTTTTTCATATTTTATATTTTTAATAATTGTTATTTTATAAAATATATTTTATGTGTGTAAATTTCATTTCATCCTTCATATTATTTATGTAGTAATTAATTTTGTGTTAAATTTTTGTCATCACGGAAATTTCCAATGGAAAATTCTAACAGAAAATTACAAAAAGTGTACCGCAAAATTATTTACTAATATATAAATAATAAGGATAATGAAACAATTGTTACGCACATAAAATACAATTAATATGACTATTTAACTCTAAAGTTACAACATTGTATCTTTCTCCATTCTTCTGTAAATAATTTTGTGGTGAAAAATAATAAATTTAAGGTTTCAATTTGAAAACCCAATCATAATCATGTTGACCTCCTTAAACAGTAGTTTGTGGTATGATCATTTCCATAAAAAAATACCTACCGTATTTCCTCGAAATACCCCCCCCCCTCGAAATACCCCCCCCCCTCGTTTGACCCCCCCCCTCTCGAGACCACTATGAAACAATCACCCCCCCCTCGAAATACCCCCCCCAGATTGAGTGTAAAGAGAACGTACATGACAAATACTGCAGTTTGTGTTCTGCGTAGTGCAGAACACACGTTAAAACAATGTCGTAATCACGTTAGAACAGTGTTTATACCGTCTACATACTAATATTAGTCTACATAACCTTATAAATGGCGGTTTTTGTTGTATTTTTTGACGTCTGCGTACGTTTCAGAAGACAATTTCGTACTGGGATTTGAAAATTTTTCTTGTGAAACAATAACCCCCCCCCCCTCGAAATACCCCCCCCCTCGTTTAACCCCCCCCCTCTCGGGACCACTATGAAACAATCACCCCCCGGGGGGTATTTCGAGGAAATACGGTAATTGCATCCGAAATAATACTAGTGCGCTGAGTGGATGGTGGAAGCGTCAATCAGCCACAGTTGTTAATGCGTATTTACTTCTACTCAAAAAGTACGCATACTTGAGTACTCAGTAAATACGCATACTTTGAGAAAAGTATTTGTACTCGACTGTATGCTTACTTTTTGAGAGTACTCAAGTACAGTACAGTACCGTATTTCTCCGTGTAAACCGCCCCCCCCGTGCACAGCGCCCAGGGCGTTATACTGCTTTATAGTGCCCCGCGGCGCTATGCTAGGTTATATTTAAATGGCAAATCAAGCTGAATGGTGATGAAACGTCCACTTGGTTTGAACTGTTTTGAATGTTGCGTATTGCGGCGCTCATTGTTATTCCGCAGAATGCACGTTTTTTGCATTGAATTCGCTGCACGCTGGGAGGGATCACAAAATATCTAAATATTGACCCAAAAATTTGCTGTGTATAACGCCGCCCCACCCAACGACTGAACACCCGGGCGTTATACGAGTTTAAAAAAGAAGGTTGCTGATAAGTGGCTCGGTTTTGTATAACACCAAGGCGGTTTACACAGAGAAAAACGGTAATTCTTGCGAGTACAGAACGAGTATTTTTGCCATTACAGATACAGACCCTGCTTTTCATAAAGAATACGTACTCATTAAATGAAAGAAAACACCTTTTTGTCGTCCAGGGTAAACATTGATAATGCTCCCTTCTATATTTTCCAGAAAGAAAAAGCAATTTTACTAACTTTTACACTTTCTTGAGAAAAAATACTTGCATTTACATTTTCTGGGAAAACAAGTATTTTATTCTCATTTACTCATGAGTAAAAGTAAAAAATTTCACTTTATGCTTCCTGTACTCAGGGGGTGAGTGAAAACAAAAATACTTTAAGCATACGCGTACTTTGAAAAAAAATCGGTACTTTCAACAACGCTTTATCAACATCAACATGGCAATTCAGTTTTTGAATTGGTTATCAAATTGAAACCATGAAACCTATCTTGTGTGGCCACCCACGATGGCAAAAAAAGATTCGAAAATTCAAAAACTTTTTCGAATTTTCGAATTTTTTTGGACTTTTTGAATTTTTGGGCTATTTACACAGGTCCCGGCCGGGGACCGGGACTAGTGATGTTAAAGGCACCGGGAAAAATGGCACCGCACCGCACCGGCACCTTTGCCAACGCATGGAAAGGGCACCTGGCACCCTGGGGCACCGGCCAGAAAATGGCACCGCACCGCACCGGCACCGGTGCCTTTTGAAAAAAATGGCACCGGCACCGAAGGGCACCGGCGGGTTGCCGGTGCTAGCACCGAAAGGCACCGCACCGGGCTGGAATTTCTGAAGTAAATATCGGGCAGTTTCTCAGTGGTCTCACCTTTGTTAGTGCATATTTCCATGAATTTTCAACCGATTTTGATGGTTGAGCACTTAAAATGATCAGAATGATGTGGCAATCACTTTTATGAAGCAATTACAATGATTACAAATGAAAGATAGAATATTTAATTCACTGTAATGTCCATAGCCACTATTGTCTACTGATCGGAGTTGTTGCTGTACATAGAGAATGGAACTATCTCTGTCATCAACTGACAACAAATTTTGAACAAACAAGTAAGATAAATATAAAATATAAAAATGATTTAAAATTCAACAAAATTTTAGATTCGCTCATCAGATCACGTATCGGGTATAATGGATTTCACAGTAGGTAAATATATTTATTTGATGGGAGGTTTACAAAATAGGCAAAAACGGTTGGGTAAATATATCGCTGTTTTTTGAAATATGAATAAGCACATACTATGGACAAAATTGCACAGCACATGAAGCCTTGGCCGGTGCCTTTCCCGGTGCCTTTTACTTTGGCCCTGGTGCTAGCACCTTTGGCACCGGCAAAAAAATGGCACCGCACCGCACCGGCACCGGTGCTATTCTGAAGAAAATGGCACCAGCACCGGCATGGCACCCCTGAAGATTGCAATGGCACCGCACCAGCACCGGTGCTGGTGCCCTTCGGTGCCCAGCACCGGGGCACCGGTGCCCCGGTGCCTTTACATCACTAACCGGGACCCGGCAAAAAATATTTTTTTTTCAAAAAACAATAATTGGTGTGCATTGGTTATTTCTGTGTTAATTAGGTTAATTAACACCAAATTTGCATGCACAAAATTTCTGCATGACGGTTACACACGCCGATGCAAATTTTGTTGGGGGGTGTAAACTTTTTTCTTTTTTTTTCTCAAATTTGACATGTGTTTTTCAGTAAACAAAGAATTTTTGTCCCCGACCGGGGACGTTCGTCCCCGGCAGGGGACTAAAAATTTGCCCCCTGCCGAGGACAAACGTCCCCGGTCGGGGACCAAAATTCTTTGTTTACTGAAAAAAAAATTTTCTCACCGGGGACGTTTGACCCCGGTCGGGGCCATTTCAACATTGCCGGGGATCGGGCCCCGGCAGGATTTTGATCACTATACAAAAATATAGTGATCGAAAAAAATTGAAGTATTAATAAAACAAAATTAAACATAAATTCGGGGGCCACAACACACACAATCTATCAACCCTCCCATTTATTTAACCCCCGAATTTCTAAATATACCACCCGGTACGCATAGCAATTTTTATACACACAACGGAAATGACCCACATTAATACATCGACCCCACACACGCACCACTATCAAAAACCCATCAAACAAAGCCAACCTAATCTCACGCAAAACGCTACACTGCACTAATCCCGCTCAGCGTAGCCAAATCACACTCGATCAGATAAAAGGGCTCAGCCGCCGCCTGTTGTGCTGCAACGGAAAAGATAAAAACGATTAAAAAACGCAGTGTAGAAACGTATAAAAAGCGCCCCATGTCACTACTTCCTCCATTCGACATCGCTTCGAAAAGTTCAAGGGAACTTAGCTCATTTCACGACATGGCGCCGCCCGCACGTTTCAACAACCGCAACAGCCGGCAGCAGAACCAGCAGAAGAAATCGGCTCCAAACGGCTCGCAAGACGACGCCCCGGCCGCCAAGAAGCCCAAGCGCTTCGCCAACGGCGTCGAGGTAATTTTGTTAGAAGGGTCTGAGTTGGTACAGAGAATTTGTGCTTATGTGCTCGCAATATTTGTCAAGTACATAGTCTGTACTCCATTTCTGAAATTTCCCTTTTTCTCATTAGACAATTTTTGGATACATACAAATTTTTGGAAAACAGATTTAAGCTGGTAAACGCTTAAACCGGTGTGAGGTGCTGGTCACTCAAACTTTTTCTGTTCCACTCTATTTACGGAAATCCTACGGCCAGGCGCTAAAAGCTCGCCCACCAGCATTTGAAATACAAAAAAACTTAAAATGACATCACTGTCAATGTACAGCAGCTAGTGCTCTCTCGGCGCTGTATATACAGTGCAGTCTAAATACACATTCAGTTCTTTACTTTGGTTAAATAATAAATCGACAAAAATCCTATGACAGCAGAGCTTTAGTGAAGGTATACTGGGCTCTGCCGATTAGGTCGGTTCTTTGGTCTGCTATTCGCCGTACGGGTTCAGCAGATGCAAATTACAACCTTTGGATTAACTTTGTACTTTCGGTTCGCTATATACGTGCTGGCACACCAGGTTCAGGTCCCTGCCAAGCACAGCGAACCTTGCAAGCATAGGGTACGCCCTTCTCTTGTTACTCACCACTATAAAAACATGCAAATTTTCCACCCCCCCACCCAACCAGCCCGAGGCTCCCACCATCGAGTCCAATGCCGCGGCGATCAAACTGATCTGCAACCAGCTCAACCGCTACAACGTCATCTGGAAGAACCACGGCATCGACCCGCGCACCACCAGCAAGCAAGAGATCAAGAAAATTGTCCGCAACCTGATGGCCGGCAGCATGGGCCTCGGGAGCGACCACGTCTGCGTGCGCGAGTTGGACACCGTGGATTTCCGCGGTGGGGTCATGGTGGTTGGTTCGGACACCCTCTACATTTTTTCGGATGTTCCTATTTGGTAAAAAATTCTTTTACGAGAGATAACCGTACCCAGCGTGCACATTTTTTTCACTCTCTTTTCGCTAATTCCACACTTTTTTGTAAACTTTCGTGTTCAAATTTGTGTTCAAAAAACTTATTACACAATTTCAAATAAGCCTACTATCATAAAAACTACAAAACTTACAGTCACGCTGTATACATCACCTACTAAGCTCACACCACACCTTTTTTCACCAAAACCATCACCCCCTCCCCTCCCCATCCCAGACAAAATTCGCCACATGCACCACTGCCGAAATTTTACTGTCCAATGCCCCCAAACTGAAATTTGTCGGAGACGGTAGAATTCAACTCCAAAAAGACAAAACCAAAACCGAAATCCTGGAAGAGTCCAGCTGCAAAAGCCTGGCCTTTTTCGCGACCCTCTCCAGCGAAACCCACCGCTTTTTTATGGTCAAGGGCCCAAAAATTGGCAGTGCCCCCATCGACGCCCCTCGCGACTCCAAACCCCTTGAGGTGCTATACGCCGGCGAATTCGAGTGCAAATACTCGGAACTCAACGAGGATGGTCGGGTGAAGGCGAAGGTACGGGTGGGGCGTGACAGTTTGGTTCTGAAAATGATAAAAATCGCTGAGCTTCCGGATATGCGCATTACAATCTATCCAAATCAAACCACACATATATCCCCCCAAGGCCGATCCGAAAGCGATGCAGAAGAAAAATCAACTCCGAAAACTGTCCAACCCCCCGCCGGCGCCGATGTGCACCGATCCCCCGCCTGGCGACAGCGCGGAGCGGCCTTCTCACTCGAAGGACCCGCGAAGCGGTGCCCAGCGACCCCAAGGTGACTTAGCCCTGGCCGCTTTTCAATTTTGGACTAATTTCAAGGTTGTGATGCTCTAGCCCCGCTCTTACTGACACAATTACATCACCACATACACACCTTTTTTCCCCCCCCTCACCTCAGAAACCTCTCCCCCCACTGGCGGATCGTGGCAGACGGTTCGGGGACGCAACAAAAGCAAGCGGCGGGCCGATTCGCATCCGGAAACACCAAGGGCCGGCACCTACAAAGCGACTAAGTGATAACCCGGCGTTCCTGTAAAAAGACTGATTGTTTTGTTCCCACGCCCAACTTTTTCGGTCGCAACTTTACCACTCGATTATTCCTCACAGTACTGTACATTTTTGGCGTCACACTAATTTGCTAATGGTTACTCTTGCACTACATACGCTCTATTGCCACGCACATAAAAATGATAACTCTCATCACACAACTATGTATTATGTAAAAACACACATCAAAAGATAGAGCAAAAAATTCTACTAAACTTTCATAAAATACATATTTTCACCAATCCTCCTCGTTCAGCAACAAATTTGGCTCAAAACATCCTCGACAAAAAATCTCTTTCGTATCAGCAGATAAATACAGTAGCCACTTCCGCCTATTTATTACCATAATCAGCCGAACATAAACACTACACTCATCCCATCGGATTCGCACACACACATATAGACTTATTCGGTCGATATGGTACACAAGCAACCGCAGGCTACACTGATAAGAGCAGTGCGTTGCACAGCACTCCTACTCACCTTCACACAAAAATCACGCCACGCGATTAGCTTCACACAATATGGATGATTTTAGATGACAAATCGAGTGCAGGAACTATTGCGTAGTGGTTAGCACTACAGGGTGGGGGAGTTCCTCTACATATAGTCGGCGATGATGACCAAAACCTTTAATAGCTTTACAGAGTCTTCTGAAAAACCCCGCTGTTCTCGCTAGTAGTCCTATAATGTAGAAAAAGCTTGGCTGAGCTGACTTTTTCTACTAAAACGACTTTCCGGGTATTTTTCCCATCACTACTCAAAAAGACGCGCACACTAGCAAATCGACAGATAAGACTGAAATAACCAACGCTATCTCTTAAAGGCGCGCGACAGATATCGACACGCTGGCTATACGCCACGGGTTCAATCCCGCGCCAAGGCGTATGCACAGCGATGGCGTTTTTTGCACTTTTTTCAAAAACATAAACAGATTCGTTTCAAATAAAATACTAGAGGTTTCGACTATTCGATACCACGCCCGACTGACCACGGGCTTATAACATACAGCACCATTCTTTTCATGGCATCTGCGACAAAAAACATCAAAAAATTCTCCAAACAGTGGCAAGCCGATGTACCTAAATGGCATGCAAACAAAAAAAAAACCCCTACCCACCATGAACTTTGACTATACACGCAACCAGACTCATGCTACCGCATCCGGGGTAACCGATGCAAAACTGCAAAGCATGAACGTTGCTTATAGACCAAAGCTAAATCACAATAACCCAACAGACCTCATAAGGTCTACCAGGTCCAGTGAACACATTTGGAAGCTGCACACGGGCAGCAGACTATCAGTGACCAACGTCGAAAAAACAAGTGGTGCGATGCACACTAAGTGCATGGTTAACAGGTGCCTGTCATGCACGCACCTCAGCACGAGTCGTACATACACCTCACACACCACAGGAGTGCAATTTGCGCATCACCAGAACCTGGGATGCGAAAGCTCTAACGTAATCTACATGCTCACATGTGGCAGCTGCAACATGCAGTACATAGGTGAAACAAAGCAAAAAGCAAAAACACGCTTCTCGCAACACATGGGGCACATTAAAAAAGCATTATCCGGGAAAAATAAAGTAGACACACACTTCTATCGACATTTCCATGAACACAAATGTGATATAAAGCAGGTCCAATTCGATATCCTAGAACAAATAACAACTGAAAAAATTGGAAAAATTAAACCACAACAATTCGCAGAGTGTGAGATACAATACATTAACGCACTAATGACATCATACCCTCTAGGGGGTAATACAATCATCAAAGGGGTGGGTAACATAACAGACATCGACTTAGCAAATGAAAAATCAAGACTACCCTTCCTAAATTTCACACTGCCAAGAAAGGGCACACGCAAGAAAAAAACTAAACGGCAATCCCGGGCCTACAAAGAATTATCCCCTAAAAACAACGACACAAACTACCAAATCTACCAAAAATGCCTAAATCATCGACAAAAATTCACAGAAGCGGCCATCAATGAAATAAATACGAAAATGGAGACACGTGAAATAAGCTGGGACACGTACAAAAAATACACTGCCATGCTAGCTGCCAAACGACAGCGAGCACAAAAACATCATCAAAAACCAAAACATCCCAAAATTTTCACATATCACTACAACAATCCTGCAGACGCTCACAATGGCCTAAATAAAAGCCTAAAAACTCAAGCTACATTGAAACACGCCCCTGAACCACTCAAACAAAGCCTAAACGAAATTCTAATTTCCACTACATACGACACCCCTTTCGGAGTGACCGCTTTCAACTACAATAAAGTGTTAAAGGATATGACACCAGAAAATTTCCTACAAATAATAAACAGCACATGTGACTGCGCTAAAAATAAATTTAGGAACAATCACCATAAACATGTAATAACAGGAGACCTAGAAATATGTAAAGACAACAAACTAGCAAAAGTCTTAAGCTATGGAGCTACAACCGGCTACCCAATGCACCAAACAAAATCGAAACTCGCAAAAAAACACACCACTGCCTACTTGAAATAAAACAACACTTAGAACAAAAACACCCTGAGCTAACAAATGAAATATCACAGTGGTACACAAACGCTATTGCACTAACAAATAAAAAAATCAAACACGCCCAAACACTCAGCACAAAACCACCAGACCAGCACAGTCTTATGCTGAAGCTAAAAAAGCTGCAGCAAAAGTATGTGATTACACCAATAGATAAAGCGGCTTCAACATTTGCTTTCATGTGCAAAAAATTCTACGTTGAAACAATAGCAAAAGAACTAGGGATAGCCAACGGAGACTTTACAAATAGTGGCAATGTCACGTACAACTACATAGGCAAAGAAACGGAACACGGGGCAGAAATATCAGAAAAACTTCTGAAACTGACTACCGAACATTCAGGAGAAATGGACCGTTTCGATTCCACCTTCCCGGTCATTTACGCCACACCAAACTTCCACAAAAACCCCATCAAATTTCGCTTCATAGCTGGAAGCAAAAGGTCTAACATAAACAGCATGGCATGGGATCTACACAAAATCCTACAATATCTAAACGTCTGACTAGAACAATTTTGTAACGTCATAACAAAAAGAAACGGCACCAACAGATACTGGCTTTGTAAAAACAGCATCGAAGTAGTAAAAAGCCTACAACTACAGAAAAAAATTCGCTCAATACATACGTATGACTTTGCAAACATGTTCACAACACTTCCACACCATCTAATACAAACGCATATAAATTTTGTACTAGACATGGTAATAAAAAACAACAGCATCCGCATAAACGGCAGAAATGCCACCCAAAACACTTCAAACCGGCCCGGCAAAGTATTAACAGTACCACAAACATCTAATCTACTTAAAATCGTCCTAGAAAACACTTACATAAAATTTGCCGGCACCTTATACCAACAAAAACTAGGAATACCTATGGGTGGCAGTGCCTCTAGCGACATTGCCAATTTGACACTAGCTGGTATGGAATACAGGTACTTAGGCATAAAAACCAACACAATAAAGGCACGCACACTCCACAGAACAAAAAGATATGTTGATGACATACTTGTCATCAACAAACCAGACTTCCTCGACATATACCCGGAAATCTACGGATCTGAACTTACTCTCGAACCAGACAACAGTGAAGACGGCCACAAGGTCCACTTCCTGGATCTGGACGTCACGGTTATGGACCACCGCCCATCGTTCAACCTGTGGAACAAAACGGATGACTATGATTTCAGCATCGTAAAAAATACACACATTTCCAGCAACGTGTCACCAAACCTAGGTTATGCCACCCTGTACTCACAAGCCAAAAGATACCTCGAAATATGCACCAACATTAACGATGCCAACACTCGCATAATTAATTTAATGAAAAACCTAATTTCAATGGATTTCAACATTGAAAATATGTGCTCAACACTACTCAAACTCGCCACTAATTACCCCAACTTAATGACCAAACACAAAATGTGTAGCAGCTATACAATCTGCAAGTGGGCCGACACCCAATACAAAAATTCCTACAGCTAAGCATACCGGAATTCGGGGGCCACAACACACACAATCTATCAACCCTCCCATTTATTTTACCCCCGAATTTCTAAATATACCACCCGGTACGCATAGCAATTTTTATACACACAACGGAAATGACCCACATTAATACATCGACCCCACACACGCACCACTATCAAAAACCCATCAAACAAAGCCAACCTAATCTCACGCAAAACGCTACACTGCACTAATCCCGCTCAGCGTAGCCAAATCGCACTCGATCAGATAAAAGGGCTCAGCCGCCGCCTGTTGTGCTGCAACGGAAAAGATAAAAACGATTAAAAAACGCAGTGTAGAAACGTATAAAAAGCGCCCCATGTCACTACTTCCTCCATTCGACATCGCTTCGAAAAGTTCAAGGGAACTTAGCTCATTTCACGACATGGCGCCGCCCGCACGTTTCAACAACCGCAACAGCCGGCAGCAGAACCAGCAGAAGAAATCGGCTCCGAACGGCTCGCAAGACGACGCCCCGGCCGCCAAGAAGCCCAAGCGCTTCGCCAACGGCGTCGAGCTAATTTTGTTAGAAGGGTCTGAGTTGGTACAGAGAATTTGTGCTTATGTGCTCGCAATATTTGTCAAGTACATAGTCTGTACTCCATTTCTGAAAATTCCCTTTTTCTCATTAGACAATTTTTGGATACATACAAATTTTCGGAAAACAGATTTAAGCTGGTAAACGCTTAAACCGGTGCGAGGTGCTGGTCACTCAAACTTTTTCTGTTCCACTATATTTACGGAAATCCTACGGCCAGGCGCTAAAAGCTCGCCCACCAGCATTTGAAATACAAAAAAACTTAAAATGACAACTGGTTACTGCGCTGAGCTGAAATTTGGCATGCGTACTCACTAAACGAAGGAGTACACGCATGCCAAATTTGAGAAAAAAAAGAGAGAAAAAATTACACCCCCCAACAAAATTGCATCGGCGTGTGTAACCGTCGTGCAGAAATTTTGTGCATGCAAATTTGGTGTTAATTAACCTAATTAACACACAAAGAACCCATGCACACCAATTATTGTTTTTTGAAAAAAAATATTTTTTGCCGGGTCCCGGTCCCCGGCCGGGACCTGTGTAAATAGCCGAATTTTTGAGCACACGGTGAAGAAAATACATAAAAATCGATTTTATTTTTGAAAAATTCGAAAATTTGAAAAGTCATTTTGGATAAAACACTTTAAGATTTAAATACTTTTTTCATGAGGGTTTGCCATCGTTAGTGGCCACATTGAGTATCATATAATGAAATGCAGAGAAATATCGTAGTCATAGTTACCAGTATTTGCGGGCTTGTTACAGCAGCAGCCAGCGAGCTTCTCCAGCTGATTCAGGTGTGACAAATGATCTCTTTGTGCATCATAAACACTTTGCAGTGATTTCTGTAATGATGGCATTGATTGAGCGAATGTTTGAATCATGTTTTGAAGTATGTTAGGATTTTGTGTGGTTTCATCGCTCATTTATTGTTGGATGGAAAGTTGATCGGTATCGGTAGTCCGACAGATTAGCTTCACTGGAAATATATATGGAACATTCAATTGTTCCCACATGATGAAACAAGGGTGGTGAACCTATCGAAGGGGGGGGGGGGCTATTTTCCTCATTCAACTGAATTTGAGCGGTCTCAATTTGACGGGGAACTATTCAAAGGAGGAGGGAATATTTTTCCTTATTCAACTGAATTTGAGGGGTTTCAATTTGAGGATTAACTATGCAATGAAGGAGGGGTTATTTTTCCTCATTCAACTGAATTTTAGGGGTCTCAATTTGAGGGGGGAAATATTCAAATGAGGGGGCAAATTGTTGGTTTATGGCATTATATATTACAGAAGCACTTAATACAGAAATTAAGATCTGTTAAAAATTACCTTCATTTCTAATTGCTGATGTTGACATTTTTGAAGCTGGGGCTGACATTGTGAAAGCTCAAGCTGGCAAATTGTTGGTTTATGGCATTATATATTACAGAAGCACTTAATACAGAAATTAAGATCTGTTAAAAATTACCTTCATTTCTAATTGCTGATGTTGACATTTTTGAAGCTGGGGCTGACATTGTGAAAGCTCAAGCTGGCAATTTTCAAGCTTAAGCTTAAACTGAACTATTTCTTCAGCATATACCTTCTCTATACTTGTTCCACCATTGCCCCCACCCTTGTTTTCATTTTCTGTTACAGTAGTAATAGCAGTTACCGTGTTTTGATACAGTTTCAGACAGTCCGTCTTGTAGGATTCCAGGAAATCCTCCAGTCGCACTGTAGCTTTACAGCTGGGGGCGTTTTTGATAGTAAACACCTTCCCACCCAAGTCCAGCCTCCTATTTTTGACTTCACTTCGGATGCCCTATCTCCAGCTGTGGGCAGGGTGGAAAGCTAAAAGTTGGGTGGTATATAGGCACAAGCCCCCTCTACCATTCATGAATGGAAGGGGCCATGGCGACTCACTACAGGGTGGGTTGCCCTATATGTCAAAAAAATGTGTGTCATTTTTGCTGTCCCATCCAGTTCCGGCCCCCACTTGATTTGTTATACTGTGGTCTGGAAAAGGGGTGCCAGGTGCCTATTGTGCCACAGGAAAAGGGCACCATGTTGTGGCACCCTTTGGCACCCCCAAATAGCACCAGCACCATTCCATCGCTAATCTTGTAAGCCTCCCAGTAAGCAGCAGATAAAAAATTATAAATTTGCTTATTTTGAAATTCACTTTTTGCGTTTATTTTTTTACACACTTGACAAGCTGGTTTAGGATGTTTTATAGAGGATGGTTTATGGTTCAAAGTTGTGTAAAAAACATTACCTCTAAAATGCTTCTATTAGAAAATTTACTGGGGGTGAATTTAAAATTGTAAATTTTGACAATTTATGTTCCTATGATGACATCATTATGATGTCATAAAATTCACTCCAAGTAAACTTTTTGATGGAGGCACTTTAGAGGTAATGTTTTTTACAGAATTTTGAACCTTAAACCCTCCTCTATAAAACATTCTCAACCAACGTGTCAAGTGTGTAAAAAAATTAAAGCAAAAAGTGAATTTTACAATTAGCACATTTATAATTTTTTTATCTGCTGCTTATTGGGAGGCCTCAAGATTAGCGATGGAATGGTGCTGGTGCCATTTGGGGGCGACAAACGGCGCCAAAAAAGGGTGCCCTTTTCCTGTGGTGCAATCAGTGCCTGACACTCCTTTCCAGACCACAGTATAACAAATCAAGTGGGGGCTGTAACTGGGTGGGACAGCAAAAACGCCACAAATTTTTTTGACAGATAGGGCAACCAACCCTGTAGTGAGTCGCCATGGCCCCTTCCATTCATGAATGGTAGAGGGGGCTTGCGCCTATATACCACCCAACTTTTAGCTTTCCACCCAGCCCACAGCTGGAGATAAGGCATCTTGAGTTAAGTCAGAAATAGGGGGCCGGACTTGGGTGGGAAGGTGTTTAGTTAAATATTTATATACCGTATTACCTCGAAATAAACCCAGGGTGTTTATTATTTCGTCAGCAAATTTTCAGGGGGGTTAATTCGAGGGGGGGGGGTATTATTATTTCACCAGAAATTTTGTGAAATTCCACATACGCAGGGGTAGAAAAATCAAACAATTACATAGACATATATGTATTTATGTCTTTATGTATGTATGTAACTGTAAATACGCATACACCATGCTCATACGTCACTCAGTCATTGGTTTCAATGTGTTTTCTGCAGCATAAATATCACAAACTGCGGTATTTGTCGTGTATCGTATTTGCTTGAATAATCCCCCTGGGGGATTATTCTTTCGTCAGACTTTTTGAGGGTGGATTATTCGAGGGGGGAATTATTCAAAGGGGGAATTATTTTTTCCTCACGTGTCTAACAGGGGGGATTATTCGAGGGGGGAACTATTCAAGCAAATACAGTACATTCTATTTAAACTAACTTTGGGTGGGGGTATTTCGAGGGAGGGTTTATAATTCCCCAGCGAAATTTTAGCGGGTACCTATATTTCGACTGTGGGGTTAATTCAAGGAGGGGGGGGGTAATTAGAGGTAATACGGTAGATTGAATTGTTTAAAAAAGTAAAAATCGTTAAACAAATAGCACACTACTGTGCGTATAAACAGTCACAGGCTATCATCATCTGTTCATACTTTTCAGCTGGAGCTATGCTTTGATCGTGTATGTGAATATGTTTCTGAGAAATATGTTTCTGTTTCCAACCAGGGCAGTCTTTGACACAGTATCTGAACGATTGGATGTGGCATAGAACCTTTCTTTAGTATTTATATCAAAAAAAAATTGAGGAAACGGTGTATGAAAGCAGACCTGGCACAATACCATTGCATTGCCACAGGTTCTTGACCTGTATATTTTTTTTTGGTTTGGACTACAACATTACCGCCAAACTTGACACCATCAGCTGTGCACAGGGTGTATGTTTACATTGATGATGGATATTTGAAAATGAATTTGAGAACAGCTGTACGACAGGGAAAATATATGATCTAATGTGCATGATTGTGAAATGTCAATACTTTTTCTTAGGTTGAGGGCTGATCAAATAGATCAGGCATGTCGGGTGTATCATTCTCATCCCTCCCAGAAATGTTTGAAACCATTCTTTGGTCGCCGCTAGTGATGGTGAAAGGCACCAGAGAATACGGCACCACACCGCACCGGCCCGGCACCTCTGCCAGTCCTCAGAAAGGGCACCTGACACCACTGTTGCAAAAACGTATTTACGTTTACCCGAAATGCCCGGGTATCTTGATTTTTGGTATTAATATTTATGTTTATGTATTTGGAAAATACCATTACATATAAAGGTATTTCCTCGAAATACCCCCAAAGGCAGGGTTGGTTTTATAAAAATCATTTGTATACAAATTGTATAAAAATTGTATAAAAATGTATTTTTATTTTATTCTTGTTTCATTTTATTTCGTTTTATTTTATTCCAAAAAAAAAATAAAATAATAAAATGGACCATTTTACAAAAATTTTACAGAAATTTTACAAAAAATCAGAATCTTGCATGCAAAGTCAGAAAAATGTGATAATTAGACCTAAACATGAAAAACGTGTGACAAATTTTTCCATTACTTTGCAAAAGTTGCATGCAGTATGTATTGTTAGCTAGTTGCAAGTGATAAGTTACAGTTATTGATTAGAATGGTTTGCATTTTCAGTAGAAGGATTACTGGAGTGTGCTGTGCGCATTTGTAAAACATAATGCAAAGTGTCAATTGTCATGACAAATGTAGTAAAGAGTCCATTGGCATCTCAAATGTCAAGCAAAGTATAATTGTCATGACAAATATTGTGCAGAGTGTAAATTGTGTATCTAAATCTTATGTTTTGGTATCCAAACCTTATATTTTGGTATCCAAATCTTATGTTTTTGTGTCCAAATGTTCACATAAGATTTGGTTACAAAAACAACAAGATTTGGATACAAAAGATAAGATTTGGATACAATTTGCTTTACAGTTTCCACTTTAATTTATATTTGTCATGACAATTGACACTTTTCTTAACATTTCCATGAAAATTGACACTTTCCATTCCATTTCATATGACATTTTAACACTTTAAATACATGGCTTGGGACTGCCCCAGCACCGCTAATGAACAGGTTGAAGTATAAACAACATAAAATTTTTTTTACAAAAGTATGAATTTTCATACAACTTGTACAAAAATATGAATTTGTATACAATTTTACAAAGTTCGAATTTTTACTCAATTTTTATTTTTATTTTGAAATTTTCCATTTTTAATATTTTATTTTATTCTTCAATGTTACATTTTATTTTAATTTTATTTTCATTCTTTTCTGAGATTTTGCCAACCCTGCCCAGGGTTTTTTTTTTCAGAGTGAGAATTTTGACCAAAAACGTGAAAAATGCAACAATAACCACCATTTATAAGTTTTTACAGCCTTATGTAAGGATGTAGATGGTATAAACAATGTTTTAACGTAACACAGTAAGTGTTTGAACGTCTGTTATGCATTTCCCGGACCACAAATTCATAGTGCCAATTTGAGGGGGGTATTTTGAGGGGGGGGGGTATTTCGAGGAAATACAGTAGTTAAGAGAATTGGTTTGGGGGTCCCTCAGCCCCATGTGGCAGCCAGCCGGTGTTATTGTGTTGATTCAGTTTTCATTGTGGACTGTTCACTTGTGATTTTTGTACTGGTCTATGTATGCCATGTATAAAGCCATGTATAAAATGGGATGTCACTCACTGGAAGTGATCACTCACAAATTGTAACTGGAAATTGAGCCGGAAAACGGAAAAAAGGCTGAAAAACTGAAATTTAACTGGAAAACGGAACATTGGCCGGAAAAACGGAAACGAAACAAAAAGTGGCCGGAAAACGGAATGGAACACGGAAAAAATTTGCCTGCGGAAAACGGAAAACGAAAAAGAGAAATTTGACACCCTACTCACAATCACACACTCAACTGTATTGTTACATATTCCTGACTGAAATACCGCGTACTGGCAAAAACGTAAAAATTCCCATCCAGGAAACGTTCACGTGTTTAAACTGGCCCACCATGCGCATCAAACAAAATTCTTACATTTTTGCAATAACATAAAATGTATACAAAAAAATGTGTAGGTATACAGAATATAGGCTACACAAAAAGGCATTAGTGTGTGTTTGTCCCATCTAAATTAGTGTTTGACTGAACTAAAGGTTAAAATAATGGGATTTTTTAATTTACAATGGCAAAAAGTACGCATATAGGTAAGTTTACGTTTTTTTACGTATTCCTTGATATTTTAAAAAATACCTTATGTATTAGTACTTACCTATACTTTTAATTTCAAAAAGGTATTTACATTTATGTTTACGTTTTCCAAAAATACCAGTATCTTAACAACACTGGCTGACACATTGGGCCAGATTTAATACTGCCTACAGATTTGTAGGGTAGGGCGTACGCCCGATAGATTTTTTAAAGTTTAGTCGCATCGATGCACATGCACCGAGAGCAAGGCGGTTTGTAAAATATACGAAACCATCCTTTAAAGTTGCCGATATTGCAATATGACGTATATCACTTCGATTTTGGCTCGGAAATCACGATTTCGTCATTTCTTGACCGTCTGCCAATTCGTTTTTTATTTTATTTTGTCGGGCGGGTTACTCGCATAGGTCACGCTTTTGTATAGTCAGGTGGTCACTTTTTTAGTGTTCACTGTCTGCAACCGAAACCATGAGGGCAGCGACAAGAAAGAAATGCATGCACGAGCGTACAAAAGCGCGACTTATGCGAGTAACCCACCCGACAAAATAAAATAAAAAACGAATTGGCAGACGGTCAAGAAATGACGAAATCGTGATTTCCGAGCCAAAATCGAAGCGATATACGTTATATTGCAATATCGGCGATTTTAAGGGATAGTTTTGTGTATTTTACAAACCGCCTTGCTCTCGGTGCATGTGCGTCGATGCGGCTGAACTTTAAAAAATCTATCGGGCGTACGCCCTACCCTACAAATCTGTAGGGAGTATTAAATCTGGCCCCTTGGGACCCAGCACTATAGTGATGGAATGGCGCCATGGCGCTGGCGCCATTTGAGGGCGCCAAAGGGCGCCGCGCCATGGCGCCATTGGCGCTTGGCGCCCTTTTTCTGTGGCGCCCTTGGCGCCTGGCGCCCACATTCTGAAAGGCGCCATGGCGCCCTTGGCGCGTGGCGCCCTTTTTCCGTGGCGCCCATGGCGCCTGGCGCCCTGCTTTAGAAGGGCGCCAAAAAGGCGCCAGCAGGGTTTCACGGTGAGTGCTGTGTAAACAAAAAAAAATGAAAAACGCATCCGTGGATGATCTAAATTCGCCAGAAAAATGGACGGAGTGGTGTGAGTGGGTGGAAATCTTTCGTCCAACGGTTCATCAGATCTGTCTGACGGATCAGAAGACAAGAATGATGGATCGTTAACTTGCAAAATCATAAATGAACGGATTTAAATCGTTGCAATTAGGAAACATTGTTTGGAAAGGTCTATTTGTAATGAATGGATTGTTGTCAAATGAAAATTTCCATTGCGTTTGAATTCGTCATGTGGATTTTATTCAAAAATTTTTTGTTGCTAGCCTTGTTTTTGTTCATTACATCCTGGAGAACGCGAATTTAGAAGTGAATGCGCGTACAATGGTGCTGTAGCAACATTTTTAGCACACGCATGGTGTTGTAGGCACTTTTTTATCCAGGCGCCCTTGGCGCCTGGCGCCCTATTCTCCAAATGGCGCCATGGCGCCCTTGGCGCTTGGCGCCCTCTTTCCGTGGCGCCCCTGGCACCTGGCGCCCACTTTCTGAATGGCGCCATGGCGCCCTTGGCGCCTGGCGCCCTTTTTCTGTGGCGCTCTTGGCGCTTGGCGCCCACTTTCCGAATGGCGCCATGGCGCCCTTGGCGCCTGGCGCCATTTTTTCTGGCGCTTTTCCATCACTACAGCACTAACGATGGCAAAAAAAGATTCAAAAATTCGAAAATTCAAAAATTAAATTCGAAATTCGAAAATTAAATTCGAAATTCGAAAATTAATTTGGGAAAAAATTCGAAAATTCGAAAATGCATTTTAGAAAAAACACTTAAAAATTTAAATACTTTTTTCTGGGAGGTTTGCCATCGTTACCCAGCACACAGTTTTTGAACGAGCTTTCAAATCGGAACCATGAAAACTAGCTTGTGTGGTGTGGTCACAATTTCACAGCAAGGATCAATTTTTACTGGTAGACTGTGCTAAAAAGGAACACAACATTTCGCTTACTCACTTACCTAGTTTCGCATACTCTGCATGGCACGATGGATGCTTCAGCATCATGTCAAAAAACATGTACGGCCTCACATTTAACAAGTAATGCTCAGCTAAATATTAAGGTGAAAATTAAATGAAATATTATATTTATTTGTTTGGTCTCAAGTCACAGCAGAAAAACTGGTGTGTGATGCATTAGGAAGCAAGCCAAGTGATGTAAAAAACGCCATGACGCTTTTGCGACTCCCAGCGCGTTCATTTGTCATTTTTAGTATTTTAATTTCATTTTTATGTGAAATTATTTTTAAAAATTTCATACCTTTTACTGTTTATTTATTTGTATTAAACACAAAATTTTATTTTATTTATTTTCTTTTGGCATTTTAAGTATTTTAATTTTATTTTTATGAAATTTTTATATTATTTTAAAAATATTTTATTCTTTTTACTCTTGTGTTTATTTATAATTGTATTAACTTTAAACTTTTGCTAAGTTTTTACATATAATTGTACATAACATAATATTTTTTTAATAATACTAGATTTTTTTTTCTTTATAATTTTTTATACTATTTTATTTAAATTTTTATTTTATTCATAATTAAACAGATAATGTTTATAATTATATTTCTATTAAAAATATTAATAAACTTGATTTATTTTTTGTTTAATTTTAATTTTTGTTTATTGTAATTTTATGTTACTTATTTGTTAAGAAAAAGATATTAAAATTTTTAAATACTCTGTGGAGCACACTATACAGTTTTCTGAATCATGATATCATTGTTCATTTTAATAATCAATATATATCTTTGTGGGCCTGCGGCCCCCAAAAAAGAAGTATATCTCATTAAAAATGGATAAAGCCAACAAAAAGTGGACACTGCACCAATGTATTGCAGTCAGGTGTATGCATTTGAATGCTGAAAAGAAATATATCACTTACTATCCTACAGTTGTTTGTCATTTTGAGCTCTGAAAAGAAGTATACTACTTAATGTTACACAGTGTGGTTGAGCTCTAAAAAGAAGTGTATCAAATGTTTCTTCAAGGAACAGTGGTGAATTGTAGTACAATATTACACAACTTTATCACACCAGTGTGAGCTGTGTGGAAATGATGCACACTTCAGACATAAATACAAAAAGCTCACGCTGGTGTGATAAAGTTGTGTAAAATTGTACTACAATTCACCCTTGAAGAAACATTTGATACACTTCTTTTAAGAGCT
>OZ038456.1:21648958-21697675 GCA_964036195.1 Sphaerolaimus hirsutus
ATACCTTTTGGCTTTTTTGAATGTGATGAAATAAATATAAGACATACCTCTAATATAAGTCATCTGTCTGTGTGCCAAAAGTATAAAATCGTACAAACCGTTGCCAACGATGGCGCAATATGATGAAAATGGTGCCGAACCACCCAGACAACTCTGTCAATTTGTATTAGGCCTGGTTCACCATTGCATTACATTCCAGTTCGATAAAATGAATTGCATTGTTTTTCACTTTTGGTCATATGTTTGAAATATCTGATGAAAACAATATACCGTATTTCCTCGAAATACCCCCCCCCTTGAAATACCCCCCCCCTCGTTTGACCCCCCCCCTCTCGAGACCACTATGAAACAATCACCCCCCCCCTCGAAATACCCCCCCCCCAAATTGAGTGTAAAGGGAACGTACATGACAATAACTGTAGTTTGTGTTCTGTGTACTGCAGAACACACGTTAAAACAATGTCGGTGTCACGTTAGAACAGTGTACATACCATCTACATACTAATATTAGTCTACAGAACCTTATAAATGGCGTTTTTTGTTGCATTTTTCGACGTCTGCGTACGTTTCAGACGACAATTTCGTACTTGGTTTTCAAAAATTTTCTTCTGAAACAATCACCCCCCCCTCGAAATACCCCCCCCCCCTCGTTTAACCCCCCCCCTCTCGGGACCACTATGAAACAATCACCCCCCGGGGGGTATTTCGAGGAAATACGGTAAGGGCATAACTCTAATATAAGGTACCCTCTAATATAAGGTATACCAAAACGCCGAAAAACAAACTGACAAAATTAATAAAAGGTATACCTTATATTAGAGGTAGTACGGTAACATCCGTGTATTCATTCAAATGTCGAAGAAGTCCATAAAAATGTCCACAATAAGGACTAACAATGGCCGAAAAAGATTGGAAAATTCGAAAATATTTTCGAATTTTCGAATTTTTTCAGAATTTTCGAATTTTCATTTCACCCCAGAAAAAAACACTTAAAAATCGATTTTTTTTCACACACTTCTAAAATTCTAAAATTCAAAAATTCGAAAATAGTTTTCGAATTTTTCTGGGAATTCAAGGCAACAAAACGCACTGTTAAGTTCAACGTGCTAAATAAATTGACAATTGATATGCGATGGGTCTGAAAAATCGTCACGTAACCAAAAACAAACAAAAAAAAACATTGAAATGGTGTCCGTGGCAGCCGTTATGAAGAATGCATGGAGCCACCCAAACAATTAGAACCGCGGTGGCCTACTTCCGCGGAAACAGATGCCGGTCCATCAAAAAAATGCTTGCGTTTTTGGAAAGCATTCAGCCCCAGGGAAAATGGCGCTGCAATGGTGCTGCTCATGCTAGTTCACTACGAGATTTTGGGAAACTCATATATTAGCTCAGAACGCATTTGAGATTACCAGAATGAGGTGTCCGTCAACTGATGTTTGTGGCGATTAAAAAACTCATTCCAGTAAACTCAAATGTGTTCAAAGCTAATTTATGAGATTACCAAGATCTGGCAGTAAACTAGTGTGTGCAGGCGCAATGTGCAAACAACTCAGTAAAAAATGTACTCAGTAATTGCTGAAGATTTGTGCAAGTTGATGCCGTTTTTTAAATTGTTATTTTTGTGAATGCTATGTTTTCATCAATTCATAAATCAATGCGTGAATGAAATGAAGAAGTGGCAAACTGGTTCACATATGTGTTTCCACCATTTGTCATGCTAAATTACAGTGAAATTAAGGTTAATAGGGGATCCACACATGAAAACAGTCCAAATACAGTGTTTTACCCTTCAAATTGAATATTTTTCTAAAAGAATTCGTAAATTGCCAAAAAAGATTTGAAAATTCGAAAATTGAATTCGAAATTCGAAAATTTATTTGCGGAAAAATTCGAAAATTCATTTTAGAAAAAACACTTAAAAATTTAAATACTTTTTTCTGGGAGGTTTGCCATCGTCAATGAGGACATCCACATCACAACAGCAGCATCAACAAAATGCCCAGGAACGACAATTTATGCAGTACTCTCAAAATTCGCATTTATAGATATGCACTGTTTGGAAGACTACGGAATTGATTTGAACTACAACTATACTCAAACATGTTGAAACTTAAATTGTCAAATCCACCAGGAGATGTGCATGCCATCTTTAATTTCTTTTTTTTTGTTCCATCATAAAATATGAATACATTTTGTACACATTTACATACTTTACATTCATATCTTATATTGTTTAGTTTAATTGAATTCATGTGCATTCAACTGCTTCGCTGAAAAAACTCAAAAAAACTTCTTTGTGTTTCCGTGTTTCTGTGTTCTCAAAAAAAACTTTTTTGAGTTTTGAGTTTTTCAAAATTTGTGAGTGTTCGTGTTTCTGTTTAAAACAAAAACACAGAAACTCAATGAGTTCTGTGTTCGATTTCCGTGTTTTTTTCCATCGTTGGGCACTTCTTGGTAGCCATTTTCTTCTCTAAAATATTGGATAATTGTGCAGCCTTCATCAAGGGCGTTCCTAGTATAGATTTCGTGTTTGATTGGGGGATCTATGTCGCTCAAAGTCACCATTGAATCGATGCCCTGAAAAATGGGTTGGGGGGCTCTCTGAAGTCAGAAACATACCTAGTTGTATTTACGTATTTACCTAGAGACGTAGAGACGTATTTACCTTTTACTTGACAAATACGTATACCGTATTTCCTCAAAATACCCTCCCAAATTGAGTGTAAACAGAATGTACCGTATTTCCTCGAAATACCCCCATGGGGTTTATTTTTCAGGGTGAGAATTTTGAGGGGGTATTTCGAGGGGGGTAAATCGGGGGTGGGGTTAATTATTTCGCCAAATTTTTTTTGAACTCACACTACTAATAACGTACGCAGATGGAAAAAAATGCAACAAAAACCACCATCTATAAGAGTTTACAGCCTTATACAAGTATGTAGATGGTATAAACCATGTTCTAACGTAACACAATCATTGTTTTTAACGTGTGTTATGCATTGCCCGGGTCATAAACCGCACATTTGTCATTGACGTTCTCTTTACACTCAATTTGGGGAGGGGTATTTCGAGGGGGGGGGGGTATTTTTCATAGTGCCCATTTTGTGGGGGGGGGGGGGTATTTCGAGGGGGGGGGGGCTATTCGAGGAATACGGTAAATTACAAAAGCTGCAGTTTGTTTTAGAGGCAATCCGGAAAACACACCCCCAGGTGTTTTCGAGTTGGCAGAAAATAAACCCCCTCCGCTCGAAATACCCCCATCTGGATTTTCGAATTTTCGAATTGTTCCCCAAATTGATTTTCAAATAAAATTTTTGACTTTTTGAATTTTCGGATTTTTCAATGTGGGATTATTCTTTTCTCACGCGTCTAACATGGGGGGATTATTCGAGGGGGGAATTATTCAAGCAAATATGGTATACGCTAATTTATATAGCGATGACGCTTTTATACGCTTGTAGCGAATCCTATTTATATACATGGTCCGGCTAAAAAGTCCCCGGGCAGTGCTCGCCATTCGCGCTAGGGGTAAGCTACGGCCATAAAATTTTGTCAGGTAAGATATCAGATGTTTTGAGTTTTCACCCAAAATTTCACCCCTCTAGCTCCACCCACTGCGGAACTGTGGGGTTACAATTTTGGTCATTTTGTACTGATGTACACATGGCGCTCTAGCTCAATGCTGCTTTAAGTTGTGATCATGAAACTTTGGCTAGTGTAAGCCAATGTGTTGGCAATGTGCTGATAGTATTCAACACTTTCATACACATTATTGTTTAAGGTAAAATTGATATGCAAATTGATATCAGGGTGCAAGAAACGTGGGAATTGTGTTGAATGTTTTTGGTGATCATCTGAGAAATTACAACAATCATGGATTGCAGTGATTTTAATTTTGTTTTGAAATATACAATAAATGATTTATGTGAATACAATTTCCCTATGTTTCATTACTAATGTGTGACACACATTACCTGTGTTCAACAGCAGTGAGTAGACTCCAAGGGGGGCTATTTTAAGAAGGAGAGGCAGAATGATGAATTTGGTAGTGAGAGTAGTGACAGTAATGACAATATGGACTGGGCTTATGATATCATAGTTAATGTTGGTTAGTGCTGGCACATTGCCAACACTGGTGGCTTACACTAGCCAAAGTTTCATGATCACAACGTAAAGCAGCGATGAGCTAGAGCACCATGCGTACATCAGAACAAAATGACCAAAATTGTAACGCCACAGTTCCACAGTGGGTGGAGCTAGAGGGGTGAAACTTTTGTTGAAAACTCAAAACACCGGATATCTGAACCTGTCAAAATTTTATGACCGTAGCTTACCCCTAGCGCGAATGGCGACCACTGCCTTTCAGCCGGACCAAGTAAACACCTTCCTGGACAAGTTCACCACCCATTTTTTTATTTCACTTCAGATGCAATATCTCTGGCTATGGGAGTGGTACAAAGCTAATATTTGGTGGATATATAGTCCTGACACCCCGCTACTCCGTATCAATGGGGGAAGGTGCGGCGACTCACTACCGGGTAACGATGGCAAAAAAAGATTCGAAAATTCGAAAATATTTTCGAATTTTCGAATTTTTTCAGAATTTTCGAATTTTTATTCCACCACTGGAAAAAACACTTAAAAATCGATTTTTTTTGAAAAAATTTGAAAATTCGAAAATTCATAAATTCGAAAATGGTTTTCGAATTTTTCAGGGAATTCAAGGACATAAAACACATTCTTAGGTTCTATGTGCTAAATCAATCGATAATTGATACGCGGTGCATCTGAAAATATCTATCGAAACAAAAAAACGTCAATGAACGTTGAAATGGCATCTGTGGCAGACCCATGGATTTGGGGAAGGCATTTTACGGGGTGGGTCCACCAGACTTTGTGACACCCCATTCTGTTACACATCAACCAAATTGTTTTGTTTCCTTGAATCGTTCCCCAATCCCAAGAAGGGGGGTCGATAAAAAGGTGTTGACTTTACATGACCGATCTGGCTAGTTGATGTTGAAGCTTAATAACTCAGCCATTTCTTGGCCGATTTGGAACTGTGAAATACTTAAAATGATCTGCACAACCTGTAGATACCATTTTTGAGGTTGGATTAGTGATGTATAAATTCATTATGCCAAGTTGACCCAGTATTTCAACATGTAAAATAAATTTTTCTGGGGGGGTATTTTTTGTCAGTGATTTTTGAGGGGACTTATTCGAGGGGGACTTATTCAAGGATAAATGGTAAATATATAGATCAAAATCACATAAATACAGGGTCAAATTGCATCAAATTTTTGCAATTACATAATCAGCAAATGTACAACAGAATGGAATGACACAAAAGTCTGGTGGACCCCCCCCCCCCCATAACGGGAGGATACTGTTCCGTATCTGTGCGTAACGTATCCTCGTACATTTAGTACGTTTACCGTACGTAAATACTTATGCAAAAAAGTTATTCAACCTTCATAACAAAACTTCATGGCTTTGATTTCAACACATGTTTCAATCTGGCGATTGCTGCATGTGCATTCCATTAGTGCACAAGTATTTAATTTGCCACATATGTTGGATTACTTCGTCCTGGTCTTCTTTGACCTTTTCCGACTCTTGCTTTAACCCAGTGGAACAGGGCACGTGCACTATTTACTAGTGCACGTGCTTGGTTTGAGTGTATGTACAGGGTGGCCTACGTCAGGCCCACGTCAGCAAATTGAAACGGTGCGCCTGACGTGGGCTACCCTGTATTTATGTGGATACGTTACACACAGATACGGAACAGGAATCTGCCCCCATAACAGCCACCCACAATTCCAGCTATGGGTAGACCCTGTTACATTGAAGAATGCACAGGAATGCACCGAGCACCCATAACTATATCAACATAACTACTTAACAGCTTCAAAAAGCTCTTAATTCAATATTTTTCCAAAAAAATTTGTAAAGTATGTAAAAAAATTCGAAAATTACCCCAAAAAATTCGAAAATTGCCCAAAAAGATTCGAAAATTCGAAAATTCAAAATTAAATTCAAAATTCGAAAATTCATTTGAGGAAAAATTCGAAAATTCGAAAATTCATTTTGGAAAAAACACTTAAAAATTTAAATACTTTTTTCCGGAGGGTTTGCCATCGTTACTACAGGGTGGGTTGCCTTATATGCAAACATTTTTTGTGGCTTTTTCAGTGTCCCAGACAAGTTCACCACCCACTTGATTAGCTACAGTACGAGGGCCATATCTCCAGCTGTGAGGGCGAAAGAAAACTGAAATTTGGGGGATGTCTTGCAAACAACTCCCTCTCACAATTAGCATTGAAAAAAACGACCGATTTTGCGAAAATATAATTAAATATTATCTCAGAAAATCTCCCAAGAAAAAAATATAATTAAATCTCTTGAGTCATTTTTGAAAATATAATTAAATCTCTGAGAAAATCTCTTGCAGTTTAAAAAAATATCATAAAATCTCTCAACTTTAAGTATGATTTCATCAATATTTCAAGATGTTTGAACCATTGAGAGTAAATAGTAAGCACACTATGCGTTGTTTAACTTTTTCATTCACAATTTCATATAATAACAGCATATTATCTACTGATGGCAGGCACACTTTGTACTACCCTGTATTTAGTATCTGAATAATGAACAAAAATATGGTTTAGACACATTTTTCATCATACATTACTTTCACGTGTGATGATCCCCACAGAATTTATCAGATGACTTTTTCACCAAAATTTGGTAACAATATTTTCAAAGCATGCTGTCAACTCTTTAGTTGTTAAAACGGCTAGAACCCAGTGTATAAGTTACCCGTTGCACAAGTAGCAACATCCAGTGCTCAGTGGTTAGGTACAACCCCGTACTTGAGCACTGGGTTTTCACGGGACTGCAGGGGTTCCGTATGGTTCAGGGGTTAAAACATATTTACATTTACTCAAAAATACATATACTTGAGTATTAAGTAAATACATATAAATTAACCCTGAAAAAGTACCAGTACTCTATTTTATGTATACTTCTTGAAAGTACTTGTGTACAGAAAATGTTTTTCAGATAACTTTTTTATTGGCTCTTTCATGCCATAGAACAGAAAAAAGGGGAAGAAAAACTACAAATAGCGGGAAAAAAGCCAAAAATGGGTATATAAGCAAATAGTTTAAATAAGATGAAAATTTGTAAAAAAACGCACATGAACTAGTGAATTTGAAGGTGAAATTAGGCAAATATAGAGAGATTTTCTCGAGAGATTTTCTCAATCAGGAGAAAATATAATTAAATCTCCCTGGAAAATCATGGAAAAAATATAAATCTCAGAAAATCTTATATTTTCTGAGATTTTTTAAATATAAATCTCCCAGAGATTTTTTCAATGCTACTCACAATATACAAGTGGGTGGCCGCCAACGACTCACTACAGCATGGGTCGCCGCACATACAGTTGTTCATTTTTTAAACAACCCAAGTCTCCCAAAAAAGTTTGCAACCCAACTGCATTATAAAAAATGCTGTGAGGGCATACCTGATATAAAATTGAATAAAATTTGAACCCTAGTTCTGCTCATTAAAAAGTTTTCAGTAGTGCACCCGCCCTGTCCGATAAACAACAGACTGAAAATTTCACTTTTAACCAATTTTTTGTTTCACACTTAAAAAGTTGGTTTACAAAGTTCACTAGGGGAGGGTCTAAGGTTCAAAGTTATGTAAACAACATAACCTCTAAAACGCCTGCATAAGGAAATTTTTTTGGGGTGAATGAAAAAGTTGAAATTTTGTAAAATTTTGTTCCTGTAATGATGTGATTATTACATCATAATATTCACCCCAAATAAATTTGTGAAATTTTGATTTTTTGGTTCTGGTGGGTGCCCTACTGAAAAACTTTTAATGAGCAGAACTAGGGTTCAAATCTGACTCAATTTTATATCAGGTATGTTCTCACAACATTTTTTGTAATGCAGTTAGGTGGCAAACTTGTTTGGGACACTTGGGCGTTTTAAAAATGAACAACTGCTGGAGAGAAAATAAGTCTCCCTCAAAAAACTCCCCCCTCTTGAATAGCGCCCCCCTCTGGATGAAAACGATACAATACAAAAATACAAAAGAATATTAGCCTACTGTATTTCACCGTGTACAGGGCACCAGGGCACTATACAAATTTGAGGGCTTTTTTGGAACACTTTCCACGTGCTGGCATAGATCCTGTGCACTATGCATTTCACTTGACAGTGTGCAGTGATTCATACATAAAGTCGGCAGACGTATCGCCCTACAAACATTTGCGCCAATCTCTCCAGTGGAGAATGCATGACGGCTAGCATTGAAAAAAATGAACAACTGCAACACTCGTTAGCAAAACATACCCCGAATTTCAGGTTTATACCAGCCTTACAGCTGGAGATACGACCCTCGCAGTGTAGCTGATCAAGTGGGTGGTGAATTTGTTTGGGACACCAAAAAAGCCGAAAAAAATTGTTGCATATAGGATATAACCCAATAAATTGTAAATACGAAATTTTAATTAAATTTATTTAAATTTATTAAATTATTTACAATGTAATTTTAATTTAAATAAATAAATAAATTGTTGCATATAGGAACTATTCAAGGGGGGGGAATTTTTCAAGTGGGGGGATTATTATTTCGTCAAATTTTTTAGCCATGTTTCTATCACACTAAATACACATCCTGTTTCCATTGGTAGTGCAACTTGCATCTTTGAACACCCGATGTACCGCATTTGCATTCAGTGAATCAAACCACACACAGTTCTTTTGCTTGGGTTGACTTCGTCGATTGTTTTTGAAATAAATGTGCATTAACTACCTTCCATCATTGGGGGGGGGGATTATTCAAGTGGGGGAATTATTTTTTCCTCACTCGCCTAACAGGGGGGAATTATTCGAGTGGGGGAATTATTCAAGTGGGGGGAATTATTCGAGTAAATACGGTATATCCTATTTGGTCACGTTTATTACAGGTTTTGAGTATGTAAAAGCGTATTTTTTACTATGGATTTCATGAAAATTTTTGACGAAAAGATAAAACCCATCGAATAAGCCCCCCCCCCGCTCGAAATATCCCCCTTAAAATTTTCACTCTGGAAAAACCCACTGGGGGTATTTTGAGGAAATACGGTACATGTTATATAAGTTTATAGACTCCTACATATGTTGGTTATTGTTGCATTTTTATACGTATACCTACATGCATTATAAACAACTAATTAGTACTGCGATTTCAAAAAATTTCTGGCAAAATAATTAACTCCCCTCACCCTCGAAATACCCCCCCTCCTTTAACCGCCTCAAAATTTCCACTCGGAAAAAATTAAAAATAGTATACTTTGAGGAAATACAGTACTGGAGTACTGCGTAAATATGCTCACGTTTCCTCCAATAAAAATAACTGTATTGACATTTACGTATACTTTTTGAACGTACGCGAGTACAGAAAACGTATTCACTGAAGTTCAATTATAAATTTTAGTGCTATTTTGAAACATCAATGCGGACATGACTTAGATTACACTAAGAATTACTTATCAGGTAAAAAATGCATCTTTGGTGTAAGAGCAAAGATTGACAAAATCCTCCCCTTTTAAATTTTTTTAACAAAAGTGTTTTACTCACCTTTTACACGCTCTAGAAGTGAAACAATTACTTTACATTTTCTGTACTCAATGGGAGTAAAATAACATTTTTTATGTTTACGTTTACTTTAAAAAGTTCAGTACTTTTAACAACTCAGGTCAGAGAGAAATGAAGGAAGTTGAAAAACACCCGCACCAGTTTTATAGGTGTCCATTGAGTTTTGATTTGATATCCAGCGTCATTTTCTAAATTAGCTGATTCTGTGAACAGTTTGTCATCTGTATACGAAATGTGACTGGGGATCTGCGACACGTTTGGTTTGAACTGTAAGAGATGGCTATTGGTCAACTTCAATTTATAAATTTTCAGAATATTTTTTTCTAAAGCCGGAATTAGAGCTCAGCGTTATTTGGCGTAAAATGATGATGTAAAATTACGTTGTAAAATTAATTGAATCAAAATACACCGAGGTATGGGGTCGAAATTTCAGAATTGGATAGTTCTAGTAATTGTGTTTTATTTTGCAATAATTGTATATAAAAAAATCATTATTTAATTAGTTATTAATTTTACGTCAAAATTGTAACATTTTACGTCAACATTTTACATCAAACATTTTATGTCAACAAAATTTTTGCCTAAAATTTTGATGTGAATCAACAAGTAATGTCGAAACATTTTTTAAAAAATTTCGAAACAACACATAATTACTAGAACTATCTAATTCTGAAATTTCGACCACGTAAAGAGCCGGCAAATATAAATGGGTTTTTGATTTTGAAAAATTTAATCAATTTTCATTCGACCCCAAATTAAAGTTGGGGCGAGCCACCCAGCTCAGTTTGTAGCCCCAACATTTATTTGAGGTCGGATGAAAATTGGTCAAATTTTTCAAAATCAAAAACCCATTTATATTTGCCGGCTCTTTACCTTGGTCTATTTTGATTTAATGAATTTTACAACGTCATTTTACGCTGAGCTCTAATTCCGGCTCATAGGGTTGCTGTTTATGAGCCACAGGGGATATCTTCAGGACTGCTACCACCTACACAAAATGTCTTTAGCACTGCTTCAGCTGACAGTTTGCATACTGCACACACGCTATTAGAGTGTCAAAATTTCATTTTCCATGTCCACTTTCCGCAGGCACTTTTTTCAATTTCATTTCCATTTACTGGCCACAATTTTTCCCTTTCTGTTTTTCTGGCTTACTTTTCATTTTATGGCTATATTTTTTGTTTTTCTACCTCATTTTTTGTTTTTTAAACTAATTTCTACTTTCTCAACCTTCTGTTTTCCTTTCTGATCTGGCAAGTCAAGCACATTTGGAGTGGCGTAGTACTTGGATTGGAAACAGTCCAATAGTGATGGAAAAGTGCTTTGGCTAGTGCTAGTGCCAAAGAAAAAAGCTATGGCACTTTGCACTATATTGCTGTTGTGCCATTGGCGCTTGGTGCTGCGGTTTTGAAAAGTGCCTTTTGGTGCTTGGCAATATTTTTGGCTTGCAACAGCAACATAACACTTGGTGCTTGCGACAGCACCAAACCAAAAAGCACCATGGTGCTTCTGGCACTTGGCGCCATTTTCCTCTGGCACCATTGGTGCTTGACACTAAAGTCCTGGCACATTTTCTATCACTACAGCATGGGATTGGAGACAGAGACACCCATATTGCTATATTAAGGCTGTGCTTCTAAAGGTACCGATCTACAAATTTTTCAAATTTGAGTTAGGACCGTTTTTGGCGTCCCCATAAAAACGCGCTTCAAAAAAATATATAATATGTGGGAGGTGCGAAATTCAATTTTGAGATATGTGGGGTTGAAAAATACAAAAAATAGCAAAATACAGTTTATGTAATTGTAATATGTTATACAGTTTGTGATACAGTTATGTAATACAGTTTGTGTAAACTGATCTGATCAGAAATTGTATGTTTAAAGGTACTGATCTGCACAATATTTTTTGTCCTTCTAAAAGTACCGATGTCAGATTGGAACTTTTCAGTGCAAAAACTGATTTTGTGCTTTTTTATTATGGGTAAAGTACCGATCTACATCTATCTTATTTTGTGATTATGTGCTTTCAAGGTTCAAATCTTCAAGCGCTTCACAAATTGTACCATTAAAAGTACTGATCTACAATGGAGGCAATTCACTAAATTTTATATAGCTAGTTACACAAGTGTCACCCAAAGACTATACCAAGCAAAACAATAACTAACAATATACCCCAAGTACCTGTACTCAAGATACCAATACCCAATACTCATGTGTGGGAATTGCATACTCCAAACTTTGAATTGTGATTATCTCAAAATCGATTTTTGTGGTTTTAGAAAACTAGAAGCATTGGTTTACTTTTAGAAGCACACCCTTCATATGCAATCTTTTTGTGGTTTTAGAAAACACGATACACCACTACACAAGCATGTAGTGGTGTATTTCACACTGTCACATTGCATGTAATCAGACAATTGCAACTTTATCACTTTGTGCAGTTGACTATTTTTTGCATTAAGCAACTTCTACCTGAGCAAGGACCACTGTAGGCTCGTTATCTCCTTTATATGTGATGTCAAAACCTTGTGTCTCAGTGCTGAAAACCATGGTGCCAGTTTTGACTTTTGGTTCATCTGAAACTTCATCTGTTACCGGTTGTTCTATGAGCAGTGCTATCCCAACAACGCTGGCGCCCTGCAAACAATATTGAATTGATGGCATTTCACAACTATTCAGAAGCTTAATAGAATAGTTCTTTAAATGTACTGAATAACTCCGCCTTGAATAACTCCACCCTGTTAATGAGGTGAGAGAAAATAAGTCCCCCTCAAAAAACTCCCCCCTCTTGAATAACACCCCCCCCCCCCTCTGGATGAAAACGATACAATACAAAAGAATATTAGCCTACTGTATTTCACCGTGTATAAGGCCCCAGGGCACTATACAAATTTGAGGGCTTTTTTGTAACACTTTCCATGTGCTGGCATAGAGCCTGTGCACTATGCATTTCACTTGACAGTGTGCAGTGATTCATACATACATATCAAATACATTTCTTATCAATATTTTTTATTGATGAACAGTCTTTTGGGCAGCCGTGAAGGAACCACGCAAGCCCGCTTCAGTATAATTTTTGCGCACCATTTTGAAAGTGTTTCAATTGGCGTATTTTTTCAATACTCATTTTGAACACTGATCACCAAATATGGTGTTCAGAGCATCTTGAAAACCATCTTTGATTCCACCGACAATATCTTTGTATACCAGAAACTCATTACTCATTATACCGCCAATGCATGATTGCATCATTAATGACCCATCAAATGAAAGGTTTGCTCTCTGTTTGCCGCGTAGCACATCGCGGAGCGTACTTATGCCGCGTGCTCATCATAGGCGGCGTAAGTGCTTGTGCGCTTGTGAATGTCACAAGCGGAATTTTCGGTGTCACAAGCAGTATTACCTATGTTTACCTAGTAAAAAGTGCACAAGGTCAAATTTTGACCAATGTGATTGTGAATGTCACAAGCACAAATTGGGACCTTGCACCGCCTATTGTGCTCATGTGTTGCAGTGTTATTTCATCACAGCGGCTATTAGTCTTTGAGGATTTTTGGCTTGGGGAATCATTGGATACATGTGATTTGCAATTTTTTGTCTTACATACAATTTATGAGTATTCATGTATTTATTGAGTAAAATTTTTCTCAAATATGGTATTTATGTAAGTATATGTAACATATGTGTAAAAAATATATGTAGATTGTCATGGTACTGATATTTTAATCAAAAATTATCAGGACTGCATGTAATTTCGGGGCATATGAAATGGAGACGTGATGAATTCTGACAATCTGACAGTAAGCTATATTGGGACTGCGACAAAATGACACGCGGTGGATCAGCCCGCGTCATACTACCCAGCGGCAAACTAAATCCACACCAAATGAAAATACTTGACCAGACGCGTGCACCAGATGCGCGTCGGAACACACCGCAACATATTGAATTGTTACGTATTCATGCAACAGGCAACCGATAACCGGCACTGATACTCACAACCGAAGTTAATACCCAAAAGAATCGAAATTTTTGTATACCGTATTTCCTCGGTTTACCCCCCCCCTTGAATTGACCCCCCTCGGAATACCCCCAAGTGTTTTTGAGATGGCGAAAAAATAACCCCCCCTCGAAATACCCCCCGTCTGGAATTATGTACATGATGTATGCAATGTACATGATGTATATGCGCAGTTTGCATCGCAGCTACACATGTACTAGTTTGTGTAGCAATGGACGTTGATATGTCCAGATATACCCTACTTGGACACGTTGATTACCTGTTTTGGGTACCGTATTTCCTTGAATTACTCCCCGGGGGTTTATTTTTCAGAGTGAAAATATTGAGAGGAAAATGTGAAAAATGCAACAATAACCACCATTTATAAGTTTTTACAGCCTTATATAAGGATGTAGATGGTATAAACGATGTTCTAACTTAACACAGTATGTGTTTTGAACGTCTGTTATGCATTTCCCGGACCACAAATTCGTAGTGCCCATTTTGAGGGGGGTATTTCGAGGGGGGGGTTATTTCGAGGAAATACAGTATATAAAAGCGTACTCATTATTAAACTGGTGGCACATATAAATGAGAAATCAGGTACCTCATTTTTCACAACAATCTCACAGGGAAACGTGCAGCCCAACATGGCTGCCATTTGTTGTGGGGGTGCCCACAACATTTGTCTACATAAATGCCAAGTGGCACCCCATGGCACCCCCCTGTTCTGCTGTTACAGATTGATGAAGGTTTTTTGCCAATTTTTTCCTGGAAAATATAACTGAGAATTTTCAAAAAACCACACAAAATATAGCTGCGGTAAAGTGTGCAGCCATTTTTTGGTGTGCTGACAACATAAGTAATGAATTCACTTGTGTTAGTACTTTTCCAAAAAATAAAAGTTCCTTGTGGCTTGCCAAAAGCCATATTTTGAACCGCTGGTCATTTGTGGGTATATTTTGACCCCCATTCCACTAGCCCCACATAAAAATGGCCCCCAATATGCAGACATGTGCTATGGAGCCAGCTCAACAATTATTTTGAACTTTGTGATAATCCAAATTGTGATTGTTATTGAAAAACCATGATTTTCAACTTTCTGGACATGATCTAGTTTTTTGTCTGGCCCATTCAAACTAGATACATGGCACATTGCCCATTGGCCCCCATAGATTTTTTACAGATAATTAGTGCCCACATTAAATGGGCACAATTTTTTTGTGATTTGTCTGGCGACATTGGAGGCGTCGGACACGCTGTCACCCAAGTGCTCTCTTTACACAGGGCCATTTTTATCATTTGCTATAAAAAATATTTGAGTGCAAAAACGGGGCCCAGGAGCAGTCATATGTTGCCCCTGACACTGAACAAGCCAATTCTGGCCCCCATGTGCTCTATGAATAGCTTGGGATAGTGGATTATCCACTTTGTAAAACCTATGTTTTTGTCAAAAAAATTTTTTCAGTTTGATCAACAATGCCATCATTGTGTGGGGATTCTGGGGGTTCTGAGGGGGTGGAAAAGTTGTACATACTGTGAATCTACCAATGTTAAAAAAACTTTTTGGGCTCAAATGTCCACAATAAAAATTATTAAAAATTTAAATTTCATCGGGAACAAAAGTTTGTATGGAATTCTCATTTATTTTTTCCAGAAAAAATGTGAAAAAAAATTTTTTCTGCACCAAGGGTGGCCTGAGGGGGGTGCCCCCTAGTGTATATATAGTAAATACTTGGGGGCACCCTCACACATAATGAAAGCCTAACAGCTTGCATGTGGGATTTGTAAAATACAATAAAGTGATTTTCTCATTTATATTTTCCACCAGTTTATGAATTTTGTGAAAATTTCTGACGAAATAATAAACCCCTCCCCCTCGAATAAGCCCCCCCTCGAAATACCCCCCTCAAAATTTCCACTCTGAAAAAATAAACCCCCTGGTGTTATTTCAAGGAAATATGGTATTTACCGCAAATCCTCGAATAAGACCCCCCCCCTTGAATAACTCCCCCCCTTGAATAAGTCCCCCCTGCCGGCGGGGTGAGAAAAAAATCACTCCCCCCCTTGAATAACTCCCCCCTCTCAAAAACTCCTCTCCCTATGATGAAAAGGATACAATGCAAAAGTATAAAAGAATAGTAGCCTATGACAGCAACAGCAGATACATAATGTGTATGCAGTGTATACACATTGTTATGTTGTTATTGGACAGTGAAATACCTTAATTAAACAAGTTTACATACTGCATCCATACAATGAATTACCCCCACGTTTCCTGAGGAAATAATAACTCCCCCCCTCGAATAACTCCCCCCCCCCTTGAATAACTCCCCCCTCCAAAACGTCTGACAAAAAAATAACTCCCCTGGGGTCTTATTCGAGGATTTAGGGTACTTGATGAATGACCAAAAATACAATTTTCAGTAGCAATTTCCAAGGTGTTTGTAAAAAATTTGCGCGCAAGCGCGCATGCCATTTTGAGTGACAATTGGTGCAAATTTTTCAAAAATCCTCATTTAACATTATCTGGGAAGGGTATTTCACTCACATTTGCTCATATGAGTAAAAGAAAAAATTGTTTACATTTTCTGTACTTGAGGAGTGAGCAAAAACAAAGGTACAGATACAGTATTTGCTTGAATAATCCCCTTGGGGGATTATTATTTCATCAGACATTTTTGAGGGGGGAACTATTCAAGTGGGGGAATTATTCAATTATTTTGTCAAAATTTTCAAGCATGTTTCCATCAACTCATTTCACGAAATATGCCTTGTAAACTCAACATGCCAAATTAGGTATAACAAATAAATCAAATCTTAAAAGGGGGGATTATTTGAGGGGGGAATTATTATTTCCTCACTAGTCTTACAGGGAGGATTATTCGAGGGGGGGGGTATTTGAGGGGGAATTATTCAAGGGGGAATTATTCAAGCAAATACGGTAAATAAAGCAGAACACACCTTCATTGGATGCAAGCCCCAGGTGACTCTGGTGGTAACAGTTTCCTCAACTTCATCATTGGCTATCTTTTGATGGGAAGCATTTATCTGCAGAGCGTCGATCACACTGCCACCGTCGTCCAGTTTGTAATCTGCACCAAGGAGACTATTTAAAAAAGGTTAATAGGTAGCATGTGAATGTTGGAGAAAAAACACCTACCATCAGCTGTACAGTGTGGTTTCGGCGGTTCTTCCTCTGAAAAGTAATCAAATTTAAATCAATCAAATAGCCATGAGCAAAATTGCATACTTCATAAGGTATCATATCATGAAATGCAGATAAATTCAAAATATGAAAACCCAAACCTTCATATGCGGGCTTATCACAGCAACAGGTTGAAAGTTTCTCTAGCTGGGCCAGTTGGGATAAAAGATTTCTTTGTGCAGCATAAATCGCTTCAAGTGCAATCTAGAATGATTTTGATTGAATTTTGGTGGTACACAACTTCCCTATGCAAACTAGCTTGCAACTAAAATTGTAAAGTTGTCAGGCATCCTTAAAAAAATCATTAGCTTCAAAACTATATGTGATGGTAATAAAATTGACATGATGTGACATGTGACGGGTCGGAATAAGTTCCAACGCACAACATAACACCGTTTTTGCGTGACGTTTTTGCGTGCGTTTTTGCGTGACACAATTTTGTCGCGAAGGTAGTGATGGAATCGTGGCGCTGGCGCCATTTAAGGGCGCCAGGGTGTGCACGACACTTGTGCATGACACTTGTGCACGACACACATTTTTTGCGCAGCCTTTTGCGCTACAAAAGTTTGTTGTGCAGGAGACAATGCTGGTGATGGAATACCGCAAAAACCTCAAACCTCACTACCTCATACTTGTGTCACACAAAAACTGCGCGACACAATTGTGTTGTGCGTTGGAAATTCCCGTGAGCCACATGTGACATAAAATTTTATTTTATGTGATGTAAATGGAAAGTATTTAATTTCATTTAAAAAGCTATGGAAACTTCTTTTACCGTATTTCCTCAAAATACCCCCCTCTAAATGGACACCATGAATTTATAAACCCCTACCATCGAAATACCCCCCCCCCCTCAATTTAATCTATAGAGGACATAAATGACAAAAGCTGCAGTTTGTGATCCGGGAAACGCAGAACACACGTTAAAACAATGACTGCGTTATGTTAGAACAGTTGTTAAAAGTTGTTAAAAGGTACGTACATTTACTCAAAAAATACGCGTACGCGAGTACGCGGTAAATACATTTACAGATACTTTAAAAAAAATACTGTATGCACTTGTACCCGTACATTTTCAAAGCATACGCATACGGAAAATGTATTTTATAAATATGCCCTACATTGACTTTTCTGAAGTGGTTACACTGCTATGGATTTACAGAAGTGGTTTCGTTGAATATTTAAGATATGCGAGGGTAGTGCCTTTAAAAATAAAAAAAATCGCAACTAAATCGAAATGGTTTAGAGACAATAGAAGTGGAAACGAGTCGGGAGAGCGACGATTTTTATCTCCTAGAATAAAGAGACCTTGAAAACTATTTTATCTATCATTTGCTTATAGGAAAACATACGTCAAGCTGTACACCTATGAAAAAGAGCCCTTTTTATATATTCTATGTAGAAAAGTAGTTGTTTCCATACTCACAAGAAAAGTACCCACATTTACACGTAAGTATGAGTAAAAAAATCATTTTACGTTTTCTATACTTTGTGGTGAGTAAAATAAAAATACTTTACATTTACATATACTTTTAAAAAGTTCAGTAATTCTAACAACTCTGGAACAGGGTTTTGTAAATATAAGTCTAGAGTCTCATACATGGCGGCTTTTTTTGCATTTTTCGACCCCTGTATATGTTACAAACAACAATTTAGTACTGGTATTTCAAAAAATTCTGGCGAAATAATAACCCCCTTTGTTTAACCCCCCCCCCCTCAAAATTTCCACTGTGAAAAAATAATTCGAGGAAATACCGTATACGTATTCGTCGAGTAAACGTAAATAGGTAGTTACGTTTGAATCGCTACCTTTGATGCAAAGCTATTATTGAGAATTGAATCAAATTATTTTAGCATATTCTTGTCACTTGCCATTCTTTATTCCTTATTTCACTTTTCAATGCACCCCCCATTTCATATCCCACTTCTCAAAGGTTTACCCTTTTCTTTTTGCGGAACTGGCCCCAGCACTGGGGTGGATTTCTGACAACTATAAAATCTCAAATTGCACATGAAAAAATACAAATAATCTGCAGATACATACACTCTACATTCCACTTAAGAATTAGTAAAATACCTTCCTTTCTAATAGTGAAGTGCCCCCTTGGTCTGTTCCTGTTGGATTTGTTACAATTGGCTGTGGTTTTATTACAATTGGTGGTCGATTTGTTACAATTGGTGGTGGATTTGTTACAATTACTGGTGCATTTGTTCTTACTACGTCTACATATCGTGTAACATATTTTATTTCAGTTCTTTGAATTATTTCATCTACACTCCTCTTCTCTTTCAGACAATCCGTTTTGTACGATTCAATGATACCGCTCAGTGGTGTAACGGTATTGCAGCTGGAAGGATTTTGGGATGGTCAATATTTGAATATAGTTAAAAAATAACAAAGAAAAATGAAAAAAAAAATATGGAAACATGACATACCGCAATCTTTTTGGTAGACATGTACACTGCAAGCTAACGCTCTGATAAGTTTCACCTTTGCTCGGATCTGTCAATCTGATTTTTCTTTTCTTTTTATACCGATGCTGAGGGCAGTGCTTTACGCAATATCTGAATATTTTTAGGTTGCATTAAACTTGTGCGGTATGTGTGCAAGCAAAATAGTTGAAAACAGACGTTGCACACCACCATTGCAATGCCACAGGGTATTGTTTAAATTTCCTTTTCATCCCGGTTATAACATTACCTTTCCATGTAATGCCGTAAGCTGTGCACAAATATTCACCAAAATTATGTTAATGATAACTGTACTGTAGTCGACATTATTTATAGCCGTGCGTGATCAGTAGGTGGACAACAGAGTTGCGAAAGTGTATTTACACTTACCCGAAATACCCGGGTAAATGGGTATTTATATTTACCCTTACACTTACACTTTCATAAAATACCCGTACACTTTTTTACACTTTCCTGGGCAAAATAAGTGTATTTTTTCTTTCACATGGCCCTGTTTTATGCTTTTGAGAAAGCAAAAGACAGGGTCATGTACAAAAAATAACTGCACAGTGCACACATGCAATTATGCATTGAATGTATAAAATATGGCAAATGTACAAACTATCACTATCTCTGACCTTTAATCAGTACGTTCTATGATCAGCTCCCAAATATGGTTCTAAGTCAATATAAATATACAGGTATATCTTACAAGTGGCAGTACTTGTGATGATATATAGCCATAGAATGACTGTGGAGCCATGGGACAGCATTTTAAGTGGGGTTTTATGTCAAAAAATCCACTTTTTATGTTGACTCATTATTAGTTATGTAAAAAGCGCCAGGATTTTGGCGCCAAGCGCCAAAAGCGCCATGGCGCTTTTCAAAATCCAGCGCCAAGCGCCAATGGCGCCACGACAAATTAGCGCCAAGCGCCAAAAGCGCCATGGCGCTTTTCCAGACCACGGCGCCAAGCGCCAATGGCGCCAAGGGGCTATGGCGCCAAGCGCCAATGGCGCCAGCGCCAAAATATTTTCCTTTTATGAAGCAGAAACTGTTCACCTATCAGTTTCATCACTTTATATGACTTCTATCGTCTCCCGGAACGTAACAACAGCCAAATGAAAGCCAAAAAGCTTTCTTACTTGATACTAAATGTAGAAATTCCACCTGGGGACACTCCCAGACCTTGTAAAAACTGTAAGTGTCAAATTACCTGTAAAATTTCAAATTTTTTGTAAAAAACCCCTTGTAAAATGTCAAATGTCATGTAAAATATTCTTTGAAATGTCAAGTGTCATTTGAAAGACCCTGTAGAATGTCAAATTTCAGTATGTTTCACATATTACAGGACATTCTAAATGACTTTTCAGACTTTGCATGACATTTTAAAGGATTGGGAATGACATCTTGTGACAATTCTGACAGTGGACAAGTAAAACGATACGTCACAGGTAGTAAGAAAAGTTATATGCTGTAATAAAATTTAGAAGTGGTAATAAGGCATAAGGCCCTAATTTTACGCAACTTTCAGTAATTGAAAAAATTGTGCTAAAATTCATAACTCCCAGTACAATTAAAATAACCTCATGAGCTTTGGACACAAGAAACGTCTGCATCTAAGCTTTCTTTGACTGAAAAAACAATGTCATATCTTTATCCATTCATCTGTAATCAATTTTACGCCCGGTCAATTTTACACCCAAGCTGTAATCGCAGCAAAAACAGGGTTAACTCAGATATTTAAAAAAATAAAATCTCATAGTTTCTGTGGCCATCAACTGGGTGTTTTGATCAACTGAAATGAACATCAACTGAAATAATTCCATCGTTAATACACATTTGTTATTAACTTTTTGAAATTTGCCTTCTCTTTTGCTGTCATCAGTCCAAAATAGGGTTGATATGGTGTGTACAAAATACCTACGGTAGGTAACCTACCTTAGTAGCATAATACCTACCGGTAGTATGATGCAATCTTCATTCATAAGAATAAAAATAGCCATAAAATGAATTGGCCATCGAGTTTACGCAATTCGCAGTCAGTTACCGCAGCGCCAATTTTTAATTCTCTGGCGCTTTTATGGCGCTTTTTAAAATGCTAGCGCCAAGCGACAATGGCGCCACCGGAAAATAGCGCCACGCGCCAAAAGCGCCATGGCGCCAAACGCCAATGGCGCCAGATCATTTTAGCGCCAAGCGCCAAAAGCGCCATGGCGCTTTTTGCTTTGGCGCTAGCGCCAGGCGCCAGCGCCATGGCGCTTTTACATCACTACTCATTATGTAAATTGCTATTTGTCAAATCATGAGTTTAAGTGAAGTTAGGGATGGAATAATGCTTAAATAAGGTTATAAGAGAAGGCTAATACATTGAGACTGATGTTTCCCACTGTAGAAGTATGTGGAAGCACATTGGCTGGATATTTTATATTACACTAACTCATCACGGCGTTTTATTATATGAAAGCATGCAGGAATAGAACCAATGACGCTAAAATACACAAAACCAATGAAAACAACCACCAGTGGTAATGTGCATGTGAAATTGCGTGCTTACGCGCAAAAAATTACAAAATACCTAGTGCATAGGTACAAAAAATTTGCCAGCACTCTTTTTTAAAAAAAGCGCTGGGACCCTTGCGCTTTTTTTATAAAAAGCGGCGTTTAAAAAAAAAATGCTTGAAAAAAGCGCGGGCCATCTCTATAATACTGCATGTCCATTCTTGCATTTAAATCAACACTGAAATATCGACACTGAAAAAGTGCCATTATTAGGCAACTTCATACCAGTACAGTATTTGTTACAGTCTGAGATGTTTCAAAAAAGGCAGTAAAATGTGAAATAATGCATGAAAATGATACATAAATTGATCTAAAGGTGAAAACAGTGGTGTTTTCTAATGCTCAACAGTGAGAGCTCTTCTAAAAAAATTGTTACACTTACACTTTTTTTACACTTTCCTAGGTATTTTAAACATACCTTACACTTTGGTATCGATACTCAAAATTTGGAAAGTGTATTTACACTTACACTTACACTTTCCAAAAATACCAGTATTTTAACAACTCTGGTGGACAATTTACTCAGTCATTGATATTCAATATTTTTTCTGAAAGCCGATATTTGACGCGATATAAACCCTCAATAACGATGTTCGATAATAAAATGATCGATATTCGATATTCAATATTTGATACGATATATCATTTGAACCTTAGCTGTAAATGCACGATAACAATAGATCACTGATCATGGCTGTTACCAAAAAAAGGTTACTAAAATTAGCTGGAGCAAAAAGGCACTTACGATTGAGTGCTAGGAATTCATTGTAACATGATGGATATTTCTGCATCGTATGCAGAAACATATATTTCTTCACATAGGTGTGGAAATGGGCGGCTAAATGTGAAAGTGAACGAGGTTAAAGTAATGGATTAGGTAGGTATTTTATTTGGTAGGGTAAAAGCGTCAAATTTACTTTTGAAGTATTTGGAACATGACTGGGCTTCAGGCAAATTGACCACAAAAACGACAAAAACTATCCAAAACAACATTTCGTTCAGTTTGTATCTTCGAACGCCTTTAAAGAGATTTTATAAAACGCTCAGAGACTTTTATAATAGGACTCAACGTGTGGCAGATGTACAGCAGCACAATAGATTATGTCTAGTGATGGAAAGGCACCGGGGCACCACCGGTGCTCCAAAGCTGGGCACCGAGACCGAAGGGCACCAGCACCGGTCTCGGTGCGGTGCCCTTGCCATTTTCAGGGGTGCCGGTGCCGGTGTTATTTTTTGGCCGGTGCCCATGGTGCCAGGCTTCCTTTCAGAGGATTGGCAGAGGTGCCGGTGCGCAGGGCCGTATCCAGGGGGTGTGGGCGGGGGGCTGCAGCCCCCCCCCCTTTCCCAGGGCGAGACCAGAACGTGACAGGAAAATGCGACTTTTTCAATGTCAGCGTAAATTTTTTTGCATTCTTCACCAGACATACGGTAATTATCATCACATTTGCTCCATGTGGCAGCAAATCTTTATAAATACACTCAACATTGTGCTTTTTGCTGTTTTGTAAACACCTTCCCGGACAAGTTCACCACCCATTTTTTATTTCACTTCGAATGCAATATCTCCATCCATGGGGGTGTTATAAAGCTGAAACTTTGTATATATAAAGTTGTAAGACCCCTCTACTCCCCAACAATGGGGGAGGTGCGGCGACTCACTACAGGGTGGGTCGCCCTATATGCAAAAAATTTTTTTGGCGTTTTTGGTGTCCCAAACAAGTTCACCACACACTTGATTGGCTACACTACGAGAGCCATATCTCCAGCTGTGATGGTGGTATAAAGCTAAAATTTGGGGGATGTCTTGCCAACAACTCCCCTCACAATACACCAGTGGGGCGGCTGCCAACGACCCACTAAAGCATGGGTCACTGCATATAAAGTTGACCATTTTCTAAAAACAGCCCAAGTGTCCCAAAACAAGTTTATCACCCAGCTGCATTGAAAAAATGTTGCAACAACATACCTAATATAAAACTGAATTGGGTTGGAACACTATTTCAGCCAAAAAAAATTTTTTCAGTAGGGCACCCTCCCTGTCACATAAATGGTAGAACGAAAATTTCACTTTAAACAATTTTTTTGTTTCACACTTACAAAGTTGGTTTATAAAGTTCACTAGAGAATGGTCTAAGGTTCAAAGTTATGTAAACAACATAACCTCTCAAATGCCTCCATAAGGAAATTTACTTGGGGTGAATTCTATGATGTCAAAATGATGTCATTTCAGGAACAAAATTTGACACAATTTTCACTTTTTCATTCACCCCAAATAAATTTCCTTATGGAAGCATTTTAGAGGTTATGTTGTTTACATAACTTTGAACCTTAGACCCTCCCCTAGTGAACTTTGTAAACCAACTTTTTAAGTGTGATACAAAAAATTGGTTTAAAGTGAAATTTTCAGTCTGCTGTTTATGGGACAGGGTGGGTGCCCAACTGAAAAAAATTTAATGAGCAGAACTAGGGTTCAAATCTGATTCTATTTTATATCAGGTATGTTCTCACAACATTTTTTTGTAATGCAGTTGGGTGGCAAACTTGTTTCTGACACTTGGGCTGTTCTTAAAAAAATTATCAACTTTATATGCAGTGACCCATCTTTAGTGGGTCGTCGGCAGCCGCCCCACTGGTGTATTGTGAGGGGGGTTGTTGGCAAGACATCCCCCAAATTTCAGCTTTCTACCGCCCTCACAGCTGGAGATATAGCGTTCAAAGTGTAGCTAATCAAGTGGGTGGTGAACTTGCTTGGGACACCAAAAACGCCACAAAAATTGTTGCATATAGGGCGACCCACCCTGTAGTGAGTCGCCGCACCTCCCCCCATTGTTGGGGAGTAAGGGGGTTATACAACTTTATATATACAAAGTTTCAGCCTTATAACACCCCCATGGACGGAGATATTGCGTTCGAAGTGAAATAAAAAAATGGGTGGTGAACTTGTCCGGGAAGGTGTTTATGTATATTTACATACATATACAGCGTTCCATGGCGCTGGCGCCAACGCCAATGGCACCATGACGTGGCGCCTACTAATGGCGCCAGCGCCATGGCGCCATTCCGCCACTATGTAGCTAAAATTTTAGGGGGGGTGGGCTGAGCCCCCCCCCCCCCCTCGCCGACCTCCGTAAACAAGCAGCCCCCCCGCTCAAAAATCCTGGATACGTCCCTGCGGTGCGGTGCGGTGCCATATTCCCCAGTGCTTTTTCCATCACTAATTATGGCTGAAAGACACGTGTGCTGACAATTACCTGAAGAAGGAATGTGCTCTAGACTAAATCCAATAAAAGTGTGAAAGAAAAATAGATGCATACAATATGAGATACCTCATAATGGCAAATAATGGTTAACATAACAATTGGTTTATTTTTTGAAAATGACTACTCTAGATTACAAAAGAAATGTGAAAACATATGTGGCCCCTTTTAGGCTTTTGGTAGCAATGCAAAATGATGTGCTTTTAATGATAAATGTTATACTACACTAGCGTGTAGAATAGTTGGGTCTTTTTCACTGCATGTCTGACATTGCCAAAATTTCTAAATGATGTATGTGCAAAACATTTGGATACCATAGGTGGGTATCCTGGGGTTGGCTATATGTGCCTGGGGTGACCGCCGGGATGACGGGGGTATTTCGAGTGGGGGTATTTTTTCCTCAGCTCACTTAGACCTGGGGGTATTCCGAGGGGGGTTGATTCAAGTGAGTATTGGAAATAATAACAATCCCTCAAAATACCCCCCTCGAATTACCCCCCTAAAAACTTACTCTCTGAAAAAGTAAACCCCCTGGGAGTATTTTGGGGAAATACGGCAAAAAGCAGTTCGTTATGTTTTTGATCACATCCGTTTTATACGCAAGTGGGCTTTCCATCCCCTCACGGATTCCCAAAATAAAGTCTGAGAGCACAGAAATCCAATAATAATAATTATTCGATAGTCGAAAATTTCGAATTCCCCTGAGACAGTTGGTGGCGGCTGTTTATCAGTAAATTAGTAATTTATTTTGGATTATCATTATAAAAAAAAGTTTTATTTTAGTGTCCTCACTGAAATTGGTCACTGGTGGTATTATAGTGATTAGAAAAATGGCACCGAGCACCTAATGGCACCATGTTCAAAAAATTTGCCAGAGGCATCAAATCACCGCACCAGAATCAGTAAATAGTTGACTCTATAGTTCTACAAAAGTGTCAATGGAATGGAGCTACTCTCGCTATGCACACTGGGTGTCAACTGTAGTGATGTAAAAGCGCCATGGCTCTGGCGCCTGACGCTAGCGCCAAGGAAAAAAGCGCCATGGCGCTTTTGGCGCTCGTTCGCTGTGGCGGCATTGGCGCTTGGCGTCATGCCCATGAAAATCGCCATGGCGCTTTTGGCGCTTGGCGCTATGTTTGACCTGCGCCAGGAACAAACTGCCTGGCGCTGGCGCTTGGCGCTAGCGCCAAAGCAAAAAGCGCCATGGCGCTTCTGGCGCTTGGCGCCATTTTGCTCTGGTACCATTGGCGCTTGGCACAAATTCTCACAAATAAAATCGTCTAGAGAAGAAAAAAACAGTGAAGAAACAATCGTCTGATGTGGGTGGAGAGGGGGGGGGTATTTTTGGTAAAAGCTTGTTCTAATAAAGGTTTCTTAACATCATTTAATGCAGAAAGAAATATATCTACGACAAAACCGAAATAAAACAAGCGACTATCGGCCCTTATTTGAGGAATGGCAAAGTATACAAAAACATGGATTTTGGCAATCGCTCTACACGGTGTGTCACAGAGAATAATTGGGCGTACCCGACTCCGCCCTATTCTTTTAAAAGTATTGTTTTGTGAAACATGATGTTTGTGAGGTAATTGCATGAATATAGCGTTAGCGTGTAAGGCGTCATTATTAATGTGCGGATGCATATTTTACCTACTTTGCTGTCCGCAGAGTATACTCACAGATAGTGATGCAATTAAAGGTTACTGTATTTTTCTAATAGAACGGCACCTCCAACAGAACGGCAGATTTTGTCACGTTTTTGCACTCACCGAAAACAATTAGAACAGCAGCCTCCAATACAACGGCACCTCCAATAGTACGGCAGCTAAAAAGTTGATGAAAAATATATATCGGCGCTCTTCTATTAGAAGAAATACAGTATTTGAATGCAGCATTCAACACGCACAGTTAACTTTCAACGCAGCAATCGCTCGGCACCTCGCGCTGTGCGAAACGACAGGTTTGAAACAATTACCGTAAATCCTCGAATAAGTCCCCCCTCGAATAACACCCCCGTAAACTGACTGAGGAGAAAATAACTCCCCCTTGGAATAACTCCCCCCTCTTTTGTGGGTGGGAACGAAGTCCACGTATAAAAACGTATGTATGTATATGATCATTAATAGCATTCATCATTTTGCAGTTAATGCACACTAGCATTGATTTTATTGCATGAATTACGGGATTTCTACTCTAGCTCACACGTTTATGCAACCTACTTAACGCCATTCAGATGATATACTGATCAAGTGTTTGATTCAATATTCCGACGAAAAAATAACTTCCCCGCCCCCTCGATTAACCCCCCCTCGAATAAGTCCCCCTCAAAAAATTCAGAGGAAATGAAATCGCGCAAATAAAATTCCATCCCAGGAAAATGCACGTCACTGCGCCAAGATCAGGGTCGCTGTTTCGCACTCATGAAATTTGATGTTCGAATCTGGGGAGAAGATGCCAGGCGCTATTGCGAAAATGAAGGTGGCAAGCTGCCAATTCTGGTGCGCGATTTAATTGATCCGACATTTTTGCGGGCTGCCCAATGTCGCTTTGCTCACTTGTCTGGCAGATGGGTGGGAAGCTGGGCTAACAAAGGGGCGGGCAAAAATAGTTTTACGGAAACGGAAAAAATTTTCAGCAGCCGGAAAACGGAACGAAAAAGGGTAAAAAATTTACACTTGGCGGAAAACGGAAACTGAAAAAAATTTCAGCGGCCAGAAAATGGAAAAGGGGGCCGGAAACGGAAAAAATGAAATTTGCACGGAAACAGAAAAATTTGCTGAAATTTTGCCAGAAAATAGATAAAATTTGCTGAAATTTTGCTGGAAGTGGAAAAAAATTACAGAACATTTGCTGGAAACAGAAAAAACTTACATAATTGACAATCTGCGTGAATGTTTACCAGTTTGGCTAGAACAGAAAACAGAAAGTTGAGCCAGAAAAAGGTAAAATGAGGCAGAAAATGGAAAATTGAGGCAGAAAATGGAAAATTGAGGCGGAAAATGGAAAAAAGGCGGAAAAACTGGAAATTGAGGCGGAAAACGGAAAAAAAGCAGAAAAACCGAAAATGTACCAGAAAACAGAAAATGAGCCGGAAAAACGGAAACGGAAAAAAGTGGCCGGAAAATGGAATGTTTCAAATGAAAAAAAATTTCAGCAGCTGGAAAACGGAACGGAAAACGGAAAAAGTTTGCCTGCGGAAAACAGAAAACGGAAATTTGACACCCTAGGCACCCCCCCTTTAACTTTACCCCTGTAGTACGGGAATTGCGCCAAAACAGCAGTATAGGTCTGTATTTTGGTGGCATATAGAGCGACATGGACATAAATTGAGTCCATTTTCATAGGCTTTGAGGCTTTAGCCGAAAATCTATGTTGTGAAGGGAAAATGCGCAGCTGCCCCCCTGGCTACGTCCTTGGAGGGGAGCTAATAGATGATTTATGGTAATCTAACAGGTGACCCTCACAAAACATTTGAATTGAATTACACCCCAGAACTCAGCCAGTGCAATGGATGACATGGACAACGTCGTGCGAGCGGCCACTACCTACCGTGGTGGAGTCCCGCGCCCTGTAAAATGTAAAGCAAAGTGTCAAATGTCATGTATAGCGTCATACAATATAGACAAATGGCATGCAAAATGTCAAAAGTTCTGTAAGGCCGGAATTAGAGCTCAGCGTCGACTCGACGTGAAATGATGACGTGAAATGACGTCGTGAAATTAATTACACGAGTGTGGATCATGCTACGGGTCTACAATTTTCTAAGGATAATATATGAATCAATACCTTAATCGTGTCCAATACTGAGTGTTATCAGCCACAACTAGAGCGAATTGAAAAATTCAATTTTTATCATTTCACGTCATCATCATTTCACGTCACAGTGTCAGGGAACAACTTGACATTTCACGTCAGACTATTGCAAGCAGCAGTTATAGTTAATAGTTATTTAGATATTGACAATTGACATTTGAAATATAACATTTGACACTTGACTTTACACTTTACAGTGTGCGGGACCGCCCCCTCATTTAAAGAAATTCTGGGTAGATGGACACCCGAACACTACAAAACAATCAACTCATAGGAGTGATTGGTACTTCAGTAATGACGAACCCATTCCAACAACCGGTTTTTGGGAGAACGGAAACCCAGGGACGAGATTGAATTAGCTAGACCGGCTTTTTGCATAGCTTGATTTGTAGTTTCGTGTTTGACATTTTGGCAAGCCCAGCGGGCGGTCCCGCATCAAAGTTCAAGTTCAAAGTTCAAGTGCCAAATGTTTTGTAAAATGGCAATTAAAAAAATATTGTTTGCGAAACTGTGACAATTTGCATGACGAATGACGATTGACAAATTTCGATGACATTCCACACGAAATGTATTCCACACAAAAAAAACGAGTGGAAATGGGCGCCAGGGAAAATGACGCCAGGCGCCAATAGCGCCACGGCGCCATCTGAAAAAATTGCGCCGGGCGCCAAAGGGCGCCAGAAAAAAATGGCGCCTACGATAAAACATTTCATCGAAATACCCATAGGGGGCTTATCTTTCAGAGTGCAAATTTTCAGTGCATTTTGAGGGGGGTTATTCAAGGGTGGTTGTATTCCTTCCTCAGAAATTTTCGAGACGGATCGTAGTTAGCGTTCTAAAAAGCTCTGAGAGATTTATATTCAAAAAATCTCAGAAAAAAATAATTAAATTTTTTGAGATTTTTCAGAGAGATTTAATTATATTTTTTATTTCTGTGGGAGAAAAAAAAAATCTCTCTGAAGTTGCCTTTTAAAGAAATTTTGCCCCAATTTTCATACTTTTTGCCCATTTTCACCTTCAAATCTACTACAATTCATGCTTTTTTCCGTTATGTTTAGCTATACATGTGCTTATTTATATACCATGTTTGGCTATTTTTTTCACTTTTATGTCTTAAGAAAGCTTGCATAAAAGCCTATGTGATATCCAAGTTCTGTACTTGAGTAGTTTCAAAAAGAATATGTAAAAGTGAGACAGGTACTTTCTTCAGAGAAATGTGAACATATTTACTCAATTAAACTCAGTAAACTTGAGTATACATATTTTTCAGAAAATATAAATATGTTTTAGCAACTTTGAAAAAAAAACAAGAGAAAGTTTGAATGGTTAAATGGTGAAAGTGAAAATTCAGTGACTTCTCAGGTTTCAGAGGGTGGTGTCATGTTTGGGAAGTTCTGTCTGCAGCCAGAAAAATCAAGTAATGCACCATTACCATCATCACCGCTGGGTCCTTCACAATGGGCAGTTTATGCTATTTTTTTGAAAGTTGGCTGGAACATATTGCACTGAATTTACTCTGAATACCTAAAGTGCTGCTAGTGCTGAGCGGCTTCTCAGTCAGACTTCAGTTGTGACAAATAGGTTTTTGGATTTGAGTGAGGAGAGTTTTTGGCACAATATGTTTTTCAAGATAGTGTTGAAGTAACATTTGTGACTTTTTATAGTTTCACTTGACTCTATTTGAAAATCATATCAATGTTTCTGTTGTTTGTAATTTCAAATAAAACTATTTAAGCAACACATAATAGCTTATTGAATACATATTTACCCTGTGTTGTCCAAACAGCTAGAAATATCAAATAAAACTACAATTTCAGCAGGGAGATTTTTTTAGATTTTTTTCAAGCATGGGGGACTTTCTCAGAGATTTAATTATATTTTCCGAATGACATGAGAGATTTAATTATATTTTATTTTGAGAGAGATTTTCTGAGATTATATTTAATTATATTTTCTCAAAATCGGCCATTTTTGGTATGCTAATTGTAGTAAAGATTACCTTAAAGAGGCTTTTACATACCCAAAACTGGTAATAAAAGTGACAAAACAGTATATATTTAGATGTATAAACATAGATGGCTACAGAAACTACCGTGTACCCCAAAATACCCCATGGGGGTTTATTATTTTGCCAACAAAGTTTGAAGGGAAGGTTAATTCGAGGGGGGTTTATTATTCCGCCAGAAATTTTTGTATGGATCGTAGTATATAGTAGGCATTTGCATTTACATAACAGGTAATAAATGTGTCCAAACAGGAATACAGGATATATTCAAACTAGTATGTGTGTAGCTGCAATACAAATTAGCAGTAATAAATACATCATGTACATTGCATACCTACATGATGCACATCATTCCAGAGGGGGGTATTTCGAGGGGAGGTTTCTTATTTCCCCAGCCCACTTTGACGAGGGTTAATTTTAGGGGGGTTAATTCAAAAGGGATTATTCGAGGTAATATGGTAGTCTTATGTGTGTTATGGCTGTGATGCATATTGGCATCGATTAATACATCATGTACATTGTATTAATCGATGTTTACCTTATTCCAGACAGGGCTATTTCAGGGGGGTGGGTCAATTCGAGGGGGGTATTTCAAGGAAATATGATACATTGACTGCTTTGTGTAACGATCTACGATAAAATGTCCAAAAAGGACCTATTTGGTCACATTTATTCGCGGAATTTTGGCGCCATTTCTGGCGCCATCCAAAACAATGGCGCCGGGCGCCAGCGAAAATGGCGCCATGGCGTCATTCGAAATAATGGCACCGGGAGCCAGATGGCGCCATTCCATCACTACTCGTCCAGTGAAGGAATGCGGTCTCAAAGCACACAGACTATGGTTTTTAAATGATATGACTTTTTGATATTCAATTTTTTTTTTTGAAACTCGATAGGAAGGAAGAATCAGGCTGTCCTAAAAAGTTTCTTGTTAATTCAATTTCACAGCAGGAAATATGCCAAATCCACCCTGCCATTGCATAGTAAGAATGGTGCATTCCATCAAGGGGAGGAGATTTCTGCAAACGGATTACCCATGTAAAAATTATGATGCTGATGGAATTGTGTGCGAATTTGTTTCAAGTTTGTTCTGCAGACATTTAATTTTCAATTTGGGAAATTTTTTCAATTTAGAGTGAAGGAAAGTCCGCGGACGGCATGCTAAGCATTTTTCTGAAGGACTCAATCATGACGTCATCTTTAATAAAATCAAAATATACTTTTAGATCGAGATTGATCAGTAATACAATTTCAAAAATCCCTGTTTCGCAGTACGCGACTCTGTCTACCCTTTCTGAAGTAGGTCTTTTTTGTGAAAATACGCGCATAAGTATCCTGCTGGACTACGACATAAGTAATTTTGGACGCATACTTTGCGGTCAGCCGAGTTTCTTAAAAATATTTTGAAACGCTATAGTTGGTAGTCAGGCAAAATTCGCACAATTTATTCATCCACCTTCTAAATGGTGCGTAAACTTTAGACTTTCGGTGTAAACGTTACACTGAGATCGGTGAGATCGATATCTCTTTCCGATGGTGCTTTCCGATGGTGACTTATGGTGCTTCAAACTTTTCCCTCCCATCCACATAAATAAGCACATGCATGCAACTTCAAAACTCCATATCTCGGCTATTTCTCAGCCGATTTTCACTTATGAACACTTAAAATGATCAGAATGACATGTAGATATCATTTTTATCCACAGTTTATTTGTATGCATTTTCATTATGACAATTTAATTCAAGAGTTCGCATTAATTTCTTGTATGGGAAATCTGCTGCAATATAGGGACAATCTGGTCCTAAAAATCAAATCTCCATGTCATTCTGATCATTTTAAGTGTTCATAAGTGAAAATCGGCTGAGAAATGGCCGAGATATGGAGTTTTGAAGTTGCATGCATGTGCTTATTTATGTGGATGGGAGGGAAAAGTTTGAAGCGCCATAACTTTTGATCGGAAAGAGATATCGATCTCATTTTTGTTTCATTGAGTTTCTCTCGATCAGGAGAATAGGATAGCATGTTCAAAAAGCAAACTTTTGCGGAAATTTTGCATTTCGAAATCGGGCTAAATCGATATATAAACAAATGTGTCTCTCCGATTTGACCTCAGAAATGAACTCTCCGAACATTTGTGATCATTTTAACATTTTAATGACTAAAATGGGTTCACAAATGACCGAGCTATTGATGTTCAAAGTTTGCATGTTCTCGGCCACACCCAAAAAAACGCAAATGACAGTGTTTTTATAGACCCCCCCCCTATCTCCGGTCTGGGGGGTCGTAGAAAAAAATCGTCAAAATTGTGCGTAGCCCCAACCTAGAACTATATCATATCGAAATTCCAACATTTTTCGCCAAGCGGTTCCCAAGTTATTAGCACGCGCCGGCAGGTTAACCCCCCCCCCAAAATGCTAACCCCAAAATCCCCTATGAACACACCTCAAACGTTGCACTTTAAACACTTTTGAACCACCACACACTAGGTAAACTGCAACCAATTTAACAGATTCAACAACGGATGGATCCGGCTACACTTCAACCAATTCAGTGGAAAGTGCGTCATCATCAGGGGCCAGTTCCGCAAATTGAGAAGTACCATCACCATGGCAAATACAAAGTGAATTGAGAAAGCAATTGGCAAAAGCGAAGGGAAATTACTTTTTTCACTTCGCTTTTGCCAATTTACTTGCCATTTCACTTCGCTTTTGACAATTTTCTTTTCAGTTCATTTCTCATTTCACTTCGCATTTGCCATTTTACATCTCACTTGTCAATTCGCGGAACTGGCACCAGGTCAGTTGGAAAGACTTAATATGATATAAAATTTGACTGCAACTTGGCCAAGTGCCAATTAATACTTGTTGGGTATAATAATGTGTGGCTTCACATAAATAGGAAATATTTATTTTCTACATGACTTGCTACCGGAGTTGTTAAAAGTACTGAACTTTTTTTGAAAGTAAATGTAAATGTAAACGCATATAAATGCAGATATCGAAACGATGGGAACAATCGGACATATAGGGCCTCCAGATGATGCTAAGGTTTAGTGTAAAAAACTATACATACAAAAAACGTACTGAGACAGTCCCGCACGTGTAAAGTGTTAAGTAAAGTGTCAAATGCCATGTAACTTGTCAATAAAAATAAAAATATACCAATAATATTTACCTACTCATCTGTTGATATTTTGCAAGACATTTTACAAATTTGTATGACATTTTACAATTGGAAGCTAACTTTACACTTTACAGGGTGCGGGATGGCCCCTGGATGTTGTGACACCTGTATGTTAAGTATTGTGATCCTTTAGGCCGGAATTAGAGCTCAGCGTCGATTCGACGTGAAATGATGACGTGAAATGACGTCGTGAAATTGCAAATTGCAAGCAGCAGTCTGACGTGAAATGTCAAGTTGTTCCCTGACACTGTGACGTGAAAAGATGATGACGTGAAATGATAAAAATTAAATTTTTCAATTCGCTCTAGTTGTGGCTGATAACACTCAGTATTGGACACGATTAAGGTATTGATTCATATATTATCCTTAGAAAATTGTAGACCCGTAGCATGATCCACACTCGTGTAATTAATTTCACGACGACATTTCACGTCATCATTTCACGTCAAATCGACGCTGAGCTCTAATTCCCGCTTTAAACAAACTGCAAACATAAAATTGCAGCATTCCAAATCCAATTTCAGGTGATCTACACAATACTCATCGGTGTTTCTTTTGGCCTGGGAATAAGTGCAATTGGGTTTATGCTTTTTATGGCTATGATTCACCATGAGGAAATGGCTAAAAAATTGTGTCACTGCAAAACTGCAAAGGATAGGATTCCGTGATGAAAATTATTGAATCTTTAGAATTCAGATGATATCTGGGATATTAGTGATTGTGATGAGTGTGAAAAATCAAACTTGATTAAGTAAAAAAAATTAATTTTGAAATATACACCTATCTGAGTTGTCATTTTGTTACCCTTGAACATACCGTATTTGCTTGAATAGTACCCCCCCTTGAATAATTCCCCCCCTCGAATAATCCCCCCCTGTAAGACGAGTGAGGAAATAATAATTCCCCCCTCGAATAATCCCCCCCTTAAAGAATTTGCTCAATTTATTGTGCCCAATTTAAACAAAAATGGCATGTTTTTGTGTGAATAAAGCAGATTCTATCAAATGAGTTGATAGAAACATGGTTGAAAATGTTGACGAAATAATAATTCCCCCCCTCGAATAATTCCCCCCCCTCGATTAGTTCCCCCCTCAAAATAGTCTGACGAAATAATAATCCCCCAGGGGGATTATTCAAGCAAATACGGTATTTAACATTTTTTGGTACTTTATTACGCGGTGGCCAACAATAACATATAGTGGGTCTACGCAACAGTCAATTTAACAAAACATCGCAATGGACATCAAATTTAATCACTTTGTCTTCTACGAGAAAGAACATTTGTATCATTTAGATGCATAAATACAAAATCATGACATCAGACTTACAAAAGTCAGGCAAAAAATTATCAAATTATTTTCAAGCATTGGCTTGTACCAGCGCAGAAATCATATAAATGCTTTGCACATAATGTTGTTTGCCACCTTTTCACGGATCAGTGATTTTGGAAATTCTGTATACTCAGCGCACAACAAAGTATGCGGCCAAAATTACTTATGTTTTGGTCGATAACGCGCGAGCAGGATACTTATGTACGCACATTCACAAAAATATAAATATTTTTTTAAATAACAAGGCGGAGTCGTGTACAGGCGACAAATGTTTTTCCTGAGACGCTATTTTATTTTATTTTTGCTGGAACATTTTTTATTTTATAAGCGATGACGTCATGATGGAGTGTTTCCTTCAGAAAAATGCATAGCGTGCGGTCTGCGCAATACACTGAAAAATACAGTGAAATGAAACCAATGCATCACCATGAAAATAGTAGTAGGTATTTATATAATTTTTGGTTCATTATTCGGAATGATTATGGTTCATTTCAGAGCAGTGTGCACTCATGTAGATTTACACATTCACGAAGAAAAAAATAGAACCAAAAACCTATAAATTTATCCTGATGACAACAAGCACAATATCCTGGTGGCAGTGACTAGGGTGTCAAAAGATTTTTTTTACGGAAAACGGAAACGGAAACGGAAAAATATTTTCAGTGGCCGGAAAACGGAACGGAAAACGGAAAAAAAATCGCACTTGGCGGAAAACGGAAACGGAAACGGAAAAAAAATTTCAGCGGCCGGAAAACGGAAAAAGAGGCCGGAAAAACGGAAACGGAAAAATCAAATTTGCACAGAAATGGAAAAACTTGCTGAAATTTTGCTGGAAAACGGATAAAATTTGCATAAATTTTGCTGGAAAAGGGGAAAAAATCTGCAGTAATTTTGCTGGAAATGGAAAAAAATTTTACATCATTTACAATCTGCATGAATTTTTACCAGTTTGGCTGATCAGAAAACAGAAAGTTGAGCCAGAAAAAGGTAAAATGAGGCGGAAAAATGGAAAATTGAGGCGGAAAATGGAAAAACTGGAAATTGAGGCGGAAAACGGAAAAAAGGTGGAAAAACTGGAAATTGAGGCGGAAAACGGAAAATGAGCCAGAAAAATGGAAACGGAAAAAAAAGTTGCCGGAAAACGGAAAACGGAAAAAAAATTTCAGCAGCCGGAAAACGGAACGGAAAACGGAAAAAAATTGCCTGCGGAAAACGGAAATGGAAAACGGAAATTTGACACCCTAGCAGTGACTGTGACATCAGATGATGTTGTCACAGGAATTTTGGAAATGATTCAAGATAAGGTAAATATAATGTGATTTTTCATTCATTCAGCACATCACGGACAAAATTACAAATAAAAACATAAATGGAATGAAAAGGATAAAAGTATAAGAACGCATGAATACATGGAAAAGTAGTTAGGTGCAAATTTCACTTATAAAAATTGAGCAATACTAATAATGTGACACTAGAATACCAGTGAACATCTGCTTGAAATTTTCTATTTGAATGCTTTGAATGTTCTCACCTTGAATTGAATTTGAATGTTCTTTGAATTTGTTATATTTTTGTGTTCTGGCACTCTACCAAATGTCATTTCTACCAGCCATTCTATTTTCGTGGGTGCAAAAACATGTCAAAATGTGCCCCTCTATTGGAGCCTTGGTTGGGATTATGCAGTTTCATTAGAATAAACCGGGTAAGTTACATTCTTTTTGATATAACGAGAAAATAGTTTAATTTCACAGCTTCACATGCAGGTGATCATTCCAAATATTGTAGCCTTTTTTAATTGCAACAATGTTCGGCAAATAGTGTACCTCCACAACGTTCAGATCAGTATATAATGCATTTTCTGGCCCAACACCATGAAAAACTCTGATGCGATAATTCACGCTGTTGACTAATTCTAGCAAACGTTTTGTATTTTTGTGTCGATACAATAGCTCTATATCCTCAATTATGTACCTGAAAAATGAGGACAAATGTAAAAATAAAAACGTAAAAAATTAATGAAAAACCGTATTCATTCTAATAGAAAAGCACTATTCAATTTTAACCTGCCCTTCTGTTGGAAGCAGGGGTATCCTAGGGCGGGGGGGCTGGGGGGGGGGGGGCTGCCCCCCCAAATCGGCCAGCTATCTATCCATCCTGGAGGCCACTCAGCTATATATCTATCCCGAGGCAAATTTTTTAGCTACTACCCCCAAAGACCCCCCCCCCCAAATCGCTCAGCTATTTATCTGGAGTGGTTTTTTAGAAATTTTGCCCCAATTTTCGTGCAAAAACACAAACTTTTGCACCTTTTTATAGTTTTCCACCTTCAAAATCGTGATTTCCTGCTATATATATATGGTTATATACCTATTTTTAGCCAATTTTAACCTACTTTTGGCTACTTTTAACTGATTATTAGCGATTTTTCCCGTTTCTGCCTTCTTCACCTTGAAAAAGCCTATAAATAGATTTATGGCCCCTCTAGCCCCCCCAGAAATTTTTTCAACTATGTATCCCTCCGGAGGAGCAATTTGCTATCTATCCAGCCCCCGTGGGTCCAAAATCTTGGAGACCCCTGGTTGGAAGTATGCCATTCTATTATAAGAAATAAATATGGCAACACAATGCAGAAAAAGCTGGGATGGGCTTGAATCATAAAAGAAGTGCGTGAGCAATTTGAATATGTAAATGTAAATTTGTTTCTACCTTCATTAATATTAGCACTGGATCTTACAATTTTCCAGAAGTTTCAATTAAACATAAACCCCACCTTGAAAATTCCCTAGTGACAAAAATCGGATGAAAAATAATCAGCCAGACATCCGTGTGCACAGACACAGCATTGAATCAAAATTTTTGAAATTCAATGAATTCAAAATTTGAATGTTCAAATTCGAAGCTGAGCAAAAGCTTTGAATTAAAATTTTTGATGTCAAAATAAAATATTAACCCACCACGAATCCTCATTCAAGCAGGGAAAGTATAGGTCAAAAGCTGGCCAAACATGCTGCGGCAAGTGACTCGCATCATCAACTATTACACGAATGTCCTTGCTGCAAGTGTGCAATTATATACATTAGCTCATGCCATTTCATGAAGGAGTTCATGTGTTCTCGTTGTCAAGTAGTGTGTGTAAGGCCAGTGGGCAAGTCTGAATCTGGGTCAACTGTAGTTGACAGACACATTTCATACCAGTAAACTCAAATGCATGTGAAGCAAATTCATGAGTTTTCAGAATTTTCTGTACTAAACTAGTGTGTGTAGGGCATCCACAAAACTTTGTGGCACCGAGCATTGTCCCCTGGAGCAGTTCCAGACACTGTAAAGTAAAGTTCCAAATGTCATGTAAAAAAAATTTCAAAACAAAAGCATATATTACTGAACTTTGCATGACATTTGACACTTGACTTTACATTGCATGACATTTTACCTGACATTTGACACTTGACTTTACACTTTACCAGGATTGGCACCAGAAACTTCGATGTGTTAAACTGACAATCTTTCACATAATATTGCAGCAGTGGCGGGATTCTCTTGACCAGACAGCACAAACTCAATGTCGGATCGCTTCAGTTCATCCAATTTTATTAATGTTCCCCTCTTCTTCACATCAAGGCCTACCTGTGTTCCGTGCTAAATGTTGGCACTCTTCCAAATGGAAACCAGTTTCAAATTACTTTGAAAAACGCCAGTGTCCCAGCAGTACACAATGGAGGGGGGAAGTTTACCCCCAAAAGCAAATACATCCAGCTATCTATCTATCCCCCAAGCCCACTCAGCTATCTATATAGGTTACCCTGACACATTGTTTTCGCTAATATACCTGAATATCCCGCATCTGCCATCTGTCTGCCTATCTGAAGTGAGTTGTGAGAAATTTTGAATGTATTTTCGCTCAAAATCACTCATTTTCATGCCTTTCTGCCGCTTTTTGTGCCTTTTTGCATTTTCACCTTTTTTTGGGCTATGATGTCATTGTTTGAAGGTCTCCTTTAGAAAAATGCATAGCACGCAGTCCACAGAAAATAACACAGTAATTTTATTCACTAACCACATGTGCATTTGGGAACATTGCCTTCCAAAATATCATTGAGTCACCAGCCCTAACACCAAATTCAATCAATGTCATTTTGTCATCTCTCATGTGCTTGAATAAGTTGTCAAACAAATGAAAATACTGAGGTCTGTAGACTTGTTGGATGTCATCTGTTGGAACCAACTGGCCTGTGGTGCACAAAAATTGAATGTGACATTTCTGTGTGAAGTAGGGCAGGCTGTAGGGTGTGGGACATGAGTCTCCAATGGGGGGTACTGGGATGGCCCCAGCCCCCAAATACTGGGTGACTATCTATCTATCTACCCATACATATCTCCGAGGATGCTCACTGAGCAGTGCTCAGCTGTCTATCTATCATAGGCAAAGTTCCCCGCTACGATACCCTCCCTGAACCCCCTGCCCCAAATACCTATGTATCTGTGTGCAGGGACGTTTCCAGGATTTTTGAGCGGGGGGCTGTTTGTTTACGGAGGCGGGCGAGCGGGGGGCGCCACGCCATGGCGTCATTGGCGCTGGCGCCAGTGCCAGAAGCCACTGTATTTGTATGTAAATACACGTACATATAGAGCAGCGAGATCCCTTTTGGGATGAATTTCAAGGATTTGTGCCTATGGGGACCCACCCACTGATAATTATACATTTGAGGAGGTGAATGCGCATACGATGAAAAATGTATAGAAGAAGTTGCATTTCCGATAATTTTTTGGTCTCACCCCGGGAGGGGGGGGGCTGCAGCCCCCCCGCCCCCCCCCCCTGGATAAGGCCCTGTCTGTGTGGAACAAATTTTGAATGATTTTTGCACAATTTCGACCACCTTCCATTTTGCCAAATTCCACCTTTAGAGCATTCATTGTCAAAGCACCAAAATAGACAGTTTTTGCTCTGGCGCCAGTGCCAAGCGTCAGTGTCATGATGCTTTTCCATCACTAGTTTGTACCCATTTTAAACAAAAATGGCCTATTTTGTGAAATAAGTTGATATAAACATGCTTCGAAATTTGTATGAAATAAGAATTTCCCATTTGGAAAATTTACCCTTAAACGTTCTTCACCAAACATGTCTGCTGAAGTAATAATTCAACAGGGTAATTATTTGAACAAAATGTGTATTGATTTTTGAACCTGGTGCCAATCCCAAGCCCTGTAAAGTGTAAAGTAAAGTGTCAAATGTAAAGTCAAATGCAAGTGTCAATTGTCATGCAAAGTTCAGTAATAATATCTTTTCTTTTTTGTTTTGATTGACACTTGACTTTGCATTTTACTTTACATTTGACACTTTACTTTACACTTTACAGGGCTTGGGACTGCCCCCAGATACCCGTTTCTCATTAGCAACTTACCAATAACCTCTGGATGAGCATTGTGGATCCATGATTTGCATTTCTCATCAGTAATTATATTAATTTTGGACATATTGTTTGTCAATGACACCTTGCATCTGCTTTCCATTTTCTGAAACTAACTGAAATTTCCACACACCTTGTATAAATATATGAAAATTTTGACAAACCTTCCAAATTTTACAGTATGGACCCAGAATTTTGGCCAATTTTCTTGCCACACCTTTCTTTTTACGCCAGCGCATTTTTGAACCCAACCCTTTTTCCAGCTGTGCTTTGTTGACACATTTTCCGTCAAAATAGAACTGTGCAGTCCCGGAGGTTTTGTAATATTGATGCGAAGTTTCTGATTGTGTTCGACATAGTGTCTGCAAAGTTCAACATGTGACAAAAATGAGTGATACTTAATAGTTTCATTTTCAGACAACTACATATAATTACATAAATATTATATACTTACAGCCCTATGGGGACCGGATGCTAATCAATTTTCTGAAGGAAACACTCCATCATGAGGTAATCGTTAATAATATCAAAATTGTTCACAAGAATGTTTCATAACAAAAATCTTGCTTGTATGGGGCCCTTTTTTCATCTTTCTTGTTTATGCGCTCGCACATCAGTGATCAGTTCAAGACATAAGTAATTTTTGGTGCATACCAGTCTGCCAAATATACCATATATCTTATTATACTTATGGAAAAAAAATTTATTCGGAAACGGTTACACAGATTATGTATCCATAAATATCAATGTTTCAGAGACAAATCGATTGCTTCAATCAAAATGTTTACCCAGTCAGCATGTAGCAGGGCTAGGACAGGGGGGGGGGGGTTGAGGCTAACCCCCAAACCAAACCGCCCAGCTATCTGAAAACATGAACACACTGAGTGAATAGGTTACTACACCAAGAGTATACGCACATGCGAACTCAACGGTCAGTCATCCCGGGCATATGCAGCCAACCCCCTAAGGTATCCTCCAATGGTATCCAAATGCTGTGTACATTCAACATTAATCATGCAGCGTGCAGATCCTACACTATGCTGCACTGTACCGTATTAAAACATCCCTGTTATAAGCCCCCCTCAAAATTCGTCAGTAAAGAAATAATAAACCCGTGTGGGTATTGCGAGGAAATACGGTATAACACCGAAATTCGCAAAATCCTTACAATTAAAAATAAAATAAAATCAAGAGCAGCCCACATTGAGTATACTTGTTTTCGTTTTTTCCGATCCCAAACATCCTTCAGTGGAAAAGTATTGCAATCTTATCAAGGCACCGGTTGCCAGCACAGTCAAACTGATAGCCATCCAATGAAATTTATTCTTCAGATTAGACATTTGAATGATATCACTTAGGTATGACATTATTAGAGGTCATTTATATCCACATGAAAATGCAAATTGTCAAAAAATTGAATATGGATATCTGCTGCTACTAGGGGGCTATTTACACAGGTCCCGGCCAGGGACCGGGACCCGGCAAAAAAATATTTTTTTTCAAAAGTGAATAATTGTATGGGTATGGGTTGTTTGCATGTTAATTAGGTGAATTATCACCAAATTAGCATGCACAACATTGTTGCGAGACGGTTACATGCACTGATGCAAATTTTTTTTGGGGGTGTATAAATTTTTTTCGATTTGTCTCAAATTTGGCATGTGTGTACTCCTTCATTTAGTGAGTACACATGCCAAATTTCAGCTCAGCGCGGTTACTGGTTGCTATTTTATTTATACTTCAATTTTTTTCAATCACTGTATTTTTGTATAGTGATCGAAATCCTGCTGGGGACCGGTCCCAGGCAACATCGAAATGGCCCTGACCGGGGTCAAACGTCCCTGGCGAGAATTTGTTTTTCAGTAAACAAAGAATTTTGGTCCCCAACCGGGGACGAGTCCCCGGCAGGGGACTTAAAATTTGTCCCCTGTCAGGGATGAACGTCCCCAGTCAGGGACCAAAATTCTTTGTTTACTGAAGAAAAAAAATTTCTCACCAGGGACGTTTGACCCCGGTTGGGGCCATTTCGACTTTGCTGGGGACCGGTCCCCTGCAGGATTTCAATCACTATACAAAAATACAGTGATCGAAAAAATTTGAAGTATGAATAAAATAACAACCGGTAATAATAAATAATAACCGCGCTGAGCTGAAATCTGGCATGCATACTCACTAAACGAAGGAGTACTCACATGCCAAAATTCAGACAAATCCAAAAAAAATTTATACACTCCCCCCAAAAAAATGCATCAGCGCGTGTAACCGTCTCAAAACAATTTTGTGCATGCTAATTTGGTGATAACCTAATTAACATGCAAACAACCCATACACGCAAATTTTTAAGTTTTGAAAAAAAAAATTTTTGCCTGGTCCCGGTCCCCGGCAGGGACCTGTGTAAATAGCCCTACTAGGGTTGGCACTTGATTTTTTTAACCGATTTTTTTATCTGATTTTTTTTAAATCACAGGGTGGAAACTGATCTTAATTAAACATATCAAAATGTAAAATTTCTGGTACACTTGCACTATGTATTTTGCACTATGTTTTTTTGCGCGCAAGCACACAATTTCCCATACACATTGCTATTGGTGGTGTTTTCATGGGTTTTGGATCATTTTTAGTGTAAAAGTTTGCATTTTTTCATGCTACTATGTAAAAATAAGCTGTGATATGCTAGTGTAGTATATAATATCTAGCCAATGTATCCCAAATACTTCTACAGCGTTTAGCATCACTGTCAATGTATTAGCCTTCTCTTACAACCTATTTAAGCACTATTCCATGCTGAACTTCACTTGAAGTCACAAACATTTGACAAAATACAATATATGTAAGCAGTCGATGTAAAATGGATATTTTTGAAAGAAATCACTGCTTATAATGCAATTCCATGACTCCACGATCATAATATGGCCACAACAGACATTGTCTGACATTGTCTTACATTGTCTGACACTTAACATACACATATTTTTCTCTACACCCCGATTTTGGACGATTCAAAAAAATCTGATTTTAATTTTAAAAAAAATCAATTTAAAAAATTGATTTTATTTTTAAGTCAAAGCATTTAAAGAAAATAGATCTTTTCCAACCCTAGATGCTACGTATTACCTCCAATATAAGGTACCATCAAATAGAAGGTATAACTTTTGGCTTTTTTGATGATAAAGCATACTTCTAATAAGGCGCAGCTGGCTCCATGCCAAAACATACTAATCGTAAAAAAACGGTTACCAAACATGGCGAACAGCGATGAAAATGGTGCTGAATGGCACCAACGCCATTTTGTGTCAACTTGTAAACACCTTCCCGGTCACGTCCGGCAGCCATTTTTTGATTTTACTTCTCTTATCCTATCCCCAGTTCTAGGGCGCCCCCGAGGCTGAAACTTGGGGGAGATATTGTCACAACCCCCCTCTACTTCGCATGAATTGGGGGGGTCGCGGCGACCCCCCAATTTATGCGAAGTAGAGGGGGGTTGCGCCAATATCTCCCCCAAGTTTCAACCTCGAGGGCGCCGTAGAACTGGGGATAGGATATAAGAAGTAAAAGCAAAAAATGGCTGCCGGACGTGACCGGGAAGGTGTTTATTAGGCTTGGTTCTCCATGTTGTTACATTCAAGTTTTGATAAAATAAATTGCGTCGTGGTTCACTGTTGGTTAAATGTTTGCAAAATATGGTGAAAACAATCAACCCTCTAATGGAACCCTGTAATAAGGTACAGTAAAAAGCTGATGAAATCAATATACTAAGGTATACCTCATATTGGAGGTAATGTGGTAATTTAAAAAAACAACGATTTTTGTCTTATCGAATTCCCTATTTGAGAAGCACCTCGTTCGGGTAAACTCAAATGCATTCATAGTTGACTAATTACAGGTGTGATTACAATTTACAGCTCAATGTTTCTTCATAAATTTATGACAAAATTTGTGTGTAAATACTCAATAATTTTCTTAAATAGTAGAGATTGGCGAAAATGTCAATGCCAATCATGACATTTCGAAAATTAGCTTTAGGCACAATAAACTATAGCATATGTGCTTTCTTTGAACAAAATTTCAATGCTGTATCCCTGTAAGTAGGTATATTTAATGCACATTTTACATCATAATTTTTTGAAAGAAACTGTGATCTGTAATCACACATTCAGCTAAACACCTTCCCGATCAAGTCCGGCCGCCTATTTTTTTTTCACTTCGCAGGCCATATTTCCGGTTGCGGGTAACGATGGCAAAAAAAAATTCGAAAATTCGAAAACATTTTTGAATTTTCGAATTTTTTCATAATTTTCGAATTTTTATTCCACCCCTGGATAAAACACTTAAAAATCGATTTATTTTTCAAAAAATTCGAAAATTCGAAAATTCAAAAATTCGAAAATAGTTTTCGAATTTTTCAGGGAATTCAAGGCGACAAAACACACTCTTAAGTTCAGCGTGCAAAATAAAGCGACAATTGATATGTGGTGGGTCTGAAAAAGACTGATGTAATAGAAAAAACCCATAAAACATTGAAATGGGGTCCGCGGCAACAGCAGCGGACCCGACACATTTATTGAGGAATGCACTGAGCCGTGCCGTGAACAATAAGAACCGCGGCGCAGAAACGGGGACACAGGTCCATCAGAAAGTCCGAGGGGCAGTTACCGTATTTCTTCGATTTTATTGACTGTCAATGTAATCTTCAGATGCCCTCCAAACCCGTTAAAGTAATCGAGCATGGCCATGTAAATGAACAGTCAATAAAATCGAAGAAATACGGTATATACACAAGCGTTTTTTTTGGAAGGCGTTCAGAAATGGTGCAAAATCACAGTGAAATTAAGGTTAAAAGGGGTTCCAAACATGAAAACAGTCCAAATACTGTGTTTTAAGCTCAAAATTCAACATTTTGTGAAAAAGATTCGAAAATTGACAAAAAAGATTCGAAAATTCGAAAATTCGAAAATTAAATTCGAAATTCGAAAATTCATTTGGGAAAAAATTCGAAAATTCGAAAATTCATTTAGGAAAAAACACTTAAAAATTTAAATACTTTTTTTCGGGGGGTTTGCCATCGTTAGTTGCGGGAGGGGTGGAAAACTTCAACTTGGGTGGTATATTGGCGCAACCCCCCACTACCCCACATGAATAAATGGGGCAGCGGCGACTCACTATAGAGGTGGTCGCCATATATGTGAAAAACATTTGCAGCGTTTTCACTGTCCCGCACAGGTCCGGCCCCCGGTTGATTTCTTACACTGCGGGTCCCGTATCTCCAGCTGTAGGAGGGGTATAGATCTAAAATTTTTGGGGATGTGTCGCCAACACCCCTCCCCTACTATACACTGGCCAGGCGGTTTTTGGCAACTCACCACAGTGTGGGGTGCAAAGTTTAAAATTTATTAAAATGTTACTGTCCCACACAAGTCCAGCATCCAATTGAATTTCAAAAAATGGACACTTTTGTGTTGTTTTAACACTAATGTGGTTGACAATGTGAAATAAGCATGAAATATCCTCTAAAAAATATCTTATCCGACCTAAAACTGGACACCACATGAACCCCTTCCCCCAAGTGGGTGACAAAAAAATCACTTTTTACAACTTTTTTATTAGACACTTGAATGGCTGGTTTACAATAATTTATAGGGGGGGGGGTTTAAAGGTCTCAAGTTGTGTAAAAAATCTTACCTCAAAAATGCCTTCATAAGAAAATTTGCTGGGGGTGAATTTCAAATTATAAAAATGACATCATTGCAGGAACAAAAATAGGCAAAATTCACAATTTGAAATTCACCCCCAGCAAATTTTCTTATGAAGGCGTTTTAGAGGTAATGTTTTTTACACAATTTGAAACCTTTAACCCTCCTCTATAAATCATTGTAAACCAGCAGTTCAAGTGTCTGATGAAAAAGTTGTAAAAAGTGATTTTTTTGTCACCCACATGGGGGAGGGGTTCATGTGGTGGACAGTTTTAGGTCGGATAAGATATTTTTTAGAGGATATTTCATGCTAATTCACATTGTCAACCACATTAGTGTTAAAACAACACAAAAGTGTCGATTTTTTGAAATTCAATTGGATGCTGTACTTGTGTGGGACAGTAACATTTAAATAAATTTTAAACTTTGCAACCCACACTGTGGTGAGTTGCCAAAGACCGCCTGGCCAGTGTATAGTAGGGGAGGGGTGTTGGCGACACGTCCCCAAAATTTTAGATTTATACCCCTCCCACAGGTGGAGGTATGGCACCCGCAGTGAATGAAATCAGTGGGGGCCGGACCTGTGTGGAACACTAAAAAAGCTGCAATTTTTTTTTTCACTCGGCGACCCACCCTGTAGAGGGTCGCCGCGACCCCTTCAATTCATGCTAAGTAGAGGGGGGTTGCGCCAATATCTACCCCAAGTTTCAGCTTCTGGCGCGTCCTAGAACAGGAGATAGGACGTCAGAAGTAAAATAAAAAATGGGGGGCCGGACTTGATCGGGAAGGTGTTTAGAAAACTAGTTTGTGTAGGGCCATAACTAACTAATGTGAACCTCTGATGTGTAGTAGCTGTGAGGCAAATTTGCAGCCATAGATACATCATGCGCATTGCCACATGTACTTTTGTTTTTCTTTGTATCATTCATTTCTGTTTACCATATCTACTCGAATAATTCTTCTGGGGAGTCAGACTTTTCGTCAGACTTTTTGAGGGGAAAATATTCAAGTGGGGGATTACTCAAGTGGGGATTTTTCAAGTGGGTGACATTTTAGATCACTGACTGTAACGTACTTTCAGCTCATAATCTGTCACATTTGAGTCCATTCATCGAAATACGGTAACACTTGGCATAGCATTCATTGTGAATCTCCATTAAAGGCTAAAAATGGGTATATAAGCACTTATAGTACTAAAAATAGTGATTTTGGAGGTGAAAATCTATAAAAGGTATGAAAAATAGCGAACTTGAGCGAATATTGTGGGTATAGTTTCTCAAAAATCGCTCCAGATTGCTGGGCGAATTGTGGGGGTGGGGGGGGGGGGGGGTTCGGGGGTAGTAGCCCAAAATTTTGACTCCGGGATAAATAGCTAGCTGAGCGGTCTCTGGGATAGATAGATAGCTGGGCACCCCCAACCCTCCTTTCCTACCCGTTATTTGATGTTAAAATATATATAACTACAACATATCATGGTCAGGGACGTATCCAGGATTTTTGAGCGGGGGGGGCTGCTTGTTTACGGAGGCCGGCGAGGGGGGGGGCTCAGCCCCCCCCCTAAAATTTTAGCTACATAGTGGCGGAATGGCGCCATGGCGCTGGCGCCATTAGTAGGCGCCACGCCATGGCGCCATTGGCGTTGGCGTCAGCGCCATGGAATGCTGTATATGTATGTAAATATACATACAAAACAGCAAAAAAACACAACATTGAGTGTATTTATAATGATTTGTGGCCACATGAAGCAAATCCGATGATAATACCTAATATCTGGTGAAGAATGCGCGCTTGCGCGCAAAAGTTTTTACGCTGACGTTGAAAAAGTCGCATTTTCCGGTCACTTTTTGGTCTCGCCCCGGGAGGGGGGGGGGCTGCAGCCCCCCCGCCCCCCCCCCTGGATACGGCCCTGATCATGGTTTATTATTACACAACAGCATCCCGAAATAGAAGCTTGCAATAAGTAGGGTTGGCCGATGTTTTTTTTTAAACGTTTTTTGTTTTTTAAAAACATGACGTCCGAAATGTTTTGTTTTTTTAAAAAAACATCGGCCAAAATTTTTAGTACTAAGCACCAGGTATTTTGCAAAATTTTTGCGCGCAAGCTTTTGCGCGCAAGCGCGCAAAAATTTTGCAAAGTACCTAGTGCT
>OZ038456.1:21697875-21712752 GCA_964036195.1 Sphaerolaimus hirsutus
AAACATCGAGTTAAAAAAAAACGTTTTTTTTCCAACCCTATGCACACTTGCATCTTTGAACACCCGATGTACTGCATTTGCATTCAGTGAATCAAACCACACACAGCTCTTTTGCTTGGGTTGACTTCATCGATTGTTTTTGAAATAAATGTGCATTAACTACCTTCCATCATTGGGGGGGGGGATTATTCAAGTGGGGGAATTATTTTTTCCTCACTCGCCTAACAGGGGGGAATTATTCGAGTGGGGGAATTATTCAAGTAGGGGGAATTATTCGAGTAAATACGGTATATATCGAACCACCACAACCCCCCCCCCAGAAATATTTTCAGCTATCTATCCCTCCGGAGGAGCGAAAAAGCCTATATATCGAACCACCCCAACCCCCCCCCAGAAAATTTTTCAGCTATCTATCCCTCCGGAGGAGCCATTTGCTATCTATCCAACCACTCGGAGGGTCAAAATTAAAGATACCCCTGGGGGGGGGGGGGGAATTCTTCAAGGGGGAATAATTATTTCGGCAAAATCTCCAAGCATGTTTCTATGAACCCATTTCATGAAATATGCTTTATTAACAGCATACATAACATTTTTGTTCTAAGTATACACAACAAATTATCAAATTTATAATATGCTTAAAGAGTGAATTATTCGAGGGGGGAATTATGTTTCCTCACTCGCACTAACAGGGGGAATTATTCAAGGGGGATTATTCGAGGTGAGGGAATTATTCAAGTAAATACGGTACACATTTTCCTTCACTTTTCAGGAGAAAGCAGCAAATCAAAAGCAAACTACCCAGTAAAAATGGCGTTCATCCCTGTGGAATTATTGGTGATGATACTCATTGGTTTGTCTTTGAATCAATAATACACACATGACATGGTTTTGGTTCATATACCGTATTTCTTCTAATAGAATGGCGGGTCTCTATTAGAAGGGTGTCTCCAATAGAAGGTACACTTTTTTGACTTAATTTGGGCCACAAAATAAATAGAAGTGCGGTCTCCAAAAGAAGTGTGCCAAATGCCAAAAGAGTGTGCCAAATGCATAAAAAAGCAGATGCTGTGATTTAGTGGCTTTTGTCCATTGATTTTGTGCTATTTTTATCTCAAATGTTGAACGAAGCGTGTCTGTGACGTATCACTTTGAAAAACCTTGGCAGAACTTGGAAAAGATTGGGTGAAATGTTGACGAAAAAAAGTAGAAGGGCGGTCTCCGATAAAAGGGCATCTCCAATAGAAGGGTGGGTAAAAAAGTTGATAAAAAATAGAAGGGCGCCCTTCTATTAGAAAAAATACAGTAGTGTGAATTGCTACTCCAGAGGTGTTAGATATATTACCCCCTACCCATTTAGTACCCCTGGATTTTCCACAGTGGAAACACATTGGTTTGATATTAAAATATACAGTAATCCCTGGGTTATCGGGTGGAGTGAAATTTCTGAAAAAGTACCCGATAATGCGGGGAACCCGATAACCGGGGGACATGATGTGTAAAAGCGCCATGGTGCTGGTGCCTGAAACTAGCACCTAATTAAAAGAACCATAATTTAGATCACCAATGAGTGAAGGTAAATGCTATTGAAATAGAAACTTTCAATGTTTACTGTGCATTTTTCGACGCTTGCACACGATGGGTTGCTTCGGGTTTGTTCAATGCTCAAAATAACCGATAACTAAAGCCCTTTTTTACATAAAAATGCCATTTGTTTTCAAAAATCCCACCCGATAATCGGGAATGCGGGGAAACCTTTAATCCGGGGAATTTAGTTCACACGTGTCACCGGTTTTCAAAATTAACCCATTAACCCGTTAACCCGGGGAACCCAATTACCGGGGGAACGATTAACCCGGAGATGACTATATATTACTACAATATATCATGGTTTATCATTACACAACAGCCTCCCAAAATGGAAGCTTGCAATATGCAATGCAATAAGACACATGAGCTTAGGGTGTCAACTTTCCGTTTTCCATTTCCGCAGGCAAATTTTTTTTTTCCGTTTCCGTTTACCGGCTGCTAAATATTTTTTCCATTTCCGTTTTTTCGGCTCATTTTCCGTTTTCCGGCTAAAATTTCAGTTTTTCTGCGTTTTTTCCGTTTTCCGGCTCAATTGTCTGTTTTTCCAACTTTTTTTCATTTTCTGGCTCAATTCTGTTTTCTGTTTCAGCCAAACTGGTAAACATGCATGCAGGTTCTCAATTATGTGAATTGTTTCCATTTCTAGCAAGATTTCTGCAAATTTTTTGATTTCTGAATAAATTTCTGCAAATTTTTTTCCATTTCCAGCAAAATTTCAGAAATTTTTTTCCGTTTCCGGCATAATTTCAGCAATTTTTTCCGTTTCTGTTTCCGTTTTCCGGGCTTTCATTTTTCCGTTTTCCGTTTTCCAGCAGGTGGAAATTTTTTTCCGTTTCCATTTCCGTTTTCCGGCAAGTGCAAATTTTTTTCTGTTTCCGTTTCCGTTTTCCGCCAAAAAGTGTTTGTTGACACCCTACGAGCTAGTGATTTTGGAGCTGAAAAAAGCAAAAATGAAAATTAGCGATTTTGAGTAAAAATTGGGGCAAGATTTCTCAAAAATTGCTACGGATAGCACATAGCTGGGCAATTGTGGTGGGGGTAACAGTTTCACGGGATAGTAGCCAAAAAAAACGAGCAGCCTCCTAGGGTTCAAACGATTTGACTTTTCGATGTCGATATTTGATATTCAATATTTTTTCAAAATTTTTGATATCGATATTCGATATTCGATATTTTTTTCTGAAACTCGATATTCGATATCGATACAATATGGAACCTCGATATCGATATTCGATATTCGATATTGAAAAATGGTCGATATTCAATATTCGATATTTCGATATTTTCGATATTGCGATATGCTTTTGGTATAGCAAGGCAAATTTCAAGTGGCATATTGTATTTTCATGTGGTTGCACACATGTTTAATCATCTCTTTACTGAAATTTGAATGGTAAGTGATTTTAACAAGCTTTACATCACTCAATGGTAGAAAATAGAAGAAAAACATGATGAATCAAAGTGTATCAGACAAATAACAATTGGTAGATATTACAGTTCATCCTAACCTAATTGCTTAAGGGCATGTTGCAAAAAAAAGTATAACAGCGTTTTCTGGCTTCAAATTTAGCGCTCCAACAACAATGACATTATAAATACTGTACTTTTACTCATCAAATACAATACTATAAGCACATCAGATCAACCATCAACATCTCAAAATGAAAATGAAAAGTACATTTGGGGACACAATACAGGTTCGATATACTGAGAAAAAAAGTCGATATTCAATATAGATTATCGATATTTTTTCAAAATTTTCGATATCGATATTCAATATTCGATATTAAAAAATGGTTGATATCCGATATTCGATATGATATATCGTTTGAACCCTACAGCCTCCAGGATAGATAGATAACCAAACAATTTGGGGGTAACCCCCGCAACCCCCACCACAGACCCCTGCCTTGGCCCATGACAGTCTATATCAGTGTAGCTACACCATCTAATTATATTTTGTAAAAATTTTCTTAGGTATATCAACATATTGTACCGAAAAGAACTTTCAGGCATTCACATTCCATTGGCAATCACCAAGATATCAGTTAATTGCAAGCCACTCAAATCCAAACCACTACACTGCATTGCTGCCCAGAAATATGAAGCGCCAGGAGCTAAGTGGTGGTATACTGAATATTTCTCAAGGGCAGATTGTGAAAAAGAGGGTGGAAAACTACCACTTTTAGACAGTGAGAGTGCAATGGTAGTAGGGATGGAAAAAATGTTGTTTTTTGACAACCCTGTTTTATCAGCCTGGTTTTTTATCAAACAATTTTTTAAAGTTCTTTAAAAGTAAGCAATTTTGAGCAAAAGTTGGGGTAAAACTTCTTAAAAATCACTGCAGATATATAGATAGCCGATTTGGGTGAGGGTTCAGGGGACAGTGTAGTCAAAAAATCTTGCCACTGGGATAGATGGGCGAGTTGTGTAACATGAAAACATGACACTAACATGAAAAAATGGAAGCATTTACACACTAAAAATGTCACAAAACCAGTAAAAATATCCAGCAGAAATCACATGTGAAAAATTACAAAATACCTAAGCACTAAGTACTAAAAGTTTTGGCTGTGCTTCAAAAAAAACGGATTTGATGCTAGCAGAATACCTTTGGACCTATTTGGAGGTGGGTGTGCGCCACACTTGTTCCCAGTAAAAAAGTGGGTTACTGTAATCTACCATAAACCACATTTTTCTTTACTGGGAACAAGTGTAGCGCACACCCACCTCCCCATAGGTCCAAAGGCCCTGGTATTCCGCTGATGCTACCAATTAACATCCAAAACAAACAAAAAACCTGCGTTTTTATCCAAAAAAAAACTCCAGTCATCCCTAACTGGTGGACATTGATGATATGATGAATGGAATGCAATGGGCCCTCGAATATCCATACATATTCTGGGTTGATGGGACCCCAAAAGTATCACCGACACAGACAAAAATAACCAAAAAAGACTGGTTCTTTAGTAATGGGCAACCTATTCCAGCAAATGGATTTTGGTTACCTAATGAGCCTAATGATCCGGAAAAAAGCCGCTGCATTCAGAGAAAAATTGAAAATAAATATCAGAGGGGAGGTAACAAGCAATATAATGCTCCATGTTCATTAGTTGGAAACAACCAAAGGGTCAATGTAGTTGTTTGTGAATTTGTTATGAGTAAGTTTTTGTTCATTTGCAGCATGTATGTATCTCTGTGACGTAGTTACTTTAAAAAATTAAATAGGACCTCAAATGGTAAATTACCACAAAAAAAACAAGTATTAATTCATTTAGAGTCCAGATTTTGTTCCCAATGCTACAACTGAAATCCTGAAAATATTCTTAACCCCAATCCAGATCCCCAGAAAATCCCCATTTTTAAGCTGAATCGCAACAAGCTAACATTCCGCAAATTCCAATTTCTTATGGGCAGTTCAGTCGTATGGATTTATGCTAGAACAATTTTCTGCATAAAAGACATGTGCAATCTATGATATTGGCATTTTGCAACTTATATAAATATTAAATTATGAATCATGGTTTTATACCACATCAACTGCAAATCATCAAATATGACCCACAATTAGAAAAATGTAAATAATTTCTTCCTATCTCATGCATGGAAATGAGACAGACATAAAGTTGAAAATGAGACAGACATAAAACATTACATCTTCAGGTGTACCAACAGTGGAAACTCGCACCAGACCAAGAGACAAATATCCACCAAAGGAGCGAACTAGAGTTACATCTACATCTACATCTACACCAACAACATCTACATCTACAACATCACCAACATCGACATCCACAACAACAACAACAACAACAACAACAACAACATTAACAACAACAACAACACCTACAACAACACCAACAACAACACCTACAACAACACCTACAACAACACCTACAACAACACCTACAACAACACCTACAACAACACCTACAACAACACCTACAACAACACCTACAACAACACCTACAACAACACCAACAACAACATCTACAACAACATCTACAACAACATCTACAACAACATCTACAACAACATCTACAACAACACCTACAACAACACCTACAACAACACCAACAACAACATCTACAACATCAACAACCACGTTAACCTCTACAACAACAACAACCATTTCAACAACTACAAAAGTGACAATCGCTCCCACCTCCACTACAACAACCACTACTACAACCTCTACTTCAACCACATCAACAACTATGGCAAAATCTACCAAACCAACCACTCTAACCACCACAATTCCAACTTCAACTGTACCAACCAGTTGTTTAAATGTATTTACAGTTACTCAAAAAATAGCTATACTCAATTGCTGAGTAAATACATTTATAGATACTTTTCAACTACCTATACCCACCTGTACTTATACTTTTCAACCACCTATACTCACCTGTACACATACTTTTGAGAAGTTCATGTGTACAAAAAATGTATTCCAGAAAGTTAAAATCACAATCCTTTTTGGTGAAAAAAGAAAACTTGAAAAAATCTAATCATTTTCCTACAAAAAATTACTTAAAAACAATTTTAAAAACAATATCTGTTATGTCTTCCAATGTAAAAATCAGTATCACATGTAAAACGTTCTAGCTTTTTACATTTTCCATGAAAAAGTACCCATTTATAAATATGACACATGAAAAATCCCCTTTTACATTTCTCAAAGAAAAAAGCACATGAGTTTATATTTTCCGGTGAGTAAAAATAAAGTATTTTACATATACATATACTTTGAAAACGTTCAGTAATCTTAACAACTCTGGTACCGACACCCACTACCGCGGTGATTGGAAGTACATTGACAAGTCTTACTACTACAACTCATATTTATGCTACAACAAAACCTGCAACAATCACAACACCAACACCTGCCAGCACATCTACAGCTACAATTTCAACAACAACAGGTTCAATGATTGCAACAAAATAGTTGATGTAAACAAATGTAATGACATATTGGTCCACTCGGCTGAGACACCATGCGCATGTTTATACTCCGATTACTTTACACTCTGCACGTGTGGTTCCCGCTGGAAGTGTGCCAATGATGGTTAGCGCGTGCGAGTTTCACAAAAAGATGACAAAATTGATTGTTGTTATAATGTTATTCATTAACATATTCACATCGATGAATTTTTTTCCATCTATTTACGGAAATCGCATGATTTAACAATCATTGGCACGCTTCCAACACGAGACATAAATCAGTGCGACGGCAGAGTATCATGTACACCAAGTATACCCATGTATACCAAGTCATCATATGCCCCACTGAAATACTGGGGTGCCCAGTGGCATAGCCCGCGGGGGGGGGGGGCAGCCACCCTCTGGGGGGTGAGACATAAGAAATGTGAGGAAATGTATTGTGGTGCATCGATTTTCAGGTCATTTTACAAAAATGTTGCATGCAAGTGCACATTTTACCTTCACATGACAGGCATTGTGATTTTGCAGGTCACGGCATTTTCATGTTACAGGTCATGACTAGTGTGTCAAATTTCCGTTTTCCGTTTTCCGTTTCCCGCAGGCAATTTTTTTCCGTTTTCCATTCCGTTTTCCGGCTGCTGAAATTTTTTTTCCGTTTTCCGTTCTGTTTTCCAGCAACTTTTTTTTCCGTTTCCATTTTTCCAGTTCATTTTCTGTTTTCTGGCTAAATTTTCAGTTTTTCCGCTTTTTTTCCATTTTCCGCCCCAATTTTCAGTTTTTCCGCCTCAATTTTCCATTTTTCCGCCTCATTTTACCTTTTTCTGGCTCAACTTTCTGTTTTCTGATCAGCCAAACTGGTGAAAATTCATGCAGATTGTCAATGATGTAAAAAAATTTCTGTTTCCAGCAAAATTACTGCAAATTTTGTCCACTTCCAGCAAAATTTCAGCAAGTTTTTCCATTTCCGTGCAAATTTGATTTTTCCGGCCTCTTTTTCCGTTTTCCGGCCGCTGACATTTTTTTCTGTTTCCGTTTCCGTTTTCCGCCAAGTGCAAATTTTTTTCCGTTTTCTGTTCCGTTTCCCGGCCGCTGAAAAAAATTTTCCGTTTCCGTTTTGCGTAAAAAATTTTTTTTGACACCCTAGTCATGACTACCTGAAATTCTGTGAAAATGCACTGGAATGTTTACATGTCGCGGTATATGTACATATGTAAAATAAACACCTTCCCGATCAAGTCCGGCCCCCAATTTTTTATTTTACTTCTGCCGTCCTATCTACAGTTCCAGGATGCGCCAGAAGCTAAAACTTGGGGTAGATATTGGCGCAACCCCCCTCTACTTTGCATGAATTGAAGGGGTCGCGGCGACACCCTACAGGGTGGGTCGCCGAGTGCAAAAAATTTTTGCAGCTTTTTTAGTGTCCCACACAGGTCCGGCCCCCACTGATTTCTTTCACTGCGGGTGCCGTACCTCCACCTGTGGGAGGGGTATAAATCTACTATTTTGAGGATGTGTCGCCAACACCCCTCCCCTACTATACACTGGCCAGGCGGTCTTTAGCAACTCACCACAGTGTGGGGTGCAAAGTTAAGAAAATTTGCTGGGGGTAAATTTAAAATTGTAAATTTTGCCTATTTTTGTTCCTGCAATGATGTCATTTTTACAATTTGAAATTCACCCCCAGCAAATTTTCTTATGAAGGCATTTTTGAGGTAAGATTTTTTACACAACTTGAGACCTTTAACCCTCCCCTATAAATTATTGTAAACCAGCCATTCAAGTGTCTAATCAAAAAGTTGTAAAAAGTGATTTTTGTCACCCACTTGGGGGAAGGGGTTCATGTGGTGGCCAGTTTTAGGTCAGATAAGATATTTTTATAGAGGATATTTCATGCTTATTTCACATTGTCAACCACATAAGTGTTAAAACAACACAAAAGTGTCCATTTTTTGAAATTCAATTGGATGCTGGACTTGTGTGGGGCAGTAACATTTTCATAAATTTTAAACTTTGCACCCCACACTGTGGTGAGTTGCCAAAAACCGCCTGGCCAGTGTATAGTAGGGGAGGGGTGTTGGCAACACATCCCAAAAATTTTAGATCTATACCCCTCCCACAGCTGGAGATACGGGACCCGCAGTGTAAGAAATCAACCGGGGCCGGACCTGTGCGGGACAGTGAAAACGATGCAAATTTTTTTCATGTATATGGCGACCCCCTCTATAGTGAGTCGCCGCTGCCCCATTTATTCATGCGGGGTAGTGGGGGGTTGCGCCTATATACCACCCAAGTTTTAGTTTTCCACCCCTCCCACAACTGGAGATATGGCCTGCGAAGTGAAAAAAAAATAGGCGGCCGGACTTGATCGGGAAGGTGTTTACATACATACATATATTTACAGTGGTCTTTGGTTCCAATGCACCATGGCACCAGCGCCATTGCGCAACTTCCCTACTACAGCAGTCATATTTTACAGGGGTGCCCCCTAGGGATGGATAAAAAGCGATTTTTTTTAACGGCCCCGCTTTAAAAGCAAAAAAGCGCCCCCCCCCCCCCTCCCCCCGCCCCGAACCCCCAAATTGGCCAGCTGTCTAGCTATCAGAGCAATTTTTGAGAAATTTTTGCCACAATTTTTGCTTAAAATCTCTAATTTTTATACCTATTTGCCCATTTTCACCTACAAAAGTGCTATTTGAGGCTTTACACGCGTAGCCAGTTGTATAAGTATTTTTAGTTCAATATATCTAAGTAGGAGTGATTTTCTCAGTGATAATTTTTTTGGAAATTTAAAAATGTATATAAATATATCACTGAGATTCTGAAAATAATATAAATATATATAAATCTTATATATATTTGTATTTATTGTGATTTTCGAAAATATAAATCACAGGTGATTTTTTGAATGCTAACCATAACAAATGCCAGCACAAACACAACATTACAAATGAAACTGGTACATTTTGACATGCTGGGGGGTGTAGAATGAGTTCATTTGCTCCGCAAATGTTGTCTACCTTCCACCTGAAAGTTGATAGATAGATAGATAACTGAGCTTCCTCCGAGATAAATAGATACCGTGTTTACTCGAATAATTCCCCCCACTTGAATAATTCCCCCACTCGAATAATTCCCCCTGTTAGGCGAGTGAGGAAAAAATAATTCCCCCACTTGAATAATCCCCCCCCCCCCCCCAATGATGGAAGGTAGTTAATGCACATTTATTTCAAAAACAATCGATGAAGTCAACCCAAGCAAAAGAACTGTGTGTGGTTTGATTCACTGAATGCAAATGCAGTACATCGGGTGTTCAAAGATGCAAGTGTGCACTACCATTGGAAACAGGATGTGTATTTAGTGTGATAGAAACATGGCTAAAAATTTTGACGAAATAATAATCCCCCCACTTGAATAATTCCCCCCCCCCCTTGAATAGTTCCCCCCTCAAAAATGTCTGACGAAAAAATAATTCCCCGGGGGAATTATTCGAGTAAATACGGTAGTTAGCTGCATGGTGCTAACTCAACTCACATCTGTCATTTACAGGGGCAAATGGCACTACAACAGAAGGAAAAACAATACCTCGCGCTGGACATGTAAGTGGTGGTTGGTTTGACGTTAATGTCTAAAATGTACACAAAAATCCATGGGGGATTCCAAATAGATTTGTTACATGCTCACTCACATCACACCAGTTTTTTTAATCAAACCTGATAACTTTATGCAGAACTTCATTGGCATCGCAGCGTGTGGAGTTTTTTGTGGTCTGGGAATACATGCAGCTGCATTTGGCATATTCATGGCAATATTTTGGTGTACAGAACAGCGCAAAAAAACTCAATCAAATAACACGCATAGTTGTTAAAACGTATTTATATTTACTCGATAAATACATATACTCGAGTACAGAGTAAATACGTTAACGTTCCTCTGAAAAAAGTTCTGGTACTCGCTTTTACGTATACTTTTTGAAAGTACTCGAGTACAGAGGACGTATTTTTGATCGTCTTTTATATAGGTTTTTAAAGGCATAGAAGGGAAAAAAGGGAGAAAATGTGAAAAAAAAAATGGGAAACTAGTCGAAAATGGGTAAAGTACCAAATATAAATATAGTCAAAAATTGCAAAAAAATAGACAAAATGTTACGAAAATGAGTGATTTTGAGCGACGTTTCTCGAAAATTTTGGGTACATTTTTCAGAAGTACTATGTTTACATTTTCTGCAAGGAAAAGTACGTTTACTCACGTTTACTTATGAGTAAAAGTAATAAAATTTTACTTTACGTTTTCTGTACTCAAGGGGTGGGTAAAAAATAAATTACGTTTACATACACTTTGAAAAAAGGTTCCGTACTTAACAACTCTGATGGCACACAGGTGCAGAAAACAGCGGCACATAAATATGGGCGATCAAAGTGAATAGTGTGAAAATGGTGAAGGATTATGAATGATTTGGATCATGAACTGTTAGCATGAAGTTAGCATGTGTGAAATGGAACATTAAGCAACTTGCATCAGGTATAACTTCATGTGAATACAATCTTCTCTCCGGGGATTTTTACAATGGGATTTTCAAAATTCTCGGGAGCAGGATTTCTCGGGAGCGGGATTGGCTTTTTCAAATTTCGGGATCGGGATCGGGATTGAGGTTTCGGGATCGGGATCACAAAATCCTGTAATTTCTCAGGATTCGGTATCGGGATCCCGTTTGAACCCTAGAAGGGAGGAATCGGAAAGCGGATTCAAGTTGTATGGGAAAAATATTTACTTCTGAACATTCTTGAAATGCACGCAGTATCAAGATTTAGCAAGAAAAACGATCATCCCTTGTCCGCCAAAACTTGGCACGATGCCAAGACTCAGCGAACTAAGTATTAGCATTGTAAAACCGAAACATCGAAATAATATCAAACACCGACACTGGAAATCTTCAAACATCAGACATTTCCCGCGTTTCAAATATCAACAACGAAAAGTAACAACACTAACTCCGAGTCCGAACCCTCAGAGAACTGGTGCCAGTTCCGCAAATTGAGAATAAAATGGCAACTGCGAAGCGAATTGAGAATAAAATTGGCAAAAGCGAAGTGAAATGGCAAGTAAATTGGCAAAAGCGAAGTGAAATGGCAAGTAAATTGGCAAAAGCGAAGTAAAAAATAAAAACACCCCTCACTTTTACCAATTTCCTTCTCAATTCTTGCATTTGCCCTTTTACTTATCACTTCTCAATTTGCGGAACTAGCCCCAGCTTGGCACAGTGCAAACGCATAAACCCTACCTAGGCACTTAACAAAAATAAATACATAATACTAGGGTTGGGACGATATATCGTATCGAATATCGAAAATCGGATATCGACTATTTTTTCATATCGAATATCGAATATCGATATCGAAAATTTTGAAAAAATATCGAATATCGATATCGAATATCGACCATTTTTTCGATATTTTCGATATTCTATACTCCCTGGGCCTGACTTCAAATAAGCCAGAAATGGCACTATTAGAAGGCGATTTCATAAGCAATTTTAACAAATTTTGCGCGCAAGCGCGCACGTTGTTCTCACATGACAGGTATTTTTGTTTCAGCACTTGCGGCAGCATCAAATTATGTGCAAATGCACTCTCAGATGTTCACATAAGAGTATATGTATGTTTAATAGCTACTTACACCATGGAAACATCAATGGCACCATGGCATGGCACCTATAAATGGGGCTGGCACCTTTTCCTTACCACATCTGTCACATTTTTAAATCATTTTCTCATTTTGATCATCGTGTGCAATTGAAATTTCTACTTTTCAGTAGAGATGATCAGTTGGGTTTGTGATCAAATGGAAATGCAATTTGCCAAATGAGATATGCCCTGCTATACCACAAGCAAAATATTGAAATATCGAAAATATCAAAATATCGATATCGAATATCGAGCATTTTTAAATATCGAATATCGAATATCGATATCGAGGGTCCATATCGTATCGATATTGAATATCGAGTTTCAGAAAAAAATATCGAATATCGATATCGAAAAGTCGTATCGTCCCAACCCTACATAATACACAAACCGTCGGAAAGTTTGAAGCCAGCGTGCGCGGTTTTGCCACAACGTGGAAATTATAGTTTGAAAAATATGCGAATTCCCATAGCGAATGTTGTAAACAGCTTGAGCGGTCATTTACACGGTATCTGCGACAATAAATTCTGATATTTTAGCCGAAGATCTAAGCAAAACAATGCAAGACACGGACAAAAAACAACAACAATTTTTTGTAAACGCCCCTCTGTTTTCCTTTTTTGTTTTGAAAAAATTCGAATTCCCAACTTCAAAACGGTTGAACCCGCCTTAACATCGACATTATTACAGCTTTTTCACCCGAAATGCGCGGTTAGATAACGATAAAAGGCGGAGCCAAGAGACACCGTATTTCAACAGAATGATTGATCGCGTTAGAAAAGGATCGGGCACGTATGTGAAATTGGCGCAAGTCCAAGTTTGTATTGGATACACTTTGATACAATTGGATACAGTACGAAGGATACTAAAAACACAGGATTTCCGTCCGTGTCACCGATAATAGCTGCAGAATGCGATTAAGCAACCAGAAATGGTTGCTAATGGTAGCCGACACACTAGTTGACCACATGTATGTGATGTATTTATGTATACAAACCACGGGTCTATCCAAATGACTATCTTTTGGCCAGCAGCCAAGTTCACATAAGTGGTGTCCCTGACGCCAACTATTTTAGTAATGTCTCCTTGGCAATCAGGACAATGAAACATGCGGAAGCATTTAGTGTGAAGGGAACGTAAATGACAAAATGTACGTTTTGTAACCCAGGCAATGCAAAACACAAGTTAAAAACAATGTTTGTGTTACATGCTTATTGTTGCATTTTTCTATGTTCGCTTACAAAGGCGCCAGCGCCATGGCGCCATTGGCGCTTGGCGCCCTTTTCTGTGGCGCCATCTGGCGCCTGGCGCCAAATTGGCACCCGGCGCCATTGATTTGGATGGCACGGGAAATGGCGCCAAGATGCCAAGATATTCAACTGCCTTTTCTGCTGAATGATGTCATTTACGTGATATTTAACACATTCAGCATTGCAATTTTTTGACAGCATCGCAAGTTTGGGTTTACGTTGATTGTTTTATGCCACATAAACTGCAATGTAAAGCAGTAGGAAGCTGCAATATAATCCAATCTTCATATAGAACAATTGGAAAAATGTCAATCTGAGATGATTTTATTCACAGCCCTTATTATACATAATTGATCACCTATTTACAATGCACTGTATTTGCATGAAATACTGTCGCGGGGGGGGGGGGTTATTATTCACCCAGGTTCCTCAGACCTGGGAGTATTTTGAGGGAGGTGTATCCGGGGATTTTTTCGTCAGACGTTCTTCAGGGGATTTATGTACCTGAGGGGAGGAATTATTCAAGTAAATACGGTATAGACCTATAGACCTAAGCGTAGACCTAAGTCTATAGACCTTATGCGATGAATACCTAGATACCGCATTTACCCGAAATACCCCCAGGGGTTAATTTTTTCATAGAGCAAATTTTGCGTGGGTTAATCGAGAGAGGGGGTATTTCAAGGGGCATCATTCCGACATAATTTTGTCATACTGCACATTTTGAGGAGAATATTTTGAGGAAATATGGTAATATACAGTTTTATAAAAGTTCTGGCGAAATCCCCAGGATTTTTCCTGGCGCTTTTCCATCACTACCCCCGGGGGAGTATTTCTAGGAAATACGGTAGATATTTTATTTTAGTATGAGTGTGTTGTAACAAACCAATATTAAATATTCAGATCCGTGCAGTACCTGTATTCTGTACATGCATCCTGTATTGGCCTGTATTGACCAACCGTAGAGGCAGAACGGTATTGGTATTTGGTGAATTTGGTAGTGAGAGTAGTGACAGTAATGGCAATATGGACTAGGTTTATGACATCATAGCTAAGGTTGTTTAGTGCTGGCACATTGCCAATATTCACCCCTCTAGCTCCACCCACTGCGGAACTGTGGGGGTTACAATTTCGGTCATTTTGTACTGATGTACAAATGGTGCTCTAGCTCAACCCTGCTTTAAGTTGTGATCATGAAACTTTGGCTAGTGTAAGCCACCAGTGTTGGCAATGTGCCAGCACTAACCAACAATAGCTATGATATCATAAGCCTAGTCCATATTGCCATTACTGTCACTACTCTCACTACCAAATTCATCATTCTGCCTCTACGGTTGGTCAATACAGGTTAATACAGGAGGCGTTTTCATGCACACTGCTGTTGAACACAGGTAATGTGTCCACTACAGATTAGT
>OZ038456.1:21712952-21746802 GCA_964036195.1 Sphaerolaimus hirsutus
ACACTGCTGTTGAACACAGGTAATGTGTCCACTACAGATTAGTAATGAAACACAATTGAAATTTAATTGACATAATAATTTACTGCACATTTCAAAACAACATTAAAATCACTGCATTACAACATGATCTCAGATGATCACCAAAAGCATCCATCACAGTTCCCACGTTTCTTGCACATCACCCTGATCGGCATATTAATTTTACCTTAATAGCAATGATGTTGATGAAAGTGTTGAATACTATCAGCACATTGCCAACACTGGTGGCTTACACTAGCCAAAGTTTCATGATCACAACTTAAAGCAGCATTGAGCTAGAGCACCATTTGTACATCAGTACAAAATGACCGAAATTGTAACCCCCACAGTTCCGCAGTGGGTGGAGCTAGAGGGGTAAAATTTTGGGTGAAAACTCAAAACACCTGATATATTAACGTGTCAAAATTTTATGAGCGTAGCTTTTATGACCGCGAATGGCGACCACTGTCCAGGGACTTTTCAGCCCGACCATGTATTTACCGTATTTCCTCGAAATACCCCCCCCCCCTCGAAATACCCCCCCCCCCTCGTTTGACCCCCCCCCCCCTCTCGACACCACTATGAAACAATCACCCCCCCCCCTCGAAATACCCCCCCCAGATTGAGTGTAAAGGGAACGTACATGACAAATGCTGCAGTTTGTGTTCTGCGTAGTGCAGAATACACGTTAAAACAATGTCGGAATCACGTTAGAACAGTGTTTATACCATCTATGTACTAATATTAGTCTACATAACCTTATAAATGGCGGTTTTTGTTGTATTTTTCGACGTCTGCGTACGTTTCAGACGACAATTTCGTACTGGGATTTGAAAATTTTTCTTGTGAAATAATAACCCCCCCCCTCGAAATACCCACCCCCTCGTTTAACCCCCCCCCTCTCGGGACCACTATGAAACAATCACCCCCCGGGGGGTATTTCGAGGAAATACGGTATATAAACCAAATTGTATCAAAATGAAATAACAGCAGTAATTCCAGAAACGAATCTCACCTTTAACCGCCACATCCGATTTGCGGCGCTACAAAGTGGTGACAAAAGCACCAAAGTGCAGCAGATAAAAGATCGTCAAAAATTTAGGAGTGAATTTAGGATTAGGAGTGGAAGAAGCAAAACCAGTAGAAATAATATTCCAAGGATGAAAACATTCAGAATTACTGCACTGTGGATGATCATCTTCCAAGGTGTGTGTATCCAATTACAGATGATAACTTTTTTGGTTTTCTAACATTGCCAGCTGCAGCGTATTACTTACAGCGAAGGCAAACGAAAATTTGAAATTCGAAAAGTTATTTGAGGAAAAACACATGAATATTTGAAGACTTTGCAGAAAGTTTGCCATAATTGATTATGAAAACTGGATTTTGACAGGAAAATCGTCCTATGTAGGTACATCACATATTTGAAATGTCAGTAAACAGAAATGTGAGCTGACAAACAGAAAATGAACCAGAACAAATGGAATCAGAAGGGTAACAAAAATTGTGGCTGCCAGAAAAGGGGAAACACAAATGTGAAAATTTGTCCTTTAGAAAACAGAAACAAAAACTTATTAGCAGAAAGTTGACACCCTACAACCACCCATTTACATTCTGCATCTTTTGTACCGCATTACCTCGAAATACCCCCATGGGGGTTTATTATTTTGCCAGCAAAATTTGAGGGGGGGGGGTTAATTCGAGGGGGGTTAATTCAAGGGGGGGGGTAATTCGGGGCAGGCCTGATATGCACATCTGCCCATTATGCACATTTGCCCGTTATCTCACTTGAAACTTTTTCAAGTGATTTTCAGATATGAGTCAAGTGAAAAAAGTTGCCCAATGACATTAGTGAACTTTTTTACTTATATCTGAAAATCACTTGAAAATGTGTCAAGTGAAAAAAACAGTGAAAAATAGCCATTTTTCACTGTTTTTCACTTGAAACATTTTCAAGCGATTTTCAGATATGAGTGAAGTGAAAAAAGTTCACTTATGTCATTGCACAGCGTTTTTCACTTCACTCATAACTGAAAATCACTTGGAAAAGTGTCAAGTGGAAAAAATGGGCAAATGTGCGTAACGGGCAGATGTGCGTATCAGTGCATCCCCGGTAATTCGAGGTAATACGGTATTTATTTTGACCATCATCAAAGACATCTACTGGCCAAGGGCACTATCTTCCAAGAGTCAGTTCAACTGCACCGCCCTCAGTGGAGAACCGCACCGCTGCTTCTCAGTTGTGAATGCGTCCGGAACTTTCTGGGGCACTGAAACAGAAAATCATTGCAATCAACTTGGTGGCACACTGCCAATTTTGGACTCTGTCACATAGTTGTTGAAATGTATTTACGTTTACTCTATAAATACGTGTATTTTACCTACTTGATTTATTGTAGCGACTTTTTTTTTAATCGGGAAAAATTGCTCAAAGTCATAGATACCTAGATAGTTGAGTGATTTGTGGGGTATTAGGGGACAGTAGCCTGGGAATAGTAGCCTGGGGATGGATAGCTAGCTGAGCTGCCCCCTCCCCGATGGGACCCCCGCAACATGTCTACCTACATGACAAGCGGGTTAGATGTCAAGCAAGCCTATGCCTACCTACTCGAGTACTGCATAAATACGTTTACGTTTCCTCCCGAAAAACACCGGTACTCACTTACTCGTATACTTTTTGAAAGTACGCAAGTACAGAAAACGTATTTCAGATCTCTCAAGGCATAAAGGGAAAAAAGGGAGAAAAAAGTTAAAAATAGGTAAACACATCCAAAATATATTAAAAATGAGGGTTAAAAACACATTAAAAACGTTAAAAACTAGTGAATTTGAGGGTGAAAAAGTTTGGGAAATTGTGACTTTGAGCAAAAATTGGGGCAAAATCTCTCAAAAATACCCATTTTTCATCATCCGCAAACGAAAGTAATTTACCCATGTTTACTCATGAGTAAAAGTTAAAAAAAAATTTACGTTTTTTGTACTCAGCAGAGAGTAAAAATCAATACTTTACGTTTACGTTTACTTTCAAAAAATATCAGTACTTCTAACAACTCCACTCTGTCAATGCAATGCAAGACTTAGATCGGATTGTACCTGAGAAAGCCACGCCCGATGCTCAAATCTGGGTCGACGGACACCCAAAAAAGGGTTCCCATTCAGATGCCGAGATAAAAAATAAAAGTAACTGGTTTTTCAGCAATGGAAAAGCGATCCCGGAAAATGGCTTTTGGTTTCATACAAGTGACCCACCGCACGACGAATTCAACCAGCCGAACAACCTTCCCGTCCCCAAACCGTGCCGGTGCATACGGAGAATAATCAGATTATCAGTGCGTTTACAGCTTGGCGATTGAAAGTACCGTATTTCCTCAAAATAGCCCCCGGGGGGTGATTTTTTCAGAGTGAGAATTTTGAGGGGGGGGGGGGTAAACAAATTTTGTAAAACAAAGCGCCAGCGCCAAAGCAGAAAGCGCCATGGCGCTTCTGGCGCTTGGTGTCATTTTGCTCTGGCGCCATTAGCGCTGGGGTTTGGAAAAACGCCATGGCGCTTTTGGCGCTTGGCTCCAAAGTCCTGGCGCTTTTTCCATCACTACCCCCCCCCCCCCCCATCAATACGATATATTTGGACATGAACTCAGATCGGTACACAAACGCCTGTTTTACCTCGAATTATTCCCCCTTGAATTAACCCCCCCCCTCGAATTAACCCCCCCTCGAATTAACCCCCCCCCTCAAATTTTGGGGGTATGATTTTTCCTCACCCATTAAACGGGGGAATTATTCGAGGGGGATTTTTTAAGGTGGCATTTTTCAAGCAAATACGGTATATTTTTGTTCAAATTAGCAAGTCACATATCCTACTGTAATTTTGTGGCAACTTTTATGTTATTATACTTTAAATTTTCATTTCTTACCAAATGTAAAAATGTTAAATATTACTTGTGAAGGCAGCAACTGACCATCCATGTGGTGCATTTCCAACAAATGGACATATAAAACCAGCCAACGTACTGGTGTGTGAATTTAAGACAGGTTTGTTGTGCACTTTTATATTGGAAGGTTTAGCAGAAATTGTGGGTTCCTTGCATAAAATTGCTCAGCTTTTAGATAGATGTCTCACATTTATTTTCCTAAAAATTCAGTTCATTCAATGAAATTTGGTACTTTCAGAGGGTCGTTTATCTAACAGCCGTTTATCTGAGAAAAAAGGGCCATTGCTCAACCGGATTAATATACTCCCAGGGGGCAATCACTCCCAGACCCTGTAAAAGACCCTGTAAAAGTCCCTGTAAAGTGTAATGTGTACCCAAATCTTCTTTTATCATATCCAAATCTTATGTTTGTGTTTCCAAATCGTTCTTTTTGACATAACATGTGGATACAAAAACAAAAGATTTGGATACTATAAAATAATATTTGGATACACATAACACTTTACAGGGTCATTTGCATGACATTTAACGCTTAACATTATCTTTTACATGACACATGATATTTTACAGGGTATTTCACGCTTTACAGCGTTTTTTACAGGGTTCTGGGAGACTTGGGAGTGACTCCAGATGAATTTGCAACAGTGTATTGTTATTCCACATGGTGATAATAAACCTGAACATTTTCTCACATTGTTATGATAAAATACCCAGTAACAATGACAGGTACATCATCTGTGACAAAAATGAGAACAACAACAAAACCATCAGCTATTACAAGAGCACCAGCAATGAGAAAAATAGACATCGTAGTTCCAGCTGAAACACAGGTTTCCTCCATTCACAGGGGATGTAAAAGCTATCAATACTCCACCTTATTATACCAATTCTAAATTGCATTTTTGTAGTATACTCGGCAGACATGATACTCTACAAATAGATATGATTTATGTATGTCTTTGGCTGGCAGACGGCCAACTGAAAACTTATGAATCAACATTTCGCAAAAAGAAAACGAAAAAAAGGAAGAAAAGAAACGTTGACTAAAGTGATGACGTCATGATGGAGTGTTTCCGCCGGAAAAATGTACGGTGTAATGTCATCCGAGTATATTTACTTGCACACTTTGAACATACCTATACAGGGTGCGGCAATTTAGACGGACCCCATAAAGTTTTGAATAACTTGTCACTGGGTGGTCGGATTTACGTCAAATTTTAGGTCAACACTGACAACTAAATAGGAAAGGATGCCTGAAAATATGGCTGCGATAGCCCTCTCGTTCACAAGTTATTCATGCAAACGCGTAATTGTCACTTTTCCACAACCTAGCTTTACAACCAACGTGCAAGCGCCCGCCGATTTCCTTATGGGCATAGCGAATTGGTGGCGGGCCTGCCACATTTAGGCATACAGCTGCGAAAAGAAAATCAGAAAAAAATCGAAAAAACAAGCCGATCCCGATCCCGGTCCCGAAAAGTCAATCCCGTTTGAACGATATCACAAGGTGGTGGAAAAGCGGCAATTACGCGTTCGCATGAAAAACTTTTGAACGAGTGGAGGTATCGCAGCCATATTTTCAGGCATCCTTTCCTATTTCGTTGTTAATGTTGACCTATAATTTGACGTTAATCCGACTACCCAGTGACAAGTTATTCAGAACTTTATGGGGTCCGTCTAAATTGCCGCACCCTGTATGTATAATATAACTGGATTACAGTTTTGTTTCAGATGGAAGCGGAAACAGTAATTTACTTATTATCTAAGTATCCCAAATAAGTCTATATAAAAGACTATCTGAAATACGTTTTCTGCACTCGAGTACAGTCAAAAAGTATACGTAACTGCGAGTACTGGTACTTTTTCAGAGGAAATGTAAAGTATTTACTCAGTACTTGATAATGCCTATTTGATGAGTAAAAGTAAATATGTTTGAACAACTATGCAACTATGAGGCCAACCAAGATTACCAAGTTAAATGAACCATTTTACCATGTTTTACATGAGTGAGGTTGAACCAAACACACTTTTTACAATTTGAGATCAACCAAACTAAACTTAAACACAACCAATAATCCACAGATGCAACACGAGCAGAAACCATTGACAGTTCTGACTGCAGGCTTCTTCACAGGTGGCAGTCCCAAGCCCTGTAAAGTGTGTAGTAAAGTGTCAAATGCAAAGTCAAATGTGAATTGTCATGCAAAGTGTTGAATGTAGAAGGAAGTGTCAGTTGTGCATTCAAATCTTATTTTTCATATCCAAATCTTATGTTTTTGTATTCAAATATGTCAAAAAATAATGTTTGGATACAAAAATTTTTTTTGATACAAATAAAAGATTTGGATACAAAAAAAAATTTGGATACGCAATTGACACTTTACATTACCGTATTTCTCCGTTTATAGCACCCCCCGTGCATAACACCCGGGGTGTTATATAGTTTTATAGCACCCCGGGGGTGCTATAAAAGGTTTCAAAAAACGGCTCGAATTGAATGGTTTTAATATTGTGTGTGGCGCCACTCATTGTAATTCCGGCGTGCACGCACATTTTTTTCCATTGAATTAGCTGCACGCGGGAACCAAAAAAATATGTAGAGACGTTTGTATTTAGACAATGAAAAAAAGCGTTATGCACTTATTTTGCTGTTTTTTGCTGTTTGAAATGTGTCCATGTATAGCACCCCCATTGACCTACACCCGGGTGTTATACAAGTTTTAAAACAGTTCACTGAAAATTGCTCCGATCTTGTATAACCCCCGGGTGTTATAAACGGAGAAATACGGTACATTTGATTTTACTTTTGACACTTACCATAACAGTTTACATGAAAACTTACATTTGACTTTGCATTTCACTTTACATTTGACACTTTACTTAACACTTTACCCACAGGGCTTGGGACTGCCCCCAGGTTTTGGCATTGGTGCAATTTGCATAGCAGTGCTGTACATTAGCTACATCTGCTACAGGAAACATACCCAGAGTACTACCTGCGAGAGTAAATACTAGAGAAATTTTTGCATGTGATCCTGGTGATTGATGCATTGGGATGGTGATATGAAAAAAAATTGAACAAGTAGCTACTTGAATGATTCAGTTGTGACTTTTCACATGAATGTTTTTGGCAGCAAAGCATACCCTATGAATTGGGTGTCTGTCGGGGGGGTTGTAGGGGGTCAACCCCTTATGTGTCTATCATAATTCATAGCCACTGCTCAGCTATTTTGCTATCCTGATTTCATCATGGTGGTATGAAAGAAATGTGAAAAATGCCCAGATAAAGTGATTTAATTGCGCATTTTTCACATTTATATTTTTTGGCAGCAAGCCATCCTTGTGAATTGTCTATAGAGGAAAATTTCGGCAGTGGAAAAATAACATTGAGGGACTGTCTGAAATTCATCGTTCTGCTGTTCAGTTCGGGTCGGCGCGGGTTCCCACAACGATTTTTCCAGGCATTTGCACAATTCCAGGAGTTCTTCTGTTAGTGACAACCCTTCCATTTTTTGTGCCCAAAAAGTCGACAAAGTTTACTTCTGTTCGAGATCAACCCTTCTATTAAATGAAGTGCCGTATTACCTCGAAATATCCCCAGGGGGTTTATTATTTCGCCAGCAAAATTTGAGGGCGGATAATTCAAGGGGGGGCTTATTTGAGGGGGGTGTATTATTTCGCCGTAAATTTTTGGAAATTCCCCATACTAAGATGTAGAAAAATCAAACAATAACATAGATGTATATGTGTGTGTAGGCATATATAACTGTATATATACACATAAACCCTTCCCTAACGTCACTCAATCATCGGTTTTATCGTGTGTTCTGCATTGTACAGATCACAAACTGCGGTATTTGTCTTGTATGTTCTCCTTACACTCAATTTTAGGGGGGGGGGGGTATTTCGATGGGTTTTTTATTATTTCCTCAGCCAAATTTTGGGGGGTATTTCGAGGGGTGGGGGGTTAATTCAAGGGTGGGGGGTTAATTAGAGCTAATACGGTATATTTAGCAGAGTTGCGAAAGTGTATTTACACTTACCCGAAATACCCGAGTAAATGGGTATTTATATTTACACTTACACTTACACTTTCATAAAATGCCCATACACTTTTTTTACACTTTCCTGAGCAAAATACCCGGGTACAGAAAGTGTATTTTTTTCTTTCAGTTGGCCCTGTTTTATGCTTTTGAGAAAGCATCAAATAGGGTCATGTACTAAAAATAACTGCACAGTGCACAGATGCAGTTACAAAATTGAATGTAGAAAATATGGCAAACATACAAACTAGCCTTTGATCTCCAACCTTTGATCAGTACTCATGGTATTCTACAGTTTTATCATACTTTTGTAAAAAGGACAAGATCAATGGAAATTCACCAGCTGGACACAAATGCTCAAGTTGCCTTGAATTTTTCTATCATTGCAAAATTATGTCAGTTAACGCAAACACACAAATATCCCAAATTCTGCCATAAAACACCGACATTCCGACACAATGAGGACTCACAAAAACTGTACCAAAAAGTCTGACAAGCTGCCGAGCCCAGCAGTATCTAAATACTTACCTAAGTGGACAAGTGATAAGGAAACCGGTAAGTGATAACTAAAGTGACAGGGAAACTGACAAGTGAAAAGTATTGCACTTTTCAAATTTAGTTTACATTAGATATGGAACTGGAACTGTGGCACTGCGCCCATCGTGACTATTCACCTATAGCCCAGTGCTTTTTGAATGGGCCGCATTTGAATGGTGTCATTCAAATTTATGGTGCATTTCCATAAGTTGACAGACTTTTCACTTTACATGCAATGAAATTACCGTATTTCTTCTAATAGAAGAGCGCCGTTCTATTTTTTTCATCAACTTTTTTACCTGCCGCTCTATTAGAGGTGCCGTTCTATTGGCGGCTGCCGTTCTATTTTTTACACCACAACTTTTCAGACATTTTTAATTTGAACAGTGTTTTTAATCAAAAATCAAACAACATTTTACTATCAGAGCATCAATTCAAACAAAACCAAATGCGAAAATAACCCTTAATCATAGTTCTGAACAGCTTGGATGTTTTCACCAACCGTTTTTCTTATATTTGTGTGTTGTGGCACTCTTCCAACGTAATTTCTACCTGCCGTTCAATTTGAGGTGCCGTTTTATTGGAGGCTGCCGTTCTATTAATTTCGTGAGTGCGAAAAAGTGCCAAAACCTGCCGTTCTATTGGAGGTGCCGTTCTATTGGAGATATGCCGTTCTATTAGAAGAAATACGGTAGTATGTAATGGAACAGCCCAACGAAATGCACACGTGATCCATCACGCGCCCTTCTTGAAACACATTACGAAATGCTGGCACTAGGCCAAAAAGACGGACATTAGATTGTTATCTCTGTATTAGAAATGACTGGACATAACCAATATGAAACGAATGGAATTTGAATTTGACTTTTGAGACATAAGCAATCATGTGCAACAAAACTGTACAGTGAAAAGTCCATTGACTTTTACACACTTTTTAACACTCTGCACACTTACTTTGCTCAACTTGTAGCTGCAGGGCGCCAGACAGCTGCATGCCGAGCGCGGGCGGCTCCGACAGGAGCATGGACTTGGGGCGGGGCGTCGTGCTGGCGGCACTGGTCCTCATGTGCAGTTTCGGTCCGGCGTCAGGTATACGCCCTCAACATTTATTCTGTCGAGGTTTTTCGAAGTGTTCATAGAATGACGATACATTGAGTTCATTCAAGATTTGATGTTAAAATATCACAAAATTAATGCACCAAAGCCACTAAATTACAGCGTCCACTGAGATTTTGTATTTTTTATGCATTTGGCACAATTCCAGCAGTCTTTGTTCCCTTCCATTGGAGATTGTCCTTTTATTTATATAATGCAAAATCTATTATTCCGCAAAATGTCGAAAAAGTGTACGTTCTATTGGAGATGCCCTTCTATTAAAACAAATATGGTACTCCAATGACATTACACCGTGTAAAAGGCGAAAAAGACAACCCCAATGTGTTTTGAATGCGTGTCGCTATCGCATCGCTCAACCCTGCAAGTTGTCATTTCAAATCACACCGCAAAACAGGCGTGCCAGCAAATTGCCAGCCACTCAGCCGGGAACCAAACCGGTGTTTTGCAATCATGCCGCGTCTTAGACAATCCTGGGCAAGCGACGCTGAAACCTACTGCACTGATAATGGTGGCACCTTGCCAATTTTGGATAGTCACGGTGCTACGGTCGACCTTGACAAACTAGTATACAACAGCGGATCAGCGGATCCCATAATAAACAGGTGCCACTCGCAGAACATGTAAAATGCCATGTAAAATAGCAAATACAAAGTCAAAAGTCAAGTAAATTGTCACAAGGAATGCCAAATGTTCAATCAAAACAAAGAAAACATACATGACTTTTGATACAACCTTTGACATTTTACAGGGCATTTTACAGGGTCCGTGAGTGGCGCCTGGTTTGTGAATGTCTGGGTGGATGGACATCCTTCAAAGGATCCATATAATACAACCAGGGATGACTGGTATTTCAGCAATGGAAACAAGATTCCAGTCGATGGGTTTTGGTTCAAAGATCAGGTGCCACTCCCAGACCCTGTAAAATGCAATGTAAGGTGTCAAATGACGTGACAAGACAAGTGTCAAATGTCATGTAAAACGCCCTGTAAAGTATCAAAGAAGGATAGACATTTTACCGATCATTTGCAGAGTTGTTAGAATTACTGAACTTTTTTTCAAAGTATATGTACCGTATTGCCCCGAAATACCCCCCGGGGGGGTGATTGTTTCATAGTGCTCCCGAGAGGGGGGGGGGGGTTAAACGAGGGGGGTATTTCGATAGGGGGGGTTATTATTTCACCATAAATTTTTTGAAATTCTAGTACAAAATCGTTGTTTGTGATGTGCGCTGGGGTAGACAAATGCATCAATAACTGACATGTAAAGACTCCTGTAGACTAATATTAGTACGTAGATGGTATAGACACTGTTCTAACGTGATTCCGACATTGTTTTAACGTGTGTTCTGCACTACGCAGAACACAAACTGCAGCATTTGTCATGTACGTTCCCTTTACACTCAATCTGGGGGGGGTATTTCGAGGGGGGGGGGGGGGTGATTGTTTCATAGTGGTCTCGAGAGGGGGGGGGGTCAAACGAGGGGGGGTATTTCGAGGGGGGGGGGTACTTTGAGGAAATACGGTAAACGTAAAGTATTTTTTTTACTCACCACAAAGTATAGAAGACATAAAATACTTGTTTTTTTGCTCGTACGTACGCGTAAATGTGTGTACTTTTCTTGGAGTGTAGAAACGGCTAATTTTCTACATAGAATATGTAAAAGTGGGCACTTTACAGCCCGTGTACAGCTCAACGTATGTTTTTCTATAAGCAAATTACAGATAAAATGGTTTTCAAGGTCTCTTTTTTTCCAGGAGATGAATTCTATAATTTTCTGAAATACATTTCCCATACGCGTATGCTTGAAAATGTACGCGTACAAATGCGTACAGTATTTTTTTTAAAGTATGTGTAGATGTATTTACCGCGTACTCGCGTACACATATTTTCCGAGTAAACGTACGTACCTTTTAACAACTTTGATCATTTGACATGGCTTTTGACTAGTGATTTTAAAGCGCCATGGCGCTGGCGCCAATGGAATCTGGAAAAAGCGCTTGGTGCCAAAGTCCCGGCGTTTTTACATCACTACTTTCGACACTTCATGACATTAGACACTTTACAGTCCATTTTACAAGGTCCGGGAGTGCCCCCAGCCCGACAACGAACCCAATCCCCCATGTTATTGTGTTGGCAGGAATGTAATCGTTTGGATAACTGTTGATGACACTTTCGGAGATCCGCGCCAATCAGACTATTCATGTGGCCGAAATGGAACTACCCCAACGACTATTGTTGTCTGCGAATTTTTTCGAGGTTTGTCTATTTGTCTTTGTTTTCTATAGGGTGTTACCTTTCCGTTTTCCGGAGCAAAATTTTTGCTTTTTCCGTTTCCCGTTTTTCGGTAGGGTAAAATGTTACCCTTTCCGTTTTCCGGCAGGTTAAAAATTTTACCCTTTCCGTTTTCCGTTTTCTGGCAGCTGATAAATTTTACCCTTTCCGTTTTCCGTAAAAAATTTTTTTGACACCCTACTTTTCTCGTTTGTTCGTTTTTTCGAACCTGGCCACAAAGATGATGGTGCATATTTACGTTTACACTAAAATATGCGCAAAACACTAAAATATGCGCAATATGTAAAAACAATGTAGATCCGTATTTCCTTAGAATTACACCCCCACATGAAATACCTCTAGGTCTCAGCGAGCTCAGGGAAAAAATAAAACCCCCTCGACGAAATACCTAGAAATATTTTACTTTTTGGCACATGGCCAAATTTGACTGGGTATTATGTTATGCCCAACATAGCATTCCCGGTGCCTTCTCCATCACTAGTGAGAACATCCAAGGTTTTCAGAACTATTATTTAGGTGTTGGTTTCACATTTGGTGTAGTTTGAATTGATGTTCTGATATGAAATGTTGCTCATGTTTCATTAAAAATACTATGTTCAAATGAAAAATATGGAGAAAAAAAATTGGTGAAAAATAGATTGGCAGCCTGCAAATTGCTTGAGGCTCAAGGTGCAAAATTGAATTTTCAAAACTTGAGGCTGCAATAGAACAGCACATACAAGAGAATGGCAGGAAAAGAGTTGATGAAAAAATAGAATGGCACTCCTTTATCAGAATAAATATGGTACATATATGTAATTTCTGGAGCATTTTAAAGTATTCTAACTACCTACATCCAAAGGAATTTGCAAAAGAATAATTTTTTTACATTTTTTGTAATAGAAAACTGCATATTTTCTCACACTATTATGATAAAATACCCAACATCAGTAGCTGCAAGTTCTTTTACCAAATTGCAGCTATATCATCTGTGCCAATAATGACAACAACAATGATAACAACAAGAGCAACAACAACAACAACAACAACAACAACAACAACAACAACAACAACAACAACAACAACAACAACAACAACAACAACAACAACTGCAACAACAACAACTGCAACAACAACAACAACTACAACAACTGCAACAACAACAGCTGCAACAACAACAACAACAACAACAACAGCTGCAACAACAACAACAACAACAACAACAACTGCAACAGCACCAACAAGAAGAGAAATAGACATCACAATCACAATTCCAGCTAAAACACAGGTCTCCTTCATTCATAAGGGATGTATTTAAAAAGTTACAAATTCTACATTTTACCATACCAACACTAATAAAAACGGCATTTTTTACTATGTGCTTGTATACTTTGGACTGGCTTAAAGTAATGTTTCAGAAAAAAGTGAAGACTAATTTGTTTAATTATTATTCAATATAAGCATTGCATACCATACGCAGCAAAAAATGGGTGTGTGATGCGCAGTGAAGTGTCCTGAAGTTACTTCACGCAGACGCGCAATGTCGGCATGAAGACACTTCACTGCATTCCAGATGCTTCACGGCACTTCACGAACCATGCAAAGTATGCTGCAAAGGTTCGTGAAGTGCACTTCATGAATTTCGGTCTTCGTGAAGCTAGGTGAAGTGAGTGGAAGACACTTCACCAAAAACTTTGTGAAGTGTGTGGAAGTGAGTGGAAGTGTCTTCACAGAGCTCACTTCCACACACTTCACGAGCCCATTTTTTGCTGTGATACGATTTGCAAGCAACGATGGCAAAAACACACATATTAAATATGGAAACTCATTGAGTTTCCGTGTTTTTGTTTAACACAGAAACATGAAAACTCAACAATTTTGAATACTCAAATGAGTTTTTTTTGATAACACGGAAACACGGAAACACATAAAATACCAAAATGTTTTTTGAGTTTTTATCCAAGCAATTGAAGGCACAACATTTGAACTGAACAATGTGTGTATGTGCATACATAAGGTATACTCTGCCGACATGATACTCTGCACTCGCACTCATTTATGTCTCACGTTGGAAACATGCCAATGATGTTAAAGCATGCGATTTTTGTGTAAAAGATGAAGAAAATCATTGTTGTGATTGAGTTAACGTATAGTGTTATAACAGCTATGATTTTTTTCAACTTTTTCATGAAAATCGCACGCGTAACATTTTCTTGGCACGCTTCCAGCGGAAACCACGCGTGCAGGGTGTAAAGTAACTGGAGTATATGCATGTATGTATAGCGTGTAAATATGTACATAGTATCCAAGTTTAACGATGAAATAAGTATCCAAAAAAGGTGTCCGCATCTCCTGGTGGTTTCGACAATATTAGGGACTGTGATTGAGGTGTTGAGGAGTGTCCACCAGGGTCTGCCAGCTCACACAATTGAGCTGAGAGCTCCTCACCTCCCAAGCTGTCAAAGGTATTGGTCACCCATTTGGAACTACCTACAGTGAACTAATGAAAATTTTCCTTTTACATGACAAAGCGTATGCAAAACCAATATTTAATAAGAAAACCACTGTTTCAACAGTAAAATGCAACTTTTTTTAAAACAACTTGAGTTTTTATCAAAAGAAACTTGAGTTTTTATCAAAAAAACTTGAGTTTTTACTAAAAAATCATAGGTTTTTATCAAAAAACTCAAGTTTTTTCAAAAAACACAGAAATAAAACACAGAAACTCAAGTCTTTTTCATGAAAAAAACTCAAAACACAGATATTCATTTTTAAAAACTCAAAATACAGAAAGTGTTTTTATTTTGAGAACTCACCCATCGTTGTTTGCAAGGGATACACACAAGGTGGGGGAGATTGAGAATTGAGCTTAAACTTACATTTGTGTTACCTTTATGATTTTTATCCTGTTAGTGTTACGTTTTACATGAGTAATGGTGAAATGAATTAAATCTAACAATTTGAAACAAACCAAGCTCAAGTTGAATGGACTTTGAACACATCCAAAAACATCCACAAACTAGGGATGTAAAAAAACGTTTTTTTCAATGACCTGTTTTTATACGTGTTTTTTAAAGTGGGTTTTTAAAAAAGCAAAGTAAAAAACGTTTTTTTTTCAAAAGCTCCCACGGTGGACATGAGGCTACATACACAGGTATTTATGTGAGACAGGTATAGTGATGGAAAAAGCGCCAGGACTTTGGCGCCAAGCGCCAAAAGCGCCATGGCGCTTTTCCGAACCCCAGCGCCGAGAGCCAATGGCGCCAGAGCAAAATGGCGCCAAGCGCTAAAAGCGCCATGGCGCTTTTTGCTTTGGCGCTAGCACCAGGCGCCAGCGCCATGGCGCTTTTCCATCACTAGACAGGTGACAGTAATTTGTGATGTTATATATTTATATATACCGTATTACCTCGAATTATCCCCGCCTTGAATTAACCCCCCCCCCCTCGAAATACCCCCCCTCAAATTGAGTGTAAAGAGAACGTACATGACAAATACCGTAGTTTGTGATCTGTACAATGCAGAACACACGTTACAAGTAATGATTAAGTGACGTTAGGGAAGGGCTTATGTGTATATACAGTTATAAATATATGCCTATAAACGCATATACATCTACGGAATAGTTCGATTTTTCTACGTTTGTGTATGGGGAATTTCTGAAAATTTCTGGCGAAATAATAGACCCCCCCCCCCTCGAATAAACCCCGCCCCTCGAATTATCCCCCCCCTCAAATTTTGCTGGCGAAATAATAAACCCCCTGGGGGTATTTCGAGGTAATACGTAGCTACAGAATGGTTGTAGAGCCCTGGGATAGCATTATTAGTGGTGATTTCTGTCAAAAATATCCATATTGTGTCAACCTGTTGCGTATATCGCCTTATGTCTAACATTCATGACTTCAAGTGAAGTTGAGCATGGAATAGTGTTTAAATTAGGTTAAGATAGAATGCTAATACATTGGTAGTAATTTTTCACACTGTACAAGTATATGGGAGCACATGACTGGATTATATATATTACACTAACATATCACAGCTTATTATGACACAATAGCACAAACAAATGGAAGCTTTCACACTAAAAATACCTCAAAACCAATGAAAACCGCCACCAATGGTGTTGTGCATGTGAAATTGTGTGCCTGTAAACAAAAATTGCAAAATACCTAGTAGTGCTGAGTACTCAAATTTTTGGCCTAGGTTAAAAATACGGTTTTGATGGTAAGGTTTTTTAAAAAAAGCATTTGATTTTAAAAAAACTTTGAAAAAACCCTGGTCATCACTACCACAGACACAAGAAGAGCAGACACCATTGTCAATTCTGGCTGCTGGCTTCTTCACAGGATTGGGCATTGGTGCCATTTGCATGACTGCGCTCTACATTGGCTACATCTGCTACAGGAAACATCACAGAGTGTACTATTTGGAAAAGTAAATGCTACGGCTATTTATGTGTGTGATTCTGGTGATTGGTGCATTGGGGTGGTGATATGAAAAATTTGTGAAAAATTAGCTACTTGAATGATTCAATTGCAATTTGTTTACTTGAATGTATATAGTTGTTTACTTGTCAAAGCATACATTGTGAATTGGGGAACTATTGTAGAAAATTTCTGTGGATGAAAAATGTGTCAAATATGTGAAAAATCACAATCACCATTCTGAACACTGACAGTGTTCAGAAATGATACACCTCAATTTTTTAGTACACCCGGCAGACCACAAAGTATGTGCAGAGTGCAACCATAATTTAATGAATAATATCTTGTGATAAATTTCGAAATTAATTATTCGATGATAAAAACGAAATAATATGATGGGAAAAAAACTGTTTAATTTTTGGTTGATTATTCAGACCGGTTATGGTTGGTTTCCATACTAAGTGTGGTGTCCGCCGAGTATAAATATTTTACACAATACCAGTGGTATTACTATGGCCCGTCAATTAGAGCTTCTTCTGTTTATTTCGTGGCGAAAATGTTGAAAAAGTGTATTGGAGACAAGTTCTACTGAAGACACGTACCTATATTGGATGAAATACGGTAGTTTGTGTATAGAAATAGAAAACAGAAATTTCCTAATTGTCTGGAATTTTTCAATAAATTCAAAAATTATACCAGTTAACGCAAACACACAAATATCCCAAACTCTGTTATAAATCATCGGCACACGAACTCAATGAGCACTCACTAAAAACTCTAATACAAAAATTCTAAAAACTGCCAGGGTCAGCAGTGTCTGATTACCAAAGTATACAACTGACAGGAAAACTGTTAAGTGCAAAGTACAGTCAATACGTGTTATTTGAATCGTATTTAGATGAGTCTTGTGGGTTAATTTGTAACTTGACAACTGTCACCATAGGTAGTTGTTAAAATTATTTACATTTACTAGATAAATACATACCGTATTTCCTCGAAATACCCCCAGGGAGGTTATTTTTTCAGAGTGGAACTTTTGAGGGGGGTATTTCGAGGGGGGCTTATTCGAGGGGGGGGGGTTATTTCGCCAGAAATTTTCGCAAAGGGTGGTATTAAAGAATGGGCTTTTACACACCCATAACTGGTAATAAACGTGACCTAACAGTATATATTTACACATATCAACGTAGTCCGTGTCTATGTGTAGTCCATACCTGTCTATGTGTAACTGCGATGCAAATATACATCAATAAATACATCATGTAGCTTGCATGCATGATGTACCTTATTCCAGACGGGGGTATTTCGAGGGGGGGTTTATTTTTTCCTCAGCTCGAAAACACCTGGGGGTATTTCGAGGGGGGGATAATTCAAGGGGGGGGGGTAATTCGAGGAAATACGGTAGCTATACTCGAGTATTGAGTTAAATCGTCTATACGTTTTTTTATGAAAAGAATACTGCTATTCACTTTAACGCATACTTTTTGATAGAACGCGAGTACTGAAAACGTAAAACAAAATTTCTCAAAAATACTCACTTTTACGTTTCCCGGGGACACAAGTTTACTTAAAGGACCAAGTCAGGCATTACCCACGTTTACTCACAATAAAAAATTACTTCAGATGTACTGTACTGTTGAGGTGATGTATGAGGTGAGTAAAAAACAATTAGGTACTTGACATTTACCTACATTTACTTTGAAAAAAGTTCAGTAATTTTAACAACTCTGCTACACAACCTCTGCACATTTTTTATTCGGCTGCTACAAATAAATCAATGTAAAACTGATGTTTTGATCTGCGTTTCTGCATCTTTTACGCATTTTCTGCAACAAAAAAAATAATGAAAAAGATGAAAATTCGAATTTTCGAATTTTGTCAAAAAAATCCATTTTTCCCACTTTCAGAATTGTCACGAGGCAATGTCAGCGTCACGTAAAGCGAGCGGCGCGGGCGGCTGCGACAGGAGCGTGGACTTGAAGCAGGGCGTCGTGCTGGCGGCACTGCTCCTCCTTAGCAGGTGCGGCCGCGCAGCTGCACAGGGGAACACGAGCAATACAAGCACGCACAGCAGCGCGTCAACGTCAGGTACGTCGCTTCGCGTGGCGTGTCATGTCAAGTGAAGTTTTGATCGTATTGTGGAGGGTTGGGAACCCGAGCCGACCCGATCCGAACGTGATACCCGGAACGGAACACTTATTGGAACCGAACCTGATACCTGAACCCGACACCTGCGAAACTTTCTCAATTTCCCGCCCCTACAATTGTATACATTGAAAATCCTAACTTAGCCCCCTCCCTGTTGAGTAGTTCCATCCAACTAGAGTGTAATTTTTGTAAACACCTTCCCGGTCACGTCCGGCACCCTATTTTTGATCTCACTTGTGACACCCTATCTCCAGTTCTAGGGCGCGCCAGAAGCTGAAACTTGGGGGAGGTATTGGTGCAACCCCCCTCTACTTCGCATGAATTTGGGAATTTGCGGAGACCCCTCAGGGTGGGTCGCCCCAAGTGCAATTTTGGCTTTTATGGTGTCCCACAGCAGGTTCGGCACCCGCTGATTTTTGAGCTGTGGGAGGGGTATAAATCTAAAATTTTCGGGATGTGTTACCAACACCACTCCCCTATGTGAGGTAAATGTGAAAAAAATCTAAAAAATTATATTATTCTCTAAAAAAACCACTCCCCAATAGAAGGATGACAAAAAATTCACTTTTTGGAACTTTTTATTAGACACTTGAAGAGCTGGTTTACGATACGTTAAAGGGGACGGTTTGATGTTTAAAGTTATGTTAAGAACCATAGCTCTAAAATGCATTTATTGCAAAATTTACTTGGGGGGAATTTCAAAGTGTAAATTTTGTAAATTTTTGTTCCTGCAATGATGTCATTATGATGTCATACAATTCACCCTAAGTAAATTTTGCAATGCTGGCATTTTAGAGGTATGGTTCTTTACAAAACTTTAAACATCAAACCCTTCCCTTTAAAGTATTGTAAACCATCTCTTCGAGTGTCTAATAAAACAGTTCCAAAAAGTGAGTTTTTGTCATTCATTTATTGGGGAGTGGTGTTTTTTTGGAGAATAAGCAAATTTTTGGGAAATTTTCACATTAATCTCACATTATTGAATAGTGTATAGTAGGTGAGTGGTGTTGGTAACATAACCCCAAAATTTTAGATTTATACCCCTCCCACAGCTCAGAAATCAGCGGGTGCGGGACCTGCTGTGGGTAACGATGGCAAAAAAAGATTCGAAAATTCGAAAACATTTTCGAATTTTCAAATTTTTTCGGAATTTTCGAATTTTTATTTCGCCCCTAGAAAAAACACTTAAAAATCGATTTATTTTTCAAAAAATTCGAAAATTCGAAAATTCAAAAATTCGAAAATAGTTTTCGAATTTTTTAAGGAATTCAAGGCAACAAAACACACTGTTAAGTTCAACGTGCTAAATAAATCAACAATTGATACGCGGCGCGTATGGAAAAGTGAAACGTAACAAAAAAACATTGAAATGTCGCCATGGCGGAAGAGGCGGACTTCGACACATCCGTTTTTTATACTGTATTTACTCGAAATATCCCCCCCCTCGAAATACCCACCTCAAAATTTACACTATTAATTTATAAACCCCCCTCGAAATACCACCCCCCCTCCCAATTTGGTGTATAGAGAACGTAATGCAGTTTGTGATCTGGGAAACACAGAACACACGTTAAAAACAATGACTGTGTTGTGTAGAACAGGGTTTGTACCATCTACGTACTTATATAAGTATATAGAGTCTTATAAAAGGCAGTTTTTGTTGCATTTTTTGACATTTGTGTTACCTACAAACAACAATTTAGTACTGGGATTTTGAAAAATTGCTGGCAAAGCAATACACCCCCCTCGAAATACCCATCCTCGTTTACCCCCCCCCCCCCAAGTTTCCACTCTGAAAAAATAATACGGTATTTAAAGCCAATTTTGTATGTTATGCTGATATTTTTTTGACGTCAATTTTTAAATTGTTGTTTTTATTGCCTTCGCTCTGTTAATGAATTAAATGTATCAATGTGTTAATTAAATGAAGAAGCAGCACACTGGTTTGCATAACTCATTCCACCATTTTTTATGCTAATTTATGGTTAAAATAAGGTCATAACAACTGGGCAGAACATGAAGACAGTCCAAATTCTGTGTTTAAAGCTTAAGATTCAATATTTTTCCAAAAAGATTCGAAAATTATTTGAAAAAATTCGAAAAGTAGCCAAAAAAAATTCGAAAATTGCCAAAAAAGATTCGAAAATTCGAAATTCGAAAATTAAATTCGAAATTCGAAAATTATTTTTAGGAAAAATTCGAAAATTCGAAAATTCACTTCAGAAAAAACACTTAAAAATTTAAATACTTTTTTTCGACTGTTTGCCATCGTTAGCTGTGGGACACCAAAAAAGCCAAATAAAAGTTTACACTTAGGGCGACCCACCCTGAGAGGGGTCGCCGCGACCCCCCAATTCATGCGAAGTAGAGGGGGGTTGCGCCAATATCTCCCCCAGGTTTCAGCCTCTGGGGCGCCCTAGAACTGGGGATAGCATGTAAGAAGTAAAATCAAAAAATGGGTGCCGGACGTGACCGGGAAGGTGTTTATTTTCCACATCGCTTTCCTGCGGGAAATTTGTTTTACATTTCCGTTTTCCGTTTCCGGCAACTGAAAAAGTGCCGTTTCAATCAAACAACTGCAACACAGGCGTGCCAGCAAATTGTGAGCCGCTCAGCCGGGAACCGAACCGCTGCTTCGCGGTCATGCCGCGTGATGGTCGTTTCCGGGGATCGGAGGCCGAGACCTACTGCACAGAAAATGCTGGCACATTGCCAATTTTGGACCATTATAGTGCAGTGGGCGACATTGACAAACTGCTATTGAATAACACATCATGGTTATCCAGAGCATCCTGGTGCCATTCTCAGATACAGTAAATGTCCTGTAAAATGCCAAATTCAAAACGTCAAATTCATGTCAATTTCAAATTCACAGTGTCAAAACTAATATAGGCAAATTTTCATGAGCTATGCTAAATGTCCAGTAAAAATATAAATGCAACTTTACATGATATTTGACACTATACATGACATTTCACACTTTGCGAGACATTTTACAGGGTCTGAGGGTGGCACCAGGTGGGGAAGAATCTGGGTAGATGGGCATTCTCCAAAGGACTTAAATGATACAAAAAGGAATGACTGGTATTTCAGCAATGGAAAAAAGATTCCGGATTGGTTTTGGCACAAAGGACAGGTGCCGCTCCCAAACTCTGTATACTACTCTGAAAAACGTCAGATGTCATGCAAAATGTTTTGAAAATGGAAATTGTCCAATTAAAAATGACAGAATAACATTTGAAACTAGATGTATTAACTAAACTTTTGAACTAAAATAACACTTAAATCATTAAAAATTGACAGTTAAAACATTGACAGAGTCTGGGAGTGCTCCCGCCCAGCCCGACAATCATCCCAAGTGCCCATGTCATTGTGTAATTAGGGTTGTATCCAAGATGAAGGGAACCTTGAATGTTGGCCAATATGACCGTTCATGCAGCCAAACTACTCTCCCTGTTGTTGTCTGTGAATTTTTACAAGGTTTGTCTCTGTTTTTTTCAATTACGTAGTGCTTTTATTCAACCCAGACCAGAATTGATAGTGCAAACATATTTACATTGTACAGTAAACAGAATTTTGCTGCATAATACCTAAATGTTTCACATAGTAGTAGTAAACCTGAATATTCCATCACGTTATTATGATAAAATAACCTGCATCAATAGCAGGTACAGCATCTGTGACAATGATGTCAACAACAACAGTAACAGCAACAGCAACAGCAACAACAACAACAACAACAACAACAACAACAAAAACAACAACAACGACAGAAACAGCACAAACTACAAGAGAAATAAACATCACAATTCGAGCCGAAACACAGGTCTCCTCTATTCACCAGAGTTGCAAAAGTGTATTTACACTTACCCGAAATACCCGGGTAAATGGGTATTTATATTTACACTTACACTTACACTTTCATAAAATACCCATACACTTTTTTTACACTTTCCTGGGCAAAATACCCGGGTACAGAAAGTGTATTTTTTTCTTTCAGATGGCCCTATTTTATGCTTTTGAGAAAGCATAAAATAGGGTCATGTACAAAAAAATGCATTGAATGTAGAAAATATGGCAAATGTACAAACTAGCATTTGAGCTACAACCTTTGATCAGTACTCATGGTATTCTACAGTTTCATCATACTTTTGTAAAAAGGACAAGATCAATGGAAATTCACCAGCTGGACACAAAGTCAACTTTTGCATTGACATTTGCTGCATGTCCATTCTTGCATTTAAATAGTGTGTATCGCATTGCTTAATCAGTAAAATATCAACACTGAAAAAGTGCCATTATTAGGGAACTTCATACCACTACAGTATTTGTAACAGTCTGAAATGTTTCATAAAAGGCTGTAAAATGTGAAATAATACATGAAAATGATAAATAAATTGATCTAAAGGTGAGAACAGCGGTGATGCTCAACAGTGAGAGCTCTTTCTAAAAAAATTTTTTACACTTAATCTTTTTTTTACACTTTCCTAGGTATTTTTAAATACCTTACACTTTTGGTATCCATACTCGAAATTTGGAAAGTGTATTTACACTTACACTTACACTTTCCAAAAATACCGGTATTTTAACAACTTTGCTATTCACAGGGGATGTAAAAGTCACAAATACCACATTTGTGATCTGTACAATGCAGAACACACGTTCAAACTGATGATTGAGTGATGTTAGGGTAGGGTTTATGTGTATAAACAGTTATACATGCCTATAACCACATATATATCTATGTAATTGTTTGATTTTTCTATGTCTGAGTATGGGGAATTTCCGAAAATTTCTGGCGAAATAATAGACCCCCCCCCCTCGAATAAACCCCCCTCAAATTTTGCTGGCGAAATAATAAACCCCCTGGGGGTATTTCGAGGTAATACGGTACATTTTTTTTACTTGGATACTTTGAGTAGCTTTTCACTTTGCACTCTGAAAACATAAACATTGTGGGGATATTTCTAGGAAATACGGTAGAACAAAGTTCATAATGATGTGAAAAAATTATTTACTCATTATCCAAGTATGCAAACCATACTGTTTGCGAGGGATTCACACAAAGTGGAGAAGATTGGAATGACACAAATTTGTGTTCCTTTCATGTTTTTTTTGGATCCTGTTATGTTTTACACCAGTAAAGGTGCACACATTTAGACAATAGTGGTGTCAACAAAGCTCAAGTTGAATTAACGTCCAAACACAAGCAAAAACATTCGCAGACCGCACACGAGCAGAAACCAGAAGTAGTTCTGGCTGCGGGCTTCTGCACGGGGTTGGGCATCGGGGCAATTTGCATCACTGCGCTCTACATTGGCTACATCTGCTACAGGAAACATCGCATAGAGGGTTCTATCTGCGGGAGTAAATACTAGGGCTGTGATCAGGGGTCTCCTAGATTTTAACCCTCGGGGGTTGGATAGATAGCTCAGCGGCCTTCGTGATAGATAGATAGCAGGAACAAAATTTTAGGGGGTTTGGGGGGGGGGTTACGGGGGGTCGATATATAGGCTTTTTCAGGGTGTAGAAGGAAGAAAAGGGTGAAAAATTGCTAAAAGTAGGTATAAAATAGCTCAAAATGGGTATACAAGAGCATATAGTACTAAAAATAGCTGAAAATACGTACCGTATTACCTCGAATTATCCCCCCTTGAATTAACCCTTCCCCTCGAATTAACCCCCCCTCAAAATGGGCTGGGGAAATAATAACCCCCCCCCCTCGAAATACCCCCCCCCTTCAGAATGATGTACATCATGTACATAATAAATACGTCATGTACGCAATGTACATGATGTATATTACTGTTAATTTGCATTGCAGCTACACATATAGTAGTTTGTGTAGCTATCTACGTTTTTATGTCCAAATATATCCTGTTTGGACACATTTATTACCTATTTTGGGTACGCAAATGCCTACTATTTACTACGATTCTTACGAAAATTTCTCACGAAATAATAAAACCCCCCGTCGAATAAACCCCCCTCAAATTTTGCTGGCGAAATAATAAACCCCCATGGGGGTATTTCGAGGTAATACGGTAAATAGAAACAGGAACTAGTGATTCTAGAGGCGAAAATCTTTAAAATGGTATGAAAAATGGTGATTGAGAGCGAAAATTGTGGTATCGTTGCTCAATAATCACTCCAGATGGGTAGATAGCTGGGTGATTTGGGGGGGGGGTAACCCCCAACTCTCCCCCCATCGGAGACCCCTGGATGTGATAGTTGCAAGTGATCAAGGTGATTGAAACATCGGGATGTTGATATGAAAAATTTGTGAACAATTAGCTACTAGAATGAGTCAATTGTGAACTTTTCTCATGTATGTTTTTGCCAGAAAAGTATACCTTGTGAAATGGGGGTCAATTGAGGGGCATGGGGGTTGGCAATGGCACTGAAACACTTGAGCAATGTATAAAGATTTGACCTTGTGACAAGCTTGTCTACCATTCAATTGTGAAATTATGCCAGTTAACGCAAACACACAAATATCCCAAATTCTGCTATAAATCATTGGCTGTGTGACCGAATAAACGCTCAACAAAACACTACCAAGCATGCCCAGCGGTGTCTAATTACAGAGGTTCACAAGTGCAGAGTTGTTAAAAGGTACGTACGTTTACTTGAAAAATACGCGTACGCGAGTACGCGGTAAATACATTTACATATACTTTTCAAAAAAATACCGTATGCACTTGTACGCGTACACTTTCAAAGCGTACGCGTACGGAAAATGTATTGATGAAAATTCAATGTGGGACATATTTATAAATTAACTACACTGTTATGTATTTACAGAAGTGGTTCCATTGAATATTTTAGATATGTGGGGGTAGTGCCTTTAAAATTTTCAAAATTCGCAACCAAATCGAAATGGTTGTGAAGACCATGGATGTGGTAACCAAGTCGGGAGAACGATGATTTTTATCTCCTAGAAAAAGAGACCTTGAAAACTGTATAATCTGTCATTTGGTTATAGAAAAACATACGTTGTGCTATACACGTATGAAAAAGTGCCCACTTTTACACATTCTATGAACAAAAGTAGTCGTTTCTACACTCACAAAAAAGTACACACATTTACGCGTGCGTACGAGTAAAAAAAAGTATTTTACGTTTTCTATACTCTGTGGTGGGCAAAAAAAAAATACTTTACGTTTACATATACTTTTAAAAAAGTTCAGTAATTCTAACAACTCTGCACAAGTGACGAAAAAACTGGGAAGTGACAAACGATAATTCCAGTGACAAGAAATCCCATCAATGAATATAGGTAGTTGTCACTTTGCTAGTCACTTGTCAACTGGCAGAACCGTCCCAGACAAGTGCACGCGAGCGCGGGCGGCTGCGACAGGAGCATGGACTTGGGGCAGGGCGTCGCGCTGGCGGCACTCCTCCTGTACAGTGGGGGCGCGTGGGCGCTTGGCACCAAGCAAACAAATCATGCTGGCACCAGGCCAGCGGCAGGTACAAATCGCGCGTAAATTGCATTATGCCAAATGTGTACCGTATTTCCTCGAAATACCCCCCGGGGGGTGATTGTTTCATAGTGGTCCCGAGAGGGGGGGGGGTTTAAACGAGGGGGGGGGTTAAACGAGGGGGGGTTATTATTTCACAAGAAAAATTTTTAAATTCCAGTATGAAATTGTTGTCTGAAACGTACGCAGACGTCGAAAAATACAACAAAAACCGCCATTTATAAGGTTATGTAGACTAATATTAGTACGTAGATGGTATAAACACTGTGCTAACGTGATTCCGACATTGTTTTAACGTGTGTTCTGCTTAGTGCAGTATGTGGCATGTACGTTCTCTATACACTCAATCTGGGGGGGTATTTCGAGGGGGGATGTGATTGTTTCATAGTGGTCTCGAGAGGGGGGGGGGTCAAACGAGGGGGGTATTTCGAGGGGGGGGGGTATTTCGAGGGGGGGTATTTCGAGGAAATACGGTAAATACATTCAGAGCATAGGCGGCGTAAGCAAATACTTGTGCACTTTTTGTAAAGTGTAATTTTTGGTGTCAGAAGCAGAAATTTCTCTGTCACATTGTGACATTCACAAGCCTGTATTGTACAAACAAACGTAAAAGCTCAAAATTACCGTATTACCTCGAATTACCTCCCCCCCCTTGAATCAACTCCCCCCCCCCTCGAAATACCCCCACCCCTAAGATTGAGTATAAAGAGAACGTACATGACAAATACAGCAGTGCGTGATCTGTACAATGCAGAACACACGTTAAAACTGATGATTGAGTGACGTTAGGGACAGGGATTATGTGTATGTACAGTAGTGATGGAAAAGCGCCAGAAAAAAGGGCGCCAGGCGCCAATGGCGCCATGGAGCCATTCAGAAAATGGGCGCCAAGCGCCAAGGGCGCCACAGAAAAAGAGCGCCAGGCGCCAAGGGCGCCATGGCGCCATTCGGAAGGCGGGCGCCAGGCGCCAAGGGCGCCACGGAAAGAGGGCGCCAAGCGCCAAGGGCGCCATGGCGCCATTTGAAAAATAGGGCGCCAGGCGCCAAGGGCGCCAGGATAAATAAGTGCATACAACACCCTGCGTGTGCTAAAAGTGTTTCTACAGCACCCTAGTATTTACATGCATTCACTACTTAATTTGCGTTCTCCAAGGTGTAATGAACAAAGACAACACTAGCAACAACAAAATTCGTGTAAAATTCACATGACAATTCAAACACAATGTATATTGTCATTTGACAGCAATCCATTCACTTCAAATGGACAAAAAACGGAATTGCAACGATTTGAATCCGTTGATTTATGATTTTGCAAGTTCAACGTTCCATCATTATCGTCTTCTGGTCTGTCAGACACATCTGATGAACCGTTGCACAAAAGATTTATACCCACTCACACCACTTCCACTCACACCGTCCATTTTCTGGCGAATTCAGATCATCCATAAATGCGTTTTTCATATTTTTTTCCATTTATACAGCACTCACCTTGAAACCCTGCTGGCGCCTTTTTGGCGCCCTTTAAAAGCAGGGCGCCAGGCGCCAAGGGCGCCACGGCGAAAGGGCGCCAAGCGCCAAGGGCGCCATGGCGCTTTTCAGAATGTGGGCGCCAGGCGCCAATGGCGCCACAGAAAAAGGGCGCCAAGCGCCAATGGCGCCATGGCGCGGCGCCCTTTGGCGCCCTCAAATGGCGCCAGCGCCATGGCGCCATTCCATCACTAATGTACAGTTATATATGCCTATAAACACATATTTATACAACTATGTAATTGTTAGATTTTTCTACGTCTGAGTATGGTGAATTTCCAATAATTTCTGGTGAAATAATAGCCCCCCCCTCGAATAAACCCCCCCCCCCCACCCTCGAATTATCCCTCCTGAAATTTTGGGGTAATTTTGAAATAATAAACCCCTGGGGGTATTTCGAGGTAATACGGTAGTTCAAAATTGCAAAATTGGCTCCATTTTGCCAATTATCACCTATTTCCACTGTTTTCATCTGTATACATGGTTTCATCCGTATTATGGGGGGTTTATTATTTCGCCCACAAAATTTGAGGGGGGTTACTTCGAGGTGGGTTTTTTCGAGGGTGGGGGATAATTCGAGGTAATACGGTAGTCTTTTTGCAGCTGCAACGTAAATTAGCAGTAATAAATACATCATGTACATTGCATGCATGACATATTAATAACGATTATGACGTACATCATTCCAGTTGGAGGGGGGCGGTATTTCGAGGGGGGTTATTATTTCACCAGCCCATTTTGAGGGGGGGGGTTAATTCGAGGGGGGGTTATGTGTGTCTATAGTGAATTCAAATTTTTTGGCTGGCTGCCAACTTCACATAAGGGCTCCGATAATAAGGTGTCACAAGGTGAAATTTTCGCTATTGTGAATGTCACAAGCACAAATTGGGACTTTGTGCTGCATATGATTTAGAGTGCTTAGTTAATTTGAACCCCCTTCCCCACCCCTTGAAAAGTTCCCACCCGCATGTACCCAATCAGACCTCCCTGACCCAAGATATGGTGGGTCTGAAAAAAAGTAAATCGCTAGTGTATTTCGAATGCGGGCTGCTTGCTGACGCATTGGTTTTCACTGGCAATCATAGGCGACATAAGTGCTTGTGCTCTTTTGAATGTCACAAGCAGAATTTTTGGTGTTACAAGCAGAAATTTCACTGTCACATTGTGACATTCACAAGCGGAATTTTTGGTGTCACAAGCAGAAATTTCACTGTCACATTGTGACATTCACAAGCGTATATTGTACAAGAGTGAAAGCTCAAAATTAGCTCGAAATTGCTAAAATTGGCTCCAATTTGCCTATTTTCACCTTTAGAATCACTATTTTCACCTATATAAATACATGGTTATATATCTATTTTTAGCCAATTTTATTTATATTTTTGGCTGGCTGCCAACTTCACAAAGGCTCCAATAAGCAGGTTTTACAAGGTGAAATTCTGGCTACTGTGAATGGCACAAGCGTAAATTGGTACCTTGCGCCGCCTATGCTGCAAATTATTATTTCAAATCATTTCAACGCAGACGTGCCAGCAAATTGCAAGCCGCTCAGACGGGAACCAAATCGCTGCTTCGCAGTCATGCGAAATGCTGAACTTTTGAGGGGGGTGAAACTGAGAGTTACTGCAAAAAAAGGGTGGCACTTTGCCAATTTTGGAATTGCCATTAGGCCTTTTTTTTAGAACAGGGTTACAATGTTGTTTCAGAAGGAAGTGAAGACGAATTTATTTACTCATTATCATTTTTGGTTGCAAGGATAAACACAAAATGGGCTACTTACACAGGCCCCGGCCGGGGACCGGTCCCCGGCAAAAAATAAAATTATTCAAAAGTCTATAATTGGCATGTATAGGTTGTTTGCATGTTAATTAGGTGAATTATCACCAAATTAGCATGCACAAAATTTTTGCAAGACGATTACACGCGCTGATGCATTTTCTTTGGGGGAGTGTATAATTTTTTTGGATTTGTCTGAATTTTGGCATGTGAGTACGCATGCCAAATTTCAGCTCAGCGCGGTTACTGGTTGTTATTTTATTCATACTTCAATTTTTTTGATCACTGTATTTTTGTATAGTGATCAAAATCCTGCCGGGGACCGGTCCCCGGCAATGTCGAAATGGCCCTGACTGGGGTCAGACGTCCCCTGTGAGAAAAATTTTTTCAGTAAACAAAGAATTTTGGTCCCGGACAAGGGACGTTCGTCCCCGATCGGGGACAAATTTTTCGTCCCCTGCCGGGGACGAACGTCCCCGGTCAGGGACCAAAATTCTTTGTTTACTGAAAAAAAAATTTCTCACCACGGATGTTTGACCCCGGTCAGGGCCATTTCGACGTTGCCCGGGACTGGTCCCCAACAGGATTTTGATCACTATACAAAAATACAGTGATCGAAAAAAATTGAAGTATAAACAAAATAACAACTGGTAACCACGCTGAGCTGAAATTTGGCATGTGTACGCACTAAACGAATGAGTACTCACATGCCAAAATTCAGACAAATCAAAAAAAATTAATACACTCCCCCAAAGAAAATGCATCAGCACATGAAACTGTCTCAAAACAGTTTTGTGCATCCTAATTTTGTGATAATTCACCTTATTAACATGCAAACAACCCATACATGCCAATTATTCACTTTTGAAAAAAAATATTTTTTGCCGGGTCCCGGTCCCCGGCCGGGACCTGTGTAATTAGCCCACAAAATGGGAAAGATTGGGATGACACACATTTGTGTTCCTTCAATTTTTTGTATCCTAGTATGTTTTACAAGTGTAAATGTGGATACATCTAAACAACTGTTAGACCAGCCAAACTCAAGTTGAATAACAACCAAAAACATCCACAGAAACAACAACAGCAGACACCACTGTCAATTCTGGTTGCGGGCTTCTGCACAGGGTTGGGCATTGGTGCCATTTGCATGACTGCGCTCTACATTGGCTACATCTGCTACAGGAAACATCACAGAGTGTACTATTTGGAAAAGTAATTACTAAAGTTATTTATGTGTGATTTTGGTGATTGGTGCATTGGGATGGTGATATGAAAAATTTATGAACAATTACCTACTGGAATGATTCAATTGCAATTTGTCTACTTGAATGTTTTCTATAAAAAAGCATACCGTATTTCCTCGAATTATCGCCCAGGGGTTTATTTTTTCTGAGTGAAAATTTTGAGAGAAAAAAGTGAAAAATGCAACAATAACAACCATTTATAAGTTTTTACTGCCTTATATAAGGATGTAGATTGTATAAACGATGTTCTAACGTAACACAGTAAGTGTTTTGAACGTCTATTAGGCATTTCCCGGACCACAAATTCATAGTGCCGATTTTGAGGGGGGTATTTCGAGGGTGGTATTTCGAGGAAATGCGGTACCTTGTGAGTTGTGGGTCTATTGGGGAAAATTCCTGTAGATGGAAAATTACATTATTGAAATTTACATCATTGACAGCCATCGTTTCAAACCTCACAATCAACATTTTAAACTCTGTGAAGTGTCATAATTGTCTGCTGTTTGTTTAATACTTGCGTAATTTTGCCAGTCTACGCAAACACACAAATATCCCAAAATTCTGCTATAAATCATGGGCAATCGCACACAATAAACACTCACTAAAACTCTACCAAAAAGCCTGGCAAGCTGCCAGGCCCGGCAGTGACAGATTACCTAAAGTGGACAAGTGACAAGGAAATTGGTAAGTTCAAAGGACAATCCTAATTCCTAAGTGATATTCGAATCGTATTCAGATGCCTCTTGTGGGTGAATTCGCACTTGACTTACCACCTGTCACTTTGCTAGTCACTTGTCAACTGGCAGAACCGTCCCAAACAAGTGCACGCGAGCGCGGGCGGCTGCGACAGGAGCATGGACTTGGGGCGGGGCGTCCCGCTGGCGGCACTCCTCCTGTACAGTGGGGGCGCGTGGGCGCTTGGCACCAAGCCAACAAATCATGCTGGCACCAGGCCAGCGGCAGGTACAAATCGCGCATCATATCAAGTGAAATCAAGCCTAATTGAGTACATTGAAAACACTCAATTAACTCCCCCCTCGAATAGTACCCAACCCCGTATAGAATCGCACTTTGTCAGTTCAGTCAGGAGAACACACAGGAGGACCTATTCAAGGAGGGAGTTATTCAAGGGTGGACTTATTTGAGGATATACGGTATGTCGCTGCAAATTGCTGTTAGAAATCATTGCAACACAGGCGCACCAGCAAATTGCGTGCCACTCAGCCAGGAACCAAATCGCTGCTTCACAGTCTTGACAAATAGCGGATCTTTCTGGGGAAGTAAAGCTGAGAGCATCTGCAAAGCTAGGGGTGGCACATTGCCAATTCTGGACAGTTACAATGCAACGTTTGACCTTGACACACTAGTATTCAACCTCGACGTGTCAACAACCATCAGGTGTCGTTCTCAGACCTTGTAAAATGCACTGTAACACATCAAATACAAAGTTTCAATAGTATGTAATAAGTCATGAAAATGCCAAACGTCTAGTAAGATTGTAAATTAAAAACTGGATGTTTTTGACAATTTTCATGACATTTCACTATTGCAGGATTTTTTACCGTATTTTACATGACTTTTAACAATTTGCATGACATTTGTCATTTTACAGGGGAGGGGATTCTCCTTGACTTCTCTCAATTTGCATGACACTTAACTATTGGCAGGACATTTTACATGACTTGTGACACTTTGCATCACATTTGATACTTGCTGGGCATTTTACAGAGTCTGTGAGTGGCACCAGGTGGGAAATGGTGTGGGTAGATGGACATCCTCCAGAGGAATTAACCATTACAACAAGGGATAACTGGTATTTCAGCAATGGAGAAAAGATCCCAGTGACTGGATTTTGGTACGACAAACAGCCCAACAATTATCCCTTACCCCCTTGTCATTGCGTCGCCAGATCAGTACCTGTTGGCAGTCATCCTGACTTCGGGAATGGCCTCCAATATGACTATTCATGTGGTCAAAGTGCAATTGCTCGGGGTCTTTCAGTTCACATTATTGTATGTGAATTTTCGAAAGGTTTGCCTGTTTGTCTGGTGTAGTGATCTTTTTTTCTTTTTTTCCGGTGCGTTTTCCATCACTGGTGTTCAGTATACGGGATGGTGGAAGCGTCAATCAATGTTTGCATCTGCATTCAGTTTTTGAATGAATTTTCAAATTGGAACTCTGAAAACTGGTTTGTGTGGCCACAATCTTGTGGTAACTTTTTTACACATAAATTTTGATTTCTCACTGAATATACAAAAAAGGAAAAATGCTTTTTTTACTCGGCCATTGGCGCCTGGCGCCCTTGGCGCCCAGTTTCTAAAAAGTGCCATGGTGCCATTGGCGCCTGGCGCCCTTTTTTTCTGGCGCTTTTCCATCACTAGCCGGGTATCATTATGTGCGGGCCGGGTATATGTGCGTAGAAGCGCACCCTCGGTTGATTATATGCGGGGCAAATTTCAGAAAATTCTTAAAACTATGAGAAAAATACCTGAAAGTTATAAAAAATACCAGAAAAATGATGCATGCATAGTGAATGAAGTAAACATGAAGAAGAATGAATGAAGAAATATCAACTGAATAATTTGTTTCACGGAGTTGTAAATAGTAAACCCAAGTGTTTCATCACATTTATATGATAAAATAACCAGCAACAATAGCAGGTACATCATCTGTGACAATGATGACGACAACAACAACAACAACACCAAGAGCGACGACAACAAGAGCAATGACAATGACAACAACAACAACAACAACAACAACAACAACAACAACAACAACAACTGCAACAACTGCAACAGCACAAACTACAAGAGAAATAAACATCACAATTCCAGCTGAAACACAGGTCTCCTCTATTCACAGGGGATGTCAACGTCACAAATACCATACCTCACTTACAACTCAAATTTAAATTACATTTATTTACTTTTTACTTGGATACTTTGAATACCTTTTCCCTCGGATTATCATCCCCCTCAAAATTTGCACTCTGAAAATATAAACCCCCTGGGGGTATTTGAAGGAAATACGTTAGAACAAATATAAAAGTTCAGAAAGATGTGAAAATGAATTTATTTATTATCAAAGCATACATACTGTTTGCGAAGGATCCACACAAAGTGGGGAAGATTGGGTTGACTCACATTCGGGTTCCTTTTTTTTGGGGGGGGGGGGGTCCCTGTCATGTTTTACATCAGTTTTACAACAATATTTACATTTAGACAATTGTGCTGCCAACAAAGCTCAGGTTGAATGAACGACCAAACACAGACAAAAACATTCGCAGAGCGCACACGAGCAGAAACCAGAAGTAGTTCTGGCTGCTGG
>OZ038456.1:21747002-21763925 GCA_964036195.1 Sphaerolaimus hirsutus
CTTTTTTGTAAAGAAAACCATATTTAAATTTTTAAGTACTTTATGGAGCACACACTATACAGTTTTCTGAATTATGACATCATTGTTCATATTAATGATAAATACTGCACATATCTTAGTCGGCCTGTGGCCCCCAAAAAGAAGTATATCTCATCAAAAATGGCTAAAGCCAACAAAAAGTGGACACTGCACCGATATTGCAGTCAGGTGTATGCATTTAAATGTCTATGCATTTAAATGTCTATGCATTTAAATGTATACACCAGCGTGAGCTTATTGTATGTCTGAATTGTGCATCATTTCCACACAGCTCACGCTGGTGTGATAAAGTTGGGTGAAATTGAACTACATTTCACCGGTGTTCCTTGAAGAAACCCTTGATATACTTCTTTTAAGAGCTCAACCACACTGTAACATTAAGTGATATACTCCTTTTCAGAGCTCAAACTCACAAACACACTGTAGGATAGTATATGATATATTTCTTTTCTGCATTTCGATGCATACACCTGACTGCAATCTCGGCGCAGTGTCCACTTTTTGTTGGCTTTAGCCATTTTTGATGAGATATATTTACTATTTTTTGTCAACATTTTGAACTCTGTGAAATGTCATAATTGTCTGTTGTTTGTTTAATACTTTGTGAAATTTTGCCAGTCAACGCAAACACACAAATATCCCAAAATTCTGCTATAAATCATGGGCAATCGCACACAATAAACGCTCACTAAAACTCTACCAAAAAGCCTGGCCAGCTGCCAGGCCCGGCAGTGACAGATTACCTAGAGTAGACAAGTGACAAGGAAATTTATAGGTTCAAAGGACAATCCCAATTCCTAAGTGATATTCGAATCGTATTCAGATGCCTCTTGTGCGTGAATTCGCACTTGACTTACCACCTGTCACTTTGCTAGTCACTTGTCAACTGGCAGAACCGTCCCAGACAAGTGCACGCGAGCGCGGGCGGCTGCGACAGGAGCATGGACTTGGGGCGGGGCGTCGCGCTGGCGGCACTCCTCCTGTACAGTGGGGGCGCGTGGGCGCTTGACACCAAGCAAACAAATCATGCTGGCACCAGGCCAGCGGCAGGTACAAATCGCGCGTCATATCAAGTGAAATCAAGCCTAATTGAGTACATTGAAAACACTCAATTAACTCCCCCCTCGAATAGTACCCAACCCCGTATAGAATCGCACTTTGTCAGTTCAGTCAGGAGAACACATAGGAGGACCTATTCAAGGAGGGAGTTATTCAAGGGTGGACTTATTTAAGGATACACGGTATGTCGCTACAAATTGCTGTTAGAAATCATTGCAACACAGGCGCACCAGCAAATTGCGTGCCACTCAGCCAGGAACCAAATCGCTGCTTCACAGTCTTGACAAATAGCGGATCTTTCTGGGGAAGTAAAGCTGAGAGCATCTGCAAAGCTAGGGGTGGCACATTGCCAATTCTGGACAGTTACAATGCAACGTTTGACCTTGACAAACTAGTATTCAACCTCGACGTGTCAACAACCATCAGGTGTCGTTCTCAGACCTTGTAAAATGCACTGTAACACGTCAAATACAAAGTTTCAAAAGTATGTAATAAGTCATGAAAATGCCAAACGTCTAGTAAGATTGTAAATTAAAAACTGGATGTTTTTGACAATTTTCATGACATTTCACTATTGCAGGATTTTTTACCGTATTTTACATGACTTTTGACAATTTGCATGACATTTGTCATTTTACAGGGGATTCTCCTTGACTTCTCTCAATTTGCATGACACTTAACTATTGGCAGGACATTTTACATGACTTGTGACATTTTGCATCACATTTGATACTTGCTGGGCATTTTACAGGGTCTGTGAGTGGCACCAGGTGGGAAATGGTGTGGGTAGATGGACATCCTCCAAAGGACTTAACCATTACAACAAGGGATGACTGGTATTTCAGCAATGGAGAAAAGATCCCAGTGACTGGATTTTGGTACGACCAACAGCCCAACAATTATCCCTTACCCCCTTGTCATTGCGTCGCCAGATCAGTACCCGTTGGCAGTCATCCTGACTTCGGGAATGGCCTCCAATATGACTATTCATGTGGTCAAAGTGCAATTGCTCGGGGTCTTTCAGTTCACATTATTGTATGTGAATTTTCGAAAGGTTTGCCTGTTTGTCTGGTGTAGTGATCTTATTTTCCTTTTTTCCGGTGCGTTTTCCATCACTGGTGTTCAGTTACGGGAATGGTGGAAGCGTCAATCAATGTTTGCATCTGCATTCAGTTTTTGAATGAATTTTCAAATTGGAACTCTGAAAACTGGTTTGTGTGGCCACAATCTTGTGGTAACGTTTTTACACATAAATTTTGATTTCTCACTGAATATACAATAAAGGAAAAATGCTTTTTTTACTCACTAGTAATTAGTTTCTTCTGATAGTAGAACGGCATCCCTACAATAGAATGCCAACTCTAATACAACGGCACCTCCAATAGAACGGCAAATTTTGGCATGTTTTTGAGCCCGCGAAATGAATAGAACGGCAGCCTCCAATAGAAGTCAAGTGACAAGACATTTTAGATGACATTTGATGCCATGTCAAAGAAAATGTAAAATTTGGGGGGGGGTTTGTGGGGGTATCCGATCACAAGCCCCGCGTGCACATACCCCTGACGCGTACATGGGGCGGCACGCACATAGCACCATTCATGTGCGGACTGGGCTTTTGTGTGGGCCGGGTATAGTGATGGAATGGCGCCATGGCGTGTGAATGTGTGTGTGTGTGTGTGTGTGTGTGTGTGTGTGTGTGTGTGTGTGTGTGTTTGTGTGTGTGTGTGTGTGTGTGTGTGTGTGTGTGTGTGTGTGTGTGTATGTGTGTGTGTGTGTGTGTGTGTGTGTGTGTGTGTGTGTGTGTGTGTGTGTGTGTGTGTGTGTGTGTGTGTGTGTGTGTGTGTATGTGTGTGTGTGTGTGTGTGTGTGTGTGTGTGTGTGTGTGTGTGTGTGTGTGTGTGTGTGTGTGTGTGTGTGTGTGTGTGTGTGTGTCTGTGTCTGTGTGTGTGTGTGTGTGTGTGTGTGTGTGTGTGTGTGTGTGTGTGTGTGTGTGTGTGTGTGTGTGTGTGTGTGTGTGTGTGTGTGTGTGTGTGTGTGTGTGTGTGTGTGTGTGTTTGTGTGTGTGTGTTTGTGTGTGTGTGTGTGTGTGTGTGTGTGTGTGTGTGTGTGTGTGTGTGTGTGTGTGTGTGTGTGTGTGTGTGTGTGTGTGTGTGTGTGTGTGTGTGTGTGTGTGTGTGTGTGTGTGTGTGTGTGTGTTTGTGTGTGTGTGTGTGTGTGTGTGTGTGTGTGTGTGTTTAGAGCATTCACAGGCTCAGTGAAAGGTCCCGGGTTCGAGTGCCTGCGAGGGCAACAACAAATTGTACCTTTCCTCTAGATTAGTTTTTTGCTGATTACATCCTAGAGAATTTGAATAAAAAGGTGAATGTGTTCAATACAGCGTTATAGCAACATTTTTCAGCACACACAGTATGCACTTATTTAGTCTGGCGCCATTGGTGCCTGGCGCCCTAATTTTCAAATGGCGCCCAGTTTCTAAAAAGCGCCATGGTGCCATTGGCGCCTGGCGCCCTTTTTTTATTAGCCGGGTATCATTATGTGCAGGCCGAGTATATGTGCGTAGAAGCGCACCCTCGGTTGATTATATGCAGGGAAAATTTCAGAAAATTCTTAAAACTATGAGAAAAATACCTGAAAGTTATAAAAAATACCAGAAAAACGATGCATGCATCTGCAATGCCAAAGGAATATCAACTGAATAATTTGTTTCACAGAGTTGTAGTAAACCCAAGTGTTTCATCACATTTATATGATAAAATAACCAGCAACAATAGCAGGTACATCATCTGTGACAATGATGACGACAACAGCAACAACAACACCAAGAGCAACGACAACAAGAGCAACGACAACAACAACAACAACAACAACAGCAACAACAACAACAACAACTGCAACAGCACAAACTACAAGAGAAATAAACATAACAATTCCAGCTGAAACACAGGTCTCCTCTATTCCCAGGGGATGTAAAAGTCACAAACACCATACCTCACTTACAACTCAAATTTAAATTACATTTATGTACTTTTTACTTGGATACTTTGAATACCTTTTCCCTCGGATTAGCATCCCCCTCAAAATTTGCACTCTGACAATATAAACCCCCTGGGGGTATTTGAAGGAAATACGTTAGAACAAAAAGAAAAAGTTCAGAAGGATGTGAAAATGAATTTATTTATTATCAAAGCATGCATAAATACAATTCTGTTTGCGAAGGATCCACACAAAGTGGGGAAGATTGGGTTGACTCACATTCGGGTTCCTTTTTTTTTGGGGGGGGGGGGGATCCTGTCATGTTTTACATCAGTTTTACAACAATATTTACATTTGGACAATAGTGGTGTCAACAAAGCTCAGGTTAAATGAACGACCAAACACAGACAAAAACATTCGCAGACCGCACACGCGCAGAAACCAGAAGTAGTTCTGGCTGCGGGCTTCTGCACGGGGTTGGGCATCGGGGCAATTTGCATCACTGCGCTCTACATTGGCTACATCTGCTACAGGAAACATCACAGAGGGTTCTATCTGCGGGAGTAAATACTAGGGCTGTGATCAGGGGTCTCCTAGATTTTAACCCTCGGGGGTTGGATAGATAGCTCAGCGGCCTCCGTGATAGATGGCTGGAACAAAATTTTGAGGGGTTTGGGGGGGAACGCTTTTAGGCTTTTTCAGGGTGTAGAAGGAAGAAAAGGGTGAAAAATTGCTAAAAGTAGGTATAAAATAGCTCAAAATGGGTATACAAGAGCATATAGTACTAAAAATAGCTAAAAATACGTAAATAGAAACAGGAACTAGTGATTCTAGAGGCGAAAATCTTTAAAATGGTATGAAAGATAGAGATTTCGAGCGAAAATTGGGGTATCGTTTCTCAATAATCACTCTAGAAAGGTAGATAGCTGGGTGATTTGGGGGGTAACCCCAAACCCTCCCCCCCATCGGAGACCCCTGGATGTGATAGTTGCAAGTGATCCTGGTGATTGAAGCATCGGGATGTTGATATGAAAAATTTGTGAACAATTAGCTACTAGAATGAGTCAATTGTGAATTTTTCTCTGTGAATGAATGTTTTTGCCAGGAAAGTATACCTTGTGAAATGGGGGTCAATTGAGGGGCATGGGGGTTGGCAATGGCACTGAAACACTTGAGCAATGTATAAAGATTTGACCTTGTGACAAGCTTGTCTACCATTCAAACAATTGTGAAATTATGCCAGTCAACGCAAAGACACAAATATCCCAAATTCTGCTAAAAATCATTGGCTGTGTGACCGAATAAACGCTCAACAAAACAATACCAAACATGCCCAGCGGTGTCTAATTACAGAGGTTAACAAGTGACGAAAAAACTGGTAAGTGACAAACGATAATTCCAGTGACAGGGAAACTGACAAGTGACAAGAAATCCCATCAATAAATATAGGTAGTTGTCACTTTGCTAGTCACTTGTCAACTGGCAGAACCGTCCCAGACAAGTGCACGCGAGCGCGGGCGGCTGCGACAGGAGCATGGACTTGGGGCGGGGCGTCGCGCTGGCGGCACTGCTCCTGTGCAGTCGCGCACCCGGCGCATGGGCGCACAGCACCAAGCAAACAAATCCTGGCGCCAGCACAACGACAGGTACACATCGCGCGTATTTTTCAATTGCATTTTGCCAAATGTGTAATACAAATTCAAATATACATTCAGAGCATAGGCGGCGTAATCAAATACTTGTGCACTTTTTGTAAAGTGGAATTTTTGGTGTCACAAACAGAAATTTCTCTGTCACATTGTGACTTTCACAAGCCTGTATTGTACAAACAACAGTGAAAGCTCAGGGGTGTTCCCCTCAGGGCACATATACCTAAAGACGGCAAAATGTGCCAGGCACTGTTTTCCGCACCAAAGTCACATCGTGATTGAGGCAAAACTGGGAAAAACTATTTGCTAAGATTCATACCACAAGATAGCTGAGATTGTGCTCCTTAAGCATTCACAGCCTCCCAGAAGGTTCACTGTCATGATTTTATACCTAAGAAACCAAAAAGTCATCAAAAAACTGCATTTTTGAATTCTTAGGTATAAAATCATGACTGTGAACCTTCTGGGAGGCAGTGGATTTTGAAAGAGAACTATTTCAGCTATCTTGTGATATGAATCAGTTAATAGTTTTTCCTGGTTTCACCTCAATCACAATGCAACTTTGCTGCGGAAAACAGTGCCTGGCACATTTTGCCTTCTTAGGTATATGTGACCTGAGAGGAAAACCCCAAAAAGTCTCTGGATTCTGATAGAGAACGCTCTCAGCTTCACAACCATGTGTGTCTTCTGCCTTGTCCTGGACACAGTTAAGGTGTGAATCCGAATGCAATCCGCTGGAATCAGCTCTGCCAGCACGTTTTGGCTTCTTGGGTAAATTGGTTTCAGCAAACCCCTGAACTATCTGTGGATTCTAAAAGAGCACATTCTCGGCTTCGCAACGATATAAAATAAAGCCTATACATACACTCAGGTAAAGTTTCAGCCATGATGCAATGACATCAGATGATCAAAATTATGCCTTTTTGATTTCTTAGTTATAAAATCGTGGGGTGAACCTTCTGGGTGGCTGTGGATTCTGAAAGAGCACAATCTCAGCTATCTTGTGGTATGAATCATAGCGAATAGTTTTACCCAGTTTCGCCTCAATCACAGTGTGACTTTGCTGAGGAAGACAGTGCCTGGCACATTTTTTTTTTTTTTTTTTTAATTTTTTTGAAAAATGTTTTTTCTTGGAAATTAGGTGGTTTCCCAACTATGGTTTCCAATGTTTCACATTCAACCTATGGTATATTCAACATTTGCATGTTAGTAAGGTTAAGCATGCAGCATTTTAGTCTCAACTGGTCTGCACAGTTATGTAGTGGTGTGCACTAACTAGGCTTTTTCAAGATGTAAACAATCACTAAAAATGTGAGAAACAAATTAAAACTTACCTAGATATATAAGCACTGATACAAATTAAAAAGACATATAAGCACTGATACAAAGTAAAAAGACATATTTATTGAGACTTAAAGAAAAATAAAACAAACCAATCCTTATTTGAATGAACCATAAAACAGTCTAAAACATTTACAGACAGAGCAAAACCCTGTGTCAGTTCTGGTTGCTGGCTTCTGCACAGGACTGGGCATTGGTGTAATTTTGATAGGAGTGATGTACATCAGCTATTATTGCTACAGGAGGAATACCAGAGATTTCTATCTGTAAAAATAGGCATGAATAAATTTGCAATTATATTGGTTTGTGATCATTGTGATTTATGGATGAAAATACTGATTAATGCAAGTATGCATATTGTGTGATCATTACAAATCAAACTACAGTGTTTCCTCGAATTACCCAGAGGGTTTTTTTATTTCACCAGCAAATTTTGAGGGTGGGGGTCGATGCAAGGGTAACAAAGATGTATAAGCGTCTATGGACACATAAAAATTTTTAATCCCTGTCCTAGTGCAATGCAGTCATTGTAAATATTACACAGTTCACAAAATGCAGTATTTGTCACTTACATTATCTTCACAATCAATTCGTGTGGGGTATTTCAAGGGGGTCTATTTTTCTCCCAGTTCACTAAGATCAGACCTGTGAACTCGGGTAGCTCGAGGGTGAGTGAATTCAAGGGGGAGATTAGAAAAAATATGATCATCAAACTTTTTTCAAGGCGGGTATTTTTTCCTCAGCTCACTTAGACTTGGGGGTATTTCGAGGGGATTCAAATGGGATGTCGAAGAAACGCAACGTATACGCGAAGTACTATGCGGGAGAATTTTGTAAATCGCCCAAAAATTGTGTAATTTTAAACATATTAGTTTACGTACATTGTAAGTAAATAAATATAGGTAAAAATATGCAACAGTTGCCATTTAATTTGTTGTCGTTTTTTTACGCATGCTTTGTGGTCCGGGTAACGCAGAACACGCGTTAAAAACATGTCAGAACAGGGTCTACCATCTGCATACTGATATAGCCTATAGACTGACTCGTTTAACCCCCTCCCTCAAAATTCTCACTCTGAAAAAATAAGGCCCCTGGGGGTATTTCGAGGAAATACGGTATTTCATTTTTACTTACCCCTGAATACAGAAAACGTAAAGTATTATTTTACTTTTACACTGCGTAAAATGTAAGAAAACGTGAAAACGAGTCTTTTTACTCAGGGAAAACGAACAAGTGAGAGTTTTTTTCAATTTTGTACCCACGAAAGTGTAAAAGTGAATAAAAATCGTCGGGGGGTCGTTAGTTACAGTACTCGTGGCCATTTTCATCGTTTACGCTGCCATTTTCGCAGCCGTCTCAGTCGTAAACGACCTTTTTACGAGCTGTTTCACTGCTCAAAAAATACCCCGAACTTGCACGTACATTTTTCTGAATTTACGTTTTCTGTACTCACGTACTTTCAAGAAGTAAGCGTAAAGGTGAGTACTAGTATTTTTTCTAGAGGAAACGTAAACGTATTTACGCAGTAGTACTATAGTATTGTGGCCACACAGACTAGTTTTCATGGTTCCAAAATGAAAACTGGTTCCCATCCCAATTCAAAGCTTGCTGAGGAGCCGACGAACGACGTTCAAATCCAAAAGTGTTGAATCATGTTGCTAATAAAGTTAGTGTTGAAAAAATAGTGCGGTATGCGCAGCACAATGTACATAGCTGGAATGAAATATATGTGTACCATTCCATTATACGTAGTGTTACTCGTCAGCAAGCTTTGAATTGGGATGGGAACCAGTTTTTATTTTGGAACCATGAAAACTAGTCTGTGTGGCGCCATTATATACGTATTTTTCGATTAGGTAAACGTAAATACATTTTAAGAACTTGCTGCCCAGCGCCTTTTCGTGCGCGTCAACTAAAAATTTCATAAAGCAATGAATTCAGAAACAATTAGAAGGCCATAACATAGCAAATACTTCCAGATTGCATCCACTCATCCTTCAAAGCGGTTCAAATGCGACAACTGTTTTCTATATTATACATAAAATACGTATGGTAATATGCATTATTTCTCACCGCCGAGTTATAGAGTGTGGAAAACACCTGGGATTTAGGTTGTTGTGATTGGTGTTCTAAAATGGGTGATTTTTGAAGAAAAAATTACTATAGTCTCAGAAAATCTCTCTAAAATCAAGTCTAATCAAATATACCTACCGTAAATACTCGAATAATTCCCCCGCCTTGAATAATTCCCACCCCCCTCGAATAATTACCCCCCCCCCCCTCCTTAGAGGAGTGGGGAAAAAAGGCCCCCCTCGAATAATCCCCCCCCCCCTTATGGTAAAGTTTTTGCATCAATTTGAACAAAAATTACATGTTATTTAGTAATTAAAGCATATTTCATGTAATAAGTTCATAGAAACATGTTTAAAATTTTTGACGAAATAATTATTCCCCCTTGAATAATCCCCCCACCCCCCTCGAATAGTTCCCCCGTCAAAAGAGTCTGACGATCAAAATAATTCCCCAGGGGATTTTTTCGAGTATATACGGTAAGTATCTCCCGAAAAACCCTGGGATACCGTATTTCCTCGAAATACCCCCAGGCAGTTTATTCTTTCAGAGTGGAAATTTTGAGGGGGGTATTTCGAGGGGGGGCTTATTCTAGGGGGGTTTATTTATTTCGCCAGAAATTTTCGTGAAGGGGGTTGTAAAGAATGGGCTTTGACGTACCCAAAACAGTGATAAAGGTGACCTCACAATATATTTCCATACATATCAACGTGTCGCACATACACATACACTAGTCTACCTGTCGCTGCGATGCAAATTTACATCAATTAATACATCATGTACCATTTATACATGATGTACCTTTTTCCAGACGGGGGTATTTCGAGGGGGGGTTATTTTTTCCTCAGCTCGAAAACACCAGGGGGTATTTCGAGGGGGGGGGGGTTATTCAAGGGGGGTATTTCGAGGAAATACGGTATTTCTCCTCAATTTTTCTGAGATTTTTTCGATAGTTTCAAAAATCCCGATAGAAAATCTCAAAAATCTCTGAAAGAAAATATGTATAGGTATTGTATAAGGCTATCTGGGGAATCCCGGAAGGAACAGATAAAAAATATTAGACATTCTTTTATTGATTTAAAAAATGTAAAACTTCAAACGTTTTTGCTAGTTGTGCTCTGTAGTTTTGTGTGGGAAATAGTGCGAAATCTCTGTGGGGGAAAAAAGCTAAATTTTTATCGTTTACCGCAATTTATCGTTTTTTATTCCTTTCCATGACTTTTTTACCCCCAGCGCCATTTCTCCAGACTTTTCTACAATTTCCAATCACTAAGATGTGTACATATGTCACCACAGAAGCAAATGTCCCAACAAAACCGAAATCCGGGAGGGAGCAAAAAGTATGAATTTCGGATTGTCACATTCGCTACTCACTTTCTCACGACTACTTCACTTGTTCAATGTAAAATAAAAGTTTATAAGTGCAATTATTGTAAATTGAATATCCTGTCTTTTCGATTTAATTGGAAGGCTCAAATTTTACGAAAGACGCCCGAAATTTAGTGGCTGACAGATGGATGAAGGTGCGTTTATGCATTTTTTAATTCGGAAATTTTGTTTTTGTTTTTTTTCTGTTGAAAATAATATTGTTTTGAATCAATGTGACTACAATAAGTGGGACAAAAAGAATTAAAATGGTACATTTCACTGTCTTGAAAAGAAAAAGTGACAAGTCAATCCAATGCCAGATACCTTGGAAAATGACAAGTAATGCTGATTTTTGGTTGAAATGCTCTTTTGTATACCAAAGACATTCCAATTTGACTTGACACATAGGAGTGAGCTTGAAATCGAAATCTTGATGCGGTGTGCATACTGAAAAATGAAGGAAAAAAATCTTGACTGGGATTGACTGCAATCTTTCACTATTTGATTGACATTGAATTATTGAATGCACAGTTTTTTTTCTGTAGTGTCTTCATACGACCTCCCAGTTTTAACTGTCGTGCCTGTGAGAGCATTTTTAAACTCTTTCGGGTTTTTTCTCATTTTGGCAGGTTTCCAATTTTTGCGGAGAACAATTAACGCAAGATGAGGGCGTGGTATACGCTGCACTAGTTGTCGACATGCCACTCCCATACCCTGTAAAAGAACCTGTAAAGTGTAAAAGACCGTATGAGTGTAAAATACCCGGTAAAATGTCATGTGTCATGTAAAAGGCCCTATAAAATGTCATGTGTGATGTAAAAGACCCTGTAAAATGTCATATGTCATTTAAAAGACTCTGTAATATGTCAAATGTCATGTAAAAGCCCTGTCATGTGTCATGTGTATCCCAATCTTTTTATCGTATCGAAATCTTATATTTTTTGTATCCAAATCTTATATTTTTTGTATCCAAATCTTACTGTTTAACATAATATTAGGGTACACAAACATGGATATGATAAAATAAGATTTGGATACACATGCCATTTTACAGGGTCTTTACATGACATTTGATATTTTACATGGTCTTTTACATGACACATGACATTGTACATGGTCGTTTACATGACACATGACATTTTACAGGGTCTTTTATGAGAAAACAGTCTGCCAACTGCTTATCTCCAAACTGTTTTGCATGGGCAAAATGAGAATTTTTTTGAGAATTGTCTGGAATCCTTCAAATCAGGAAAATGTTTTTTAATTCTTACCCACACTTTAAGACAAACCTCTCAACCATAGGATGAGTGCTGTGAGAATGAATAAAAACATCTGAAGTTTTGATGTCTACCGTATTTCCTCGAAATACCCCCCCTCCAAATACCCCCCCCTCGAAATACCCCCCCTCCAAATACCCCCCCCCCTCGAAATACCCCCCCTCAAAATGGACACTATGAACTTATAACCCCCCCCCCTCGAAATACCCCCCCCCCCTCCCAAATTGTGTGTATAGAGAACGTAAATGACAAAGGCTGCGGTTTGTCATCTGGGTAATGCAAAACACACGTTAAAAACGATGACTCTGTTAGGTGAGAACAGTGATTATACGTCTACACACTTATACAAGTCTTTAGAGTCTTATAAATGGCGATTTTTGTTGCATTTTCGACGTCTGCGTACGTTTCAGACGACAATTTAGTACTCGGTTTTCAAAAAATTTCTGGTGAAATAATAACTCCCCCCTCGAAATACCCCCCCCCTCGTTTAACCCCCCTCAAAATTCTGACTCTGGAAAAATAACCCCCCCGGGGGTATTTCGAGGAAATACGGTAATCGGAATATCGTTCAATTTTACTAGAAACTTACCACTTTTGTCACTTCACACATTCCGAATGAGTAAAAGACAAGTAAAATGACACTTATTAGCCTGAAATAACGGAAAATAGACAGCGATGAATAAAATATTAAATATTTGTTTTGTCTCGTATTTAGGAACTGCCCAGGTGAAGTACATATAACTAATCTCGAATTTCAAGGTAAATTTATGTCCTGACGCTTTATTTATGGTTTCCGTATTCAAATGTATACTGGAGGGACGTAACACTATAAATACAATGAATGCTACCATATTTTGATGAATAAGGTTACGTGTAAAATTGTACAGCAAATTCACCCAAAGTGGGACAATGTGCTTGCGCACACTAGTTTTCACACAATTTTGAAAACTCACAAATCAACTTAGAACGCATTTGAGTTTTCTTCAATGAGGTGGCTGTCAACTACAGTTGACGGAGATTAAAAATGACTCATTGTGGAAAACTCAAACACGTTGAAACTTGAAAGCTCTTTCATGAGTTTTCCAAATTTCGTGCGAAAAATAGTGTGCGCAGGGCCATTGTGATCTGATGAGAAAATTCTTTTACGTCTGTTCGTTTATTCATATGGGATATGGATGGTAGATTTCATTGGAAGGTGTGCTGTCAGTGGACTATAGGTAATGAAAGTTTCGAGGGTAATTACCATCGAATGTGCCAAATAATAGTACCTAATTTATGCTTGCGAGAGCATAGCATAATAGCTAGGTAATAGTTAACTTAGGTAACTGTTTAAGGTGGGGAATTTCTTCTGGCAACACTAGTAAATATAGATTCTGTATTTCTTCTAATTTAATCGTAGAAAAGCGCCGTTGTATTTTTCGTCGATTTTTACCTGCCGTTCTTTTATTCTATTGGAGGTATGCCGTTCTATTAGAAAATATACGGTATGAAGGTGTTAGACATAAGTAAAAGCGTTGGTAGATACCGTATTTCCTCGAAATACCCCCCCTCGTTTGACCCCCCCCTCGTTCGACCCCCCCCCCCCCCTCGAGACCACTATGAAACAATCACCCCCCCCTCGAAATACCCCCCCCCCCCAGATTAAGTGTAAAGAGGACGTACATGACAAATACTGCAGTTTGTGTTCTGCGTAGTGCAGAACACACGTTAAAACAATCTCGTGATCACGTTAGAACAGTGATTATACCATCTACCGTATTACCTCGAATTATCCCCCCCTTGAATTAACCCCCCCTCGAAATACCCCCCCTAAAATTCGGCTGAGGAAATAATAAACCCCCCTCGAAATACCCCCCCTAAAATTGAGTGTAAAGAGAACGTACATGACAAATACCGTAGTTTGTGATCTGTACAATGCAGAACACACGCTAAAAGTGATGATTAAGTGATGTAGGGAAGGGCTTATGTGTATATAAATACAGTTATATATGCCTATAAACACATATACATCTACGTAAATGTTCGATTTTTCTACGTCTGCGTATGCGGAATTTCCGAAAATCTCTGGCGAAATAATAGACCCCCCCCTCGAATAAACCCCCCCCTCGAATTATCCCCCCTCAAAATTTGCTGGCGAAATAATAAACCCCCTGGGGGTATTTCGAGGTAATACGGTACGTACTACTATTAGTCTACAGGAGTCTATACATGTCAGTTATTGATGCATTTTTCTACCCCAGTGTACATCAAAAACGACGATTTTGTACTAGGATTTGAAAAAAATTCTGGCGAAATAATAACCCCTCCCCCTCGAAATACCCCCCCCCCTCGTTTAACCCCCCCCCCCTCTCGGGACCAGAGTTGCGAAAGCGTATTTACGCTTACCCAAAATACCCGGGTAAATGGGTATTTATATTTACGCTTACGCTTACGCTTTCGTAAAATACCCGTACGCTTTATTACGCTTTCCTGGCTGAAATACCCGGGTACTAAAAGCGTAAAAAGACTTTTCATACGGTCCAGTTGTACGCTTTTGAAAAAGCGTAAAACCACAAAAAAAGTGAACAAGAGAATGAGGTGTACCAAAAATAAATGACTGCATGTGTGCTGTAGCGTACTGTACATAGCGGCACATGTAAATACAAAGGTGTCGAAATACGAACGTCTGGCCTAAATTGTGTTGTCTAGCAAAGGTTTAGATTAAAAAAATTTTTGACCAACAATGGATTCTGACGACAATGTTATCGCCGTCGACATCGCTAACTCCGAGTTAGAAGATGGATAAGTGTCACTGTCGATGAATTGCATCGACATCCAAGAGCAGACTACCAAGTGGGCATCGGAAAAATCTTGCTGAAAGCTTGTGTTGATGAGAAAAATTTGAAATTATGAATGGATATGATAAATAAATACATCTAAATGTAAAAGCACGCCTTTTTCCCATGCTCAACGAGCAAGAGCACTTTCCAAAAAAAAATTACGCTTACGCTTTTTTTTTACGCTTTCCTAGGTATTTTAAAAATACCTTATGCTTTTAGTATCTATACACAAAATCTGGAAACTGTATTTACGCTTACGCTTACGCTTTCCAAAAATACCGGTATTTTAACAACTCTGCTCGGGACCACTATGAAACAAACACCCCCCGGGGGGTATTTCGAGGAAATACGGTATATATATAGGTACCTTAATAAAAACACCCAGTTGCATTCTTAGTAAGCATTTGCAGTCAAGCTGAAAATGCGCTACTTCAAACAAAAAATCATTGTTCACTCCAAATCTCAAAGGTAAATATGTTTGACTTTATTCTTACACCTGTTTTGTTCATCTTTTAAGCCTATCATATCGTTTAACAGTCAAAATCATGTAAACATTTTTTTCAAGTCAATAAATACCTATTTAGGCAAATAAATATACAGTGAAGCATGAAATTTTTCAATTGGCTGGTTTGAATTTGCCAGATATAGTTTTTTTGTATTTGTTTGACTTTTATTTGGTTCCTTTTTCTAGCGATATTTTGTATTTAGATGTTTCATTTGGGATAGTAACAATGGCTTTCAATTTCGTTTTATTAATCCGAATAAGGACGATAATTAATTAGGATGAAATTCGAGTAAGACTTTTACACACCAAATTTTTTAAAACTCATCATTCAATAATCCGAGGCATCGAAAATGTTTTGTTGGGTGTTTTTGTTAGTGTTTTTGTACCGACCAAATTTGTCTGTGTCGTGTTTTTCCTGAACCTGAAAATCTGAACCCTATTCAAAAAATAAGCTATAGAAAAGATGACATTGAAATGGCCACGTTTTTTGCTCACTTAGTTTTTTTATAATGGCCCTGCGCACACTAGTTTCCACACGAAATTTCGGAAACTCATAAAAACTCAAACGTGTTTGAGTTTTCCACAATGTGTCATTTTTTATCTCCGTCAACTGTAGTTGACGGCCACCTCATTGTAGAAAGTTGTAGGCTTTTTCAGTGCATAGAAGGCCGAAAGGGGAAAAAACGCTAATAATCAGTTAAAAGTGGCCAAAAGTAGGTTTTAAATAGCTAAAAACAGGCATATAACCATGCGTATAGCTGGAGAGCACGATTTTGAAGGTGAAAAACTATAAAAAGGTGCGAAAATTGGTGATTTTTAGCGAAAATTGGGGCAAAATTTCTCAAAAACCACTCCAGATAGATAGATAGCTGAGCGATTTGGGGGGGGGGGGTCTTTGGGGGTAGTAGCCAAAAATTTTGCCTCGGTATAGATAGATAGCTGAGCGGCTTCCGGGATAGATAGATAGCTGGCGGATTTGGGTGGGGCAGCCCCCCCCCCTAGGAGACCCCTGGCGCAGGCACAATAATGTGCCTACACCAGAGTTGTACAAATACCGGTATTTTTGGAAAACGTAAACGTAAACGTAAATACCTTTTCTCAATTTTAAGTATTGATACTAAAAGCGTAAAATACTTTGAAAGTACCCGGGTAAACGTAAAAAAAACGTAAACGTAAAAATATTTTGAAGCGTTCCCATCATCAGAGCGTTCCCATCATCAAAACCTCACCTATTCTTAAAGTTTGCTGAACATGATGAATAATGTGAAGTATTTATTCATCGTCAAGTACACGGTGAGTGGAATCTAATACACCCCGCGCATAAGGTTCCTGCACGGGCAACTTTTTTTGTGTTTATAATTGCGATTTGTGATGACGATGTGCCAGTGGGGGGCTGATTTTTGTATCAAAATATAGCCAGAACATTTCATTACCAAAGTATGAAATTCCAGCCCCCCAACTTTATCGTACCCCCTAGCATTATCATAGAAGTGAACTTTTGTTCCTGGCGCATGAACTTTTGTCTACGCCAATTTCATTTTGGGGACTACATGGGATGGGGGTAGAATAAAGCTAGGGTGTATTTTATATGTAGGTAGAGAAATGTTTTGGCTATCTTTTTCCACCAATATCAGCACCCTAGCGCGTTGTCATAATGAATCACAATACATAAACACACCAAAAGTCGCCGCGCACAAACTTTATGCATAGGGTTTTGAAAATATTCTAAAAAATAGCAGTTTTTCTATTTTCCATAAGATTTTTACGTTTTCCATAGTACCCGGGTATTTTGGTCAGGAAAACGTAACAAAACGTAATGGTAC
>OZ038456.1:21764125-21792276 GCA_964036195.1 Sphaerolaimus hirsutus
AAACAACGATTTTGTACTAGAATTTCAAAAAATTTATGGTGAAATAATAACACCCCCCTCGAAATACCCCCCCTCGTTTAACCCCCCCCCCCCCCCCCTCTCGGGAGCACTATGAAACAATCACCCCCCGGGGGGTATTTCGAGGCAATACGGTACATATACTTTGAAAAAAAGTTCAGTAATTCTAACAACTCTGCAAATGATCGGTAAAATGTCTATCCTTCTTTGATACTTTACAGGGCGTTTTACATGACATTTTGACACTTGTCTTGTCACGTCATTTGACACCTTACAGTGTGATTTACAGGGTCTGGGAGTGGCACCTGATCTTTGAACCAAAACCCATCGACTGGAATCTTGTTTCCATTGCTGAAATACCAGTCATCCCTGGTTGTATTATATGGATCCTTTGAAGGATGCCCATCCACCCAGACATTCACAAACCAGGCGCCACTCACGGACCCTGTAAAATGCCCTGTAAAATGTCAAAGGTTGTATCAAAAGTCATGTATGTTTTCTTTGTTTTGATTGAACATTTGACATTTGTCGTGACAATTTACTTGACTTTTGACTTTGTATTTGCTATTTTACATGGCATTTTACATGTTATGCGAGTGGCACCTGTTTATTATGGGATCCGCTAATCCGCTGTTGTATACTAGTTTGTCAAGGTCGACCGTAGCACCGTGACTATCCAAAATTGGCAAAATGCCACCATTATCTGCGCAGTAGGTCTCAGCGTCGCTTGCCCAGGATTGTCTAAGACGCGGCATGATTGCAAAACACCGGTTTGGTTCCCGGCTGAGTGGCTGGCAATTTGCTGGCACGCCTGTGTTGCGGTGGTTTGAAATGACAATTTCCAGTGTCGAGCGATGCGGCAGCGACACGCATTCAAAGCACACTGGGTTTGTCTTTTTCGCCTTTTACAAGGTGTAATGTCATTGCAGTACCATATTTGTTTTAATAGAAGGGCATCTCCAATAGAACGTACACTTTTCCGACATTTTGCGGAATAATAGATTTTGCATTATATTTATACCGTATTACCTCGAATTAACCCCCCCTCGAAATACCCCCCCCCCAATGCAGTGTAAACAGCATGTACACAACAAATACCACAATGTGTGAACTGTATTATACATAACACCAGAGTTGCGAAAGTGTATTTACACTTACCCGAAATACCCGGGTAAATGGGTATTTATATTTACACTTACACTTACACTTTCATAAAATACCCATACACTTTTTTTACACTTTCCTGGGCAAAATACCCGGGTACAGAAAGTGTATTTTTTTCTTTCAGATGGCCCTGTTTTATGCTTTTGAGAAAGCATAAAATAGGGTCATGTACAAAAAATGCATGGAATGTAGAAAATATGGCAAATGTCCAAACTGGCTTTTGATATATAACCTTTGATCAGTACTCATGGTATTCTACAGTGTCATCATACTTTTGAAAAAGGACAAGATCAATGGAAATTCACCAGCTGAACACAAAGTCAACTTTTGCATTGACATTTTTGCATGTCCATTCTTGCTTTGAACCAGTGTGTATCACATTGCTTAATCAGTAAAATATCAACACTGAAAAAGTGCCATTATTAGGGAACTTCATACCACTACAGTATTTGTTACAGTCTGAAATGTTTCATAAAAGGCTGTAAAATGTGAAATAATGCATGAAAATGATAAATAATTTGATATAAAGGTGAGAACAGCGGTGTTTTCTGATGCTCAACAGTGAGAGCTCTTTCCAAAAAAAAATTTACACTTACACTTTTTTTACACTTTCCTAGGTATTTTTAAAATACCTTACACTTTTGGTATCCATACTCAAAATTTGGAAAGTGTATTTACACTTTCACTTACACTTTCCAAAAATACCTGTATTTTAACAACTCTGCATAACACATGCTAAAACTGATGACTGAGTGACGTTAGGGAAAGGTTTATGTGTATATACACTTGTATATGCCTATAAACACTCATACGTCTCTGACAATGTTGTATTTTTCTATGTCTGAGTATGGCAAATTTAATAAAATTTCTGGCGAAATAATAGACCCCCCCCCCCCCTCGAATAACCCCCCCCTCGAATTCACCCCCCTCAAAATTTGCTGGCGAAATAATTAACCCCGATGAAGGTATTTCGAGGTGATACGGTAAATAGAAGGACAGTCTCCAGTGGAAGGGCACAAAGACTGCTGGAATTGTGCCAAATGCATAAAAATACAAAATCTCAGTGGACGCTGTAATCTAGTGGCTTTGGTGCATTGATTTTGTGATATTTTAACATCAAATCTTGAATGAACTCTATGTATCGTCATTCTATGAACACTTCGAAAAACCTCGACAGAACAAATGTTGAGGGCGTATACCTGACGCCGGACCGCAACTGCACAGGAGGACCAGTGCCGCCAGCACGACGCCCCGCCCCAAGTCCATGCTCCTGTCGGAGCCGCCCGCGCTCGCCATGCAGCTGCAAGTTGAGCAAATTAAGTGTGCAGAGTGTTTAAAAGTGTGTAAAAGTCAATGGACTTTTCACTGTACAGTTTTGTTGCACATGATTGCTTATGTCGCAAAGTCAAATTTTCAATTCCATTCGTTTCATATTGGTTATGTCCAGTCATTTCTCACACAGAGATAACAATCTAATGTCAGTCTTTTTGGCCCAGTGCCAGCATTTCGTAATGTGTTTCAAGAAGGGCGCGTTAAGGATCACGTGTGCATTTCGTTGGGCTGTTTCATTACATACTACCGTATTTCTTCTAATAGAACGGCATACCTACAATTGAACGGCACCTCCAATAGAACGGCAGGTTTTGGCAGTTTTTTGCACTCACGAAATTAATTGAACGGCAGGTAGAAATTACGTTGGAAGAGTGCCAGAACACACAAATATAAGAAAAACAGTTGGTGAAAACATCCAAGCTGTTCAGAACTATGATTTGGGGTCATTTTCGCATTTGGTTTTGTTTGAATTGATGCTCTGATAGTAAAATGTTGTTTGATTTTTGATTAAAAACACTATGTTCAAATTAAAAATGTCTGAAAAATAGAACGGCAGCCTCCAATAGAACGGCACCTCTAATAGAGCGGCAGGTAAAAAAAGTTGATGAAAAAAATAGAACGGCGCTCTTCTATTAGAATAAATACGGTAATTTCATTGCATGTAAAGTGAAAAGTCTGTCAACTTATGGAAATGCACCATAAATTTGAATGGCACCATTCAAATGCGGCCCATTCAAAAAAGCACTGGGCTATAGGCGAATAGCCACGATGGGCGCAGTGCCACAGTTCCAGTTCCATATCTAATGTAAACTAAATTTGTAAAGTGCAATACTTTTCACTTGTCAGTTTCCCTGTCACTTTAGTTATCACTTACCAGTTTCCTTGTCACTTGTCCACTTAGGTAAGTATTTAGATACTGCTGGGCTCGGCAGCTTGTCAGACTTTTTGGTACAGTTTTTGTGGACCCTCATGGTGTCGGAATGCCGGTGTTTTATGGCGGAATTTGGGATATTTGTGTGTTTGCGTTAACTGACATAATTTCGCAATGATAGAAAAATTCAAGACAACTTGAGCATTTCCGTTCCCCATAGCCCATACACAAACTGCTAAATATACGTATTATATCGAATTAACCCCCCACCCTTGAATTACCCCTTGAAACTCCCCCACCCCTCGAAATACCCCCCTCAATTTGGCTGAGGAAATAATAAAAAAACCCTCGAAATACCCCCCTAAAATTGAGTGTAAGGAGAATGTACAAGACAAATACCGCAGTTTGTGATCTGTACTGTACAGACTGTACTAGACAGACTGTAAATACAATGCATGATAAAACCGATGATTGAGGTACGTTAGGGAAGGGTTTATGTGTATATAAATACAGTTATATATGCCTATAAACACATATAAATCTATGTAATTGTTTGATTTTTCTACATCTGAGTATGGGGAATTTACAAAAATTTCCTGCGAAATAATAAACCCCCCTCGAATAAGCCCCCCTTGAATTATCCCCCCTCAATTTTTGCTGGCGAAATAATAAAACTCATGGGGGTATTTCGAGGTAATACGGTACTTCATTTAATAGAAAGGTTGATCTCGAACAGAAGTAAACTTTGTTGACTTTTCGGGCACAAAAAATGGACGGGTTGTCACTAACGGAAGAACTCCTGGAATTGTGCAAAAGCGTAGAAAAATCGTTGTGGGAACCCGCGCCGACCCGAACTGAACAGCAGAACGATGACTGTCAGACAGTCCCATAATGTTTTTTTTCCACTGGCAAAATTTTCCTCTATAGACAATTCACAAGGATGGCTTGCTGCCAAAAAATACCAATGTGAAAAATGCGCAATTACCGTAAATGCTCTAATAATACAACAGGTCTCCAATAATACGACATCTCCAATAGTGCGACAGGTTTGGGCATGTTGTGTGACAATAATCCGACACTCTCCAATAGTGCGACACTCTTCAATAGTGCGACACCCGAGAAATAGAAAGAAAAAGCGACATAACGATGTCGCAATCTGCGGAAGCCGCGGATTCGGCGCTTTTGGCGGCAGTTCACAACAGTCGCTCGGCAGTTCGCAAGGCTGGCGGCAGTTCACAACAGTCGCTCGGCAGTTCGCAAGGGTCGGCGGACAGTTCGCAAGGGCGCCAGTCGCGTCACAACCGCCACTATTCACCGGCGGATAAGTTGTTGATTTGACGAAAACAATAATGCGACACTCTCTAATAATGCAACATCTCCAATAGTACGACACCTAAAAATGTGCTGAAAAAAATAGTACGACTGTCGTATTATTAGAGCATTTACGGTAAATCACTTTATCTGGGCATTTTTCACATTTCTTTCATACCACCATGATGAAAATCAGGACAGCAAAATAGCTGAGCAGTAGCTATGAATTATGATAGACACATAAGGGGTTGACCCCCTACAACCCCCCCGACAGACACGCGCAATTCATAGGGCATGCTTTGCTGCCAAAAACATTCATGTGAGAAGTCACAATTGAATCATTCAAGTAGCTACTTGTTCAATTTTTTTTCATATCACCATCCCAATGCATCAATCACCAGGATCACATGCAAAAATTTCTCTAGTATTTACTCTCGCAGGAAGTACTCTGTGTATGTTTCCTGTAGCAGATGTAGCTAATGTACAGCACTGCTATGCAAATTGCACCAATGCCAAAACCTGGGGGCAGTCCCAAGCCCTGTGGGTAAAGTGTTAAGTAAAGTATCAAATGTAAAGTGAAATGCAAAGTCAAATGTCAGCTTTCATGTAAACTGTTATGGTAAGTGTCAAACGTAAAATCAAATGTAATGTAAAGTGTCAATTGTGTATCCAAATCTTTTTTTTTGTATCCAAATCAAAATTTTTTGTATCCAAACTTTATTTTTCGACATATTTGAATACAAAAACATAAGACTTGGATATGAAAAATAAGATTTGGATACACAACTGACACTTCCTTCTACATTTAACACTTTGCATGAGAATTCACATTTGACTTTGTGTTTGACTTTACATTTGACACTTTACTACACACTTTACAGGGCTTGGGACTGCCACCTGTGAAGAAGCCTGCAGTCAGAACTGTCAATGGTTTCTGCTCGTGTTGCATCTGTGGATTTTATTGGTTGTGTTTAAGTTCATTCAACTTGAGTTTGGTTGATCTCAAATTGTAAAAAGTCTGTTTGGTTCAACCTCACTCATGTAAAGCATCGTAAAATGGTTCATTTAACTTGGTTTATCTTGGTTGGCCTCATAGTTGCATAGTTGTTAAAACGTATTTACTTTTACTCATCAAATAGGCATACTCAAGTACTGAGTAAATACCTTACATTTCCTCTGAAAAAGTACCAGTACTCGCTGTTATGTATACTTTTTGACTGTACTCGATTGCAAAAAACGTATTATATATATTCTAGATAGTCTTTTATATAGACTTATTTGGGATACTTGGATAATAAGTAAATTAATTTGTTTCCGCTTCCATCTGAAACAAAACTGTTATCCAGTTCTATTATACATATAGGTATGTTCAAAGTGTGCAAGTAAATATAATACTACAAAAGTGCAATTTAGAATTGGTATAATAAGGTGGAGTATTGATAGCTTTTACATCCCCTGTGAATGGAGGAAACCTGTGTTTCAGCTGGAACTACAATGTCTATTTTTCTTATTGCTGCTGCTCTTGTAGTAGCTGATGGTTTTGTTGTTGTTCTCATTTTTGTCACAGATGATGTACCTGTCATTGTTACTGGGTATTTTTTCATAATAATGTGAGTAAATGTTCAGGTTTATTATTACCATGTGGAATAATTATACACTGTTGCAAATTCATCTGGAGTCACTCCCAAGTCTCCCAGAACCCTGTAAAAAACGCTGTAAAGCGTGAAATACTCTGTAAAATATCATGTGTCATCTAAAAGATCATGTCAAGCGTCAAATGTCATGCAAATGACCCTGTAAAGTGTTATGTGTATCCAAATATTATTTTATAGTATCCAAATCTTATGTTTTTGTATCGACATGTTATGTCAAAAAGAACAATTTGGAAACACAAACATAAGATTTGGATATGATAAAATAAGATTTGGGTACACATTACACTTTACATGGACTTTTACAGGGTCTGGAAGGGATTGCCCCCTGGGAGTATATTAATCCGGTTGAGCAGTGGCCCTTTTTTCTCAGATAAACGGCTGTTAGATAAACGACCCTCTAAAAGTATCAAATTTCATTGAATGAACTGAATTGTTAGGAAAACAAATGTGAGACATCTATCTTAAAGCTGAGCAATTTTATGCAAGGAACCCACAATTTTTGCTAAACTTTCCAATATAAAATTGCACAACAAACCTGTCTTAAATTCACACACCAGTACATTGGCTGGTTTTATATGTCCATTTGTTGGAAATGCACCACATGGATGGTCAGTTGCTGCCTTCACAAGTAATATGAAGTTTCTTAATTTTGGTAAGAAATGAAAATTTAAAGTATAATAACATAAAAGTTGCCACAAAATTACAGTAGGATATGTGACTTGCTAATTTGAACAAAAATATACCGTATTTGCTTGAAAAATGCCACCTTAAAAAATCCCCCTCGAATAATTCCCCCGTTTAATGGGTGAGGAAAAATCATGCCCCCAAAATTTGAGGGGGGGGGGGTTAATTCGAGGGGGGGGGTTAATTCAAGGGGGAATAATTCGAGGTAAAACAGGCGTTTGTGTACCGATCTGAGTTCATGTCCAAATATATTGTATTGATGGGGGGGGGGGGGGGTAGTGATGGAAAAAGCGCCAGGACTTTGGAGCCAAGCGCCAAAAGCGCCATGGCGTTTTTCCAAACCCCAGCGCTAATGGCGCCAGAGCAAAATGGCACCAAGCGCCAGAAGCGCCATGGCGCTTTCTGCTTTGGCGCTGGCGCTTTGTTTTACAAAATTTGTCTAACCCCCCCCCCCTCAAAATTCTCACTCTGAAAAAATCACCCCCCGGGGGGTATTTCGAGGAAATACGGTACTTTCAATCGCCAAGCTGTAAACGCACTGATAATCTGATTATTCTCCGTATGCATCGGCACGGTTTGGGGACGGGCAGGTTGTTCGGCTGGTTGAATTCGTCGTGCGGTGGGTCACTTGTATGAAACCAAAAGCCATTTTCCGGGATCGCTTTGCCATTGCTGAAAAACCAGTTACTTTTATTTTTTATCTCGGCATCTGAATGGGAACCCTTTTTTGGGTGTCCGTCGACCCAGATTTGAGCATCGGACGTGGCTTTCTCAGGTACAATCCGATCTACGTCTTGCATTGCATTGACAGAGTGGAGTTGTTAGAAGTACTGATATTTTTTGAAAGAAAACGAAAAAATAAAGTATTTATTTTTACTCTCTGCTGAGTACAGAAAACGTAAATAATGTTTTTTACTTTTACTCATGAGTAAACATGGGTAAATTACTTTCGTTTGCGGATGATGAAAAATGGGTATTTTTGAGACATTTTGTCCCAATTTCCCAAACTTTTTCACCCTCAAATTCACTAGATTTTAACGTTTTTAATGTGATTTTAACCCTCATTTTTAATATATTTTGGATGTGTTTACCGATTTATAACTTTTTTTCTCCCTTTTTTCCCTTTATGCCTTGAGAGATCTGAATACGTTTTCTGTACAAGCATACTTTCAAAAAGTATACGAGTAAGTGAGTGAGTACCGGTGTTTTTCGGGAGGAAACGTAAACGTATTTATGCAGTACTCGAGTAGGTAGGCATAGGCTTGCTTGACATCTAACCCGCTTGTCATGTAGGTAGACATGTTGCGGGGGTCCCATCGGGGAGGGGGCAGCTCAGCTAGCTATCCATCCCCAGGCTACTATTCCCAGGCTACTATTCCCAGGCTACTATCCCCTAATACCCCCACAAATCACTCAACTATCTAGGTATCTATGACTTTGAGCAATTTTTCCCGATTTTTAAAAAGATCGCTACAATAAATTAAGTAGGTAAAATACACGTATTTATAGAGTAAACGTAAATACATTTCAACAACTATGTGACAGAGTCCAAAATTGGCAGTGTGCCACCAAGTTGATTGCAACGATTTTCTGTTTCAGTGCCCCAGAAAGTTCCGGACGCATTCACAACTGAGAAGCAGCGGTGCGGTTCTCCACTGAGAGCGGTGCAGTTGAATAGACTCTTGGAACAGAGTGCCCTTGGCCAGTAGAGATCTGTGATTATCAGGGTTGGTTGTAGTAAATTTATTTTACTGAATTTGTAGTAAAATTGTATTTATTTTTATTTATTTTTTAATTTTCTATTTTATTTTTATGCTTTTCTTCAATTTTCCATTTTATTTTTATTTTATCCTTCAATTTTCCATTTTATCTTTATTTTCTATTTTAGTTTGTGACCAGGATTGGTTTTTCTAAAATTAATTTTACTAAAATTGTATAACATTTGTATTTTATTTTACGGTATTTCCTCGAAATACCCCCCCCCCCCTCGAAATACCCCCCCCCTCAAAATGGGCACTATGAATTTGTGGTCCGGGAAATGCATAACAGCCGTTCAAAACACTTTCTGTGTTACGTTAGAACATCGTTTATACCATCTACATCCTGTAAAAACTTATAAATGGTGGTTATTGTTGCATTTTTTTACGTTTTTCTCTCAAAATTTTCACTCTGAAAAAATTACCCCCGGGGGAGGGGTTATTCGAGGAAATACGGTATTCATGTTTTATTTTATTTGATTTTATTCTTAAATTTATTTTTATATCTGATATTTTGCCAACCCTGGTGATGATGGACAAATTACTATACAAAAGATGCAGTGTGTAAATTCTATTTTTTGTTTCCGTTTTGTAAAGGTCAAATTTTTACATTTGTGTTTTTCATTTTCTGACAGCCGAAATTTTTTTACCCATCTGATTCCGTTTAAGCCCCCCCCCTCACTTAAGCCTGCTTAAATTTGCCGGCAAAATTATAAACCCTATGGTGGGGGGGGGGGGGGGGGTTCGAGGAAATACGGTACATACACGGCACGATTTTCATGACAAAACCCAGTTTTTATGCTTATTTGTGATTGATAAAATATTCAGATCCGTGCAGTACCAGTAGTATATACATACTACTGGTACTGCACGGATCTGAATATTTTATGTTGCTTTGTCACACACTCATACTAAAATAAAATATCTACCGTATTTCCTAGAAATATTCCTCCGGGGGGTGATTGTTTCAGAGTGAGAATTTTGAGGGGGGGGGGGGTTAAACGAGGGAGAGGGGGTATTGTTCGAGGGGGCTATTATTTCACCAGAAAATCATTGAACTCCCAGGTCCCAGTACTTATTTGTTGTCTGTATGTACGCGAACATAGAAAAATGCAACAATAAGCATGCAACACAAACATTGTTTTTAATGTGTTCTGCATTGCCTGGGTCACATACCGTACCTTTTGTCATTTACGTCCCCTTAACACTACAGTGCGCGCAGATATTGTTTTGCATCGCCGCTCTGAGTAGGCTCCGCCCACTTTTGTGTTTTCGCCCCTGCGGGACATCCCTCGAAAATTGCGGACTTTCCGTCAGGCTCACCGTTTTTGTGTGGGCCCAATAATGACAGTCAATATTCTACATCTCCACCTATACAATTTCGAGAGAACTGCACGCTAAGGATGCTTCAATGCAAAAGATAGGAGGCACAATCACAGGCCTCATTGTGCCCGATTCGTGTGTGTTTTTGCACACAATGCAGTCACTATTTATTAGTACAAATGCCCTTTACAAACACGATCCACAATCTTGACAAACAGGGTTAGTAGATGGCAAAGTTGCTTCCCAAGAATGCAATTACACATGTATAGGGGGTTGACTTGAGTTTTTAGGGGCTGAGTTTACAATTCAGGGTTGAGTTGATGGGTGTTGATAAATTAGGGTTGAGTTGACAGAAGTTTAAAGATAAGGGGCTGTTGACACAAGTTTAAAAATTAGAGGCTGAGTTTATGGGAGTTGAGTTGATGGGTGTTTGCCAAATTAGGGGCTGAGTTTATGGGAGTTAACAATAACATTACCATAATCCTTAAGTGAGGCCCCCGGGGCTAAAAAATATAAATTGTGATATAATGCATTTGTGGGTTACTGATTACAATGATTTGAAATATGCACTCCATTCTGACAGTACATTACGATAACCCTGAAATTGAACCCAAAATGGGGCCAAAATTTTCAAATTGTGAAATGATGCATTGTGGGTTTCTAATTGCACTGATTTGATATATAATGCACACCATTTTGACACTACATTACCATAACCCTGAAAATGAACCACTGGGGCCAAAAACTTTCAATTTGTGAAATGATGCATTTTTGGGTTTCTGGTTGCACTGATTTCAAATTTAGGTTTCTGATTGCACTGATTTGATATATGCACTCCATTGACACTACATTACCATAACCCAAAAAATGAACCCATGGGGCCAAATACTTTCAATTTGAGAAATGATGCATTTTCAGGTTTCTGATTGCACTCATTTGAAATATGCACTTCATTTTGACACTACATTACCATAACCCTGAAAATGAACCACTGGGGCCAAACAATTTCAATTTGTGAAATGATGCATTTTTGGGTTTCTGATTGCACTGATTTCAAATTTGGGTTTCTGATTGCACTGATTTGATATATGCATGCACTCCATTTTGACACTACATTACCATAACCCTCAAAATGGACCCATGGGGTTAAATACTTTCAATTTGAGAAATGATGCATTTTCGGGTTTCTGATTGCACTCATCTGAAATATGCACTTCATTTTGACACTACATTACCATAACCCTAAAATGAACCCCCTGGGCCAAAAACTTTCAAATCATAAAATGATGGATTTGTGAGTTTCTGAGTGTAGTGATTTCAAATATGCCCAGGGCTTAAAAAATTAGAAATTGTGAAATGATTCAATGTGGGTTTCTAATTGCACTGATTTGAAATATGCACTCCGTTTTGACACTACATAACCCTGAAAACTACATAACCATAACCCTGAAAATGAACCTCTGGAGCCAAAAACTTTCAATTTGTGAAATCATTCATTTTTGGGTTTCTGATTGCACTGATTTCAAATTTGGGTCTATGATTGCACCAATTTGATATATGCACTCCATTTTGACACTACATAACCATAACCCTGAAAATGAACCTCTGGAGCCAAAAACTTTCAATTTGTGAAATCATTCATTTTCAGGTTTCTGATTGCACTCATTTGAAATATGCACTTCATTTTGACACTACATTACCATAACCATAAAAATGAACCCACTAAGCCAAAAACTTTCAAATCATAAAATGATGCATTTGTGGGTTTCTGATTGTAGCGATTTCAAATATGCACACCATTTTGACACTACATTACTAAAACTCTGAAATTAAAACCCCTAGACCCAAAAATTTCTAATTGTAAAATGATGCATTTTGCAGGTTTCTTATTGCACTGATTTGAAATGACTCAATTTCAACTCTACATTACTGTAAGCCTTAAATTGAACCCATGGGGCTAATAAATTAGAAATTGTGAAATGATGCATTTGTGGCTTTTTGATTGCCTTGATTTGAAATATGCACTTCATTTTGACACTACATTACCATAACCCTGAAAATGAACCCCTGGGCACAAAAACTTTCAATTTGTGAAATGATGCGTTTGTGGGTTTTATATTGCAGTGATTTGAGATGTGCACTCCATTTCTACTCTACATTACCATAACCTTTTAAGTCTAACCCTTGGGGCTAAAAAATTGAAAATTGTGAATTGATGCATTTGTGGATTGATGATAGTGATTTTTTGAAATATTCATACCATTTTCACACTACATTACCATAAACCTGAAAATGAGTTTACGGGAGTTTCCAAATTAGGGGCTGAGTTTATGGGAGTTTCCAAATTAGGGGCTGATTTTAAGGGAGTTTCCAAATTAGGGGCGGAGTTTATGGGAGTTTCTAAATTAGGGGCTGAGTTTATTGGAGTATCCAAATTGGGGCTGAGTTTACAGCAGTTTCCAAATTATGGGTTGAGTTTACAGGAGTTTCCAAAATTGGGGGCTGAGTTTATGGGAGTTTTCAAATTAGAGGCTGAGTTTATGGGAGCTTACAAATAAGTGGCTGAGTTTATGGGAGTTTGCAAGTTAGGGGCTGAGTTTACGAGAGTTTGCAAGTTAGGGGCTGAGTTTATAGGAGTTTCCAAATTAGGGGCTGAGTTTACAGGAGTTTCCAAACTAGGGGCTGTGTTTACAGGATTTAGAAGGGGGTCCCCATGGGGTGCCATTTTTGGGGGGTCTCCAGGGGGTGCCATTTTCTGGAGGTACATATGGGGGTGCCATTTCAAGGGGGTCCACATAGGGTGCCATTTTTTGGGTGGTCCCCAGGGGTGCCATTTTTTGGTGGTCCTCAGGGGGGTGCTATATTTTTTTTTGCAGGGGGGTCCTAAGGGGGTGCCATTTTGGGGTGGTCCCCAGGGGGTGCCATTTTTGGAGAGTCCCCAGGGGGAGCCAACTTTGGGTGGGTCCCCAGGGGGTGCCATTTTTGTGGGGGTTCCTAGGGGGTGCCATGTTTGGGGCGGAGTAACAGTGGCACATGGCTCGGTGCCAATACGCACAGGAATTTCTGCGCGCACTGTAAATGCTTCCGCATGCTTCGTTATCCTGATTATCAAGGAGACATTACTAAAATAGTTAGCACAGGGTCACCACTTATGTGAACTTGTGTCGGCTACCATCAGCAACCATTTATGGTTGCTTAATCGCATTCTGCAGCCATTATCGGTGACGCGGACAGAAATTCCGTGTCTTTTAGTATCCTTTGTACTGTATCCAATTGTATACTCCGGTTACCTTACACCTTGCACGCGTGGTTCCCGCTGGATGTGTGCCAACGATGGTTAACGCATGCGAGTTTCATAAAAAGATAATAAAATTGATTGTTGTTATAATGTTATTCATTAACATATTCACATCGATGATTTTTTAAAATTTTTTTACGGAGATCGCATGATTTAATAATCATTGGCACGCTTCCAACACGAGACATAAATCAGTGCGAGGGCAGAGTATCACGTACGCCGAGTATATCAAACTGTATCCAATACAAACTTGGACTTGCGCCAATTTCACATACGTGTCCCGATCCTTTTCTGACGCGATCACGCATTCTGTGGAAATACGGTGTCTCATGGCTCCGCCTTTCATCGTTATCTAACCGCGCATTTTGGGTGAAAAAGCTGTAATAATGTCGATGTTAAGGCGGGTTCAACAGTTTTGAATTTGGGAATTCGAATTTTTTCAAAACAAAAAAGGAAAACAGAAGGGCGTTTACAAAAAAAATTGTTGTTGTTTTTTGTCCGTGTCTTGCATTGTTTTGCTTAGATTTTTGGCTAAAATATCAGAATTTATTTTCGCAGATACCGTGTAAATGACCGCTCAAGCTGTTTACAACCTTCGCTATGGGAATTCGCATATTTTTCATACTATAATTTCCACGTTGTGGCGAAACCGCGCACGCTGGCTTCAAACTTTCCGACGGTTTGTGTATTATGTATTTATTTTTGTTAAGTGCCTAGGTAGGGTTTATGCGTTTTTTTGAGTTTATACTTCGCTTTTGCCAATTTACTTGCCATTTCACTTCGCTTTTGCCAATTTTATTCTCAATTCGTTTCGCAGTTGCCATTTTATTCTCAATTTGCGGAACTGGCACCAGTTCTCTGAGGGTTCGGACTCGGAGTTAGTGTTGTTACTTTTCGTTGTTGATATTTGAAACGCGGGAAATGTCTGATGTTTGAAGATTTCCAGTGTCGGTGTTTGATATTATTTCGATGTTTCGGTTTTACAATGCTAATACTTAGTTCGCTGAGTCTTGGCATCGTGCCAAGTTTTGGCGGACAAGGGATGATCGTTTTTCTTGCTAAATCTTGATACTGCGTGCATTTCAAGAATGTTCAGAAGTAAATATTTTTCCCATACAACTTGAATCCGCTTTCCGATTCCTCCCTTCTAGGGTTCAAACGGGATCCCGATACCGAATCCTGAGAAATTACAGGATTTTGTGATCCCGATCCCGAAACCTCAATCCCGATCCCGATCCCGAAATTTGAAAAAGCCAATCCCGCTCCCGAGAAATCCTGCTCCCGAGAATTTTGAAAATCTCATTGTAAAAATCCCCGGAGAGAAGATTGTATTCACATGAAGTTATACCTGATGCAAGTTGCTTAATGATCCTTTGTATAATCCGTTCCATTTCATGATTTATTTCACACATGCTAACTTCCCAGTTCATGATCCAAATCATTCATAATCCTTCACCATTTTCACACTATTCACTTCGTTCACCCATATTTATGTGCCGCTTTTTTCTGCACCTGTGTGCCATCAGAGTTGTTAAAAGTATGAAACTTTTTTTTCAAAGTGTGTGTAAACGTAAAGTATTTATTTTTTACCCACCCCTTGAGTACGGAAAACGTAAAGTAAAATTTTATTACTTTTACTCATAAGTAGTGATGGAATGGCGCCATGGCGCTGGCGCCATTTGAGGGCGCCGCGCCATGGCGCCCTTTTCTTGTGGCGCCCTTGGCGCCTGGCGCCCACTTTCTGAAAAGCGCCATGGCGCCCTTGGCGCTTGGCGCCCTTTTCTTGTGGCGCCCTTGGCGCCTGGCGCCCTGCCCTAAAAGGGCGCCAAAATGGCACCAGCAGGGTTTCAAGGTGAACGCTGTGTAAGCGCGTCCATGGATGGTCTAAATTCGCCAGAAAAATGGACGACGTGATGCGAGTGAAAAGAAATCTTTCATCTAGCGGTTCATGAAACGTTCTAAATCAGAAGCTGACATGACTAATGAACTGTCGAATCTGCAAACTAGTAAATCAACAGATTCAAATCATAAGAATTCCACTTTCACCTGCTTTGGATGCATTGGAGAAATTTTTTTGTAGTGAATGATGCATTGTTTTGTCAAATGACAATTTATATTGTGTTTGAATTGAATGTCTCTTGTGAATATGATTTATGCAAAAGAATTTGTGTATGGTCTCAGTTTTTGTTAAGTATATTCTGGAGAATGTAGATAAATAAGTGAATGTGTGCACTGCAGTTCTGGGCAAATGTGCAGGGTATTATGCACACTTATTTAATTTGGCGCCCTTGGCGCCTGGCGCCCTTTTTTCAAATGGCGCCATGGCGCTCTTGGCGCTTGGCGCCCTATATCCGTGGCGCCCTTGGCGCCTGGCGCCCACTTTCTGAATGGCGCCCTTGGCGCTTGGCGCCCTTTTTCTGTGGCGCCCTTGGCGCCTGGCGCTCACTTTCGGAATGGCGCCATGGCGCCATTGGCGCCTGGCGCCCTTTTTTCTGGCGCTTTTCCATCACTACTCGTAAGTAAACGTGAGTAAACGTACTTTTCCTCGCAGAAAATGTAAACAGTACTTCTGAAAAATGTCCCCAAAATTTTCGAGAAACGTCGCTCAAAATCACCCATTTTCATAACTTTTTGTCTATTTTTTGCAATTTTTGACCATATATTTGGTACTATACCCATTTTCGACTAGTTTCCCATATTTTTTGCACATTTTCTCCCTTTTTTCCTTCTATGCCTTAAAAACCTATATAAAAGACAATCTAAAATACGTCTTCTGTACTTGAGTACTTTCAAAAAGTATACGTAAAAGCGAGTACCAGAACTTTTTTCAGAGGAAACGTAAACGTTTTTACTCTGTACTCGAGTATACGTATTTATCGAGTAAAAGTAAATACGTTTTAACAACTATGTGTGCCATTTGATGGAGTTTTTTTGCGCTGTTCTGTACACCAAAATATTGCCATGAATATGCCAAATGCAGCTGCATGTATTCCCAGACCACAAAAGACTCCACACGCTGCGATGCCAATGAAGTTCTGCATGAAGTTATCAGGTTTGATTAAAAAAACTGGTGTGATGTGAGCATGTAACAAATGTATGTGGAATCCATAAAAGCGGACTAGGGTTGGCCGCTGTTTTTTTAAAACGTTTTTTATTAAAAACGTTTTTTTTTTTAAAACGTGACGTCCGAAATGTTTTTTTAAAAAAAAAACATCGACCGAAATTTTTAGTACTAAGCACTAGGTATTTTGCAAACTTTTTGCGCACAAGCGCGCAATTATTCACACACAAATTGACATTGGTGGTTGTTTTCATTAGTTTTGTGGCATTTTTAGTCTCAATGTATCCATTTATATATGCTGCCATGGGTTAATAAGCCGTCATATGTCGGTGTAGTATAAAAGATTGAGGTAATGTGCTTCCATGTACCTCCACAGTGTGTAACTTCACTCCCAAAGTAACAACCTCCTTTTATAACCTTGTTTCATCACTATTCCGTGCAAGGACGTATCCAGGGGGGGGGGGGGGGGGCGGGGGGGGGCTGCAGCCCCCCCCTTCCCGGGGTGAGACCTAAAAAGTCCCGGAAAATGCCACTTTTCCTATATATTTTACGATGTTTCTTAAAAATTTTTGCGCGCAAGCGCGCAATTTCTTGCCCATGCATTGTATTTACAGCGGATCGGCCCCTGAAAACCAATTTCCTTGGAAATGAACAGATTTTTCCAAATTTTGCTGTATATGCATGCATATTTACATACATACAAAGCGGTTCCTGGCGCTGGCGCCAACGCCAATAGCGCCATGGCGTGGCGCCTTTGTATGGCGCTAGCGCCAAAACGCCTTCCCTATATAGGGAAAAATTTGTGGGGGGGGGCTGAGCCCCCCCCCGTTCGCCGGTCCCCGTAAACAAGCAGCCCCCCCGCTCAAAAATCCTGGATACGTCCCTGATTCCGTGCCAAACTTTATCTGAAGTCACGAACATTTGACTATAAGGCGATATACGAACGTATCGACAAAAGAATGGATATTTTTGACACAAATCACCACTTCTAATGCTATCCCATGGCTCAACAGCCATTATATGGTCATATATAACATCACAGAGTATTGCCACTGTCTGATATACCTATATATGTTGACACAAAATCATATCTGGGAGCTTTAAAAAAACGTTGTTTTTTAAAAAAACATCGAGTTAAAAAAAACGTTTTTTCCAACTCTAGTTTAGACATTAACTTCAAACCAACCACCACTTACATGTCCAGCGGGAGGTATTGTTTTTCCTTCTGTTGTAGTGCCATTTGTCCCTGTAAATGACAGATGTGAGTTGAGTTAACACCATGCAGCTAACTATCTATTTATCTCGGAAGAAGATCAGTTATCTATCTATCTATCAACTTTCAGGTGGAAGGTAGACAACATTTGCTGAGCAAATGAACTCATTCTACACCCCTCATCAGCATGTCAAAATGTACCAGTTTCATTTGTAATGTTGTGTTTGTGCTGGCATTTGTTATGGTTAGCATTCAAAAAATCACCTGTGATTTATATTTTCGAAAATCACAATAAATATAAATATATAAGATTTATATATTTATTTATTTTTTAAATCTCAGTGATATATTTATATACATTTTTTAATTTCCAAAAAAATTATCACTGAGAAAATCACTCCTACTAGATAAATATATTGAACTGAAAATAGTTATACAACTGGCTACGCGTGTATAGCCTAAAATAGCACTTTTGTAGGTGATAATGGGCAAAAAGTTATTAAATTAGAGATTTTAAGCAAAAATTGGCAAAAATTTCTCAAAAATTGCTCTGATAGCTAGACATCTGGCCAATTTGGGGGTTCGGGGCGGGGGGGGGCGCCAAAATGCATTTCAAAATTGTCCTGTGGCTAAAATAGAACTAAAATTAAGTTGATACCAAAACCAGTTGACATCCAGTGTGTGTAGCGCCATAGGTTGAGTGCGAAATGTTTTTGAAATTGTCATCAAAGTTTTATGCTAAATTTTTGTATTGTGATGGTTGCTGCATGTTTTTAACATGTCAAATATTGTATTGAAATGAATACTGCTTGATCACTGCTAATACATGGAGTGTGCCCTATTTGAATACGTTTTTTCTGCTTGCAAACAGTAAATAAAACCCAAAATATAGCTTTAAATCGAGGTAAAGTATGAGTGATTTTTTGAGAGTTTTTTTCCGCTTAGAGTTATTTTTTGTATTTTTTTCTTCATTCTGGGTTTCGCTGCACATCAACAGGGGACGAAAATGTTCAGCAGGAACTGCCCACTGAACTCAATCAGTGGTTTTCTGAGTTCCACCAGTAATTTTCAGTAATTTATATATATGTATTTTCTGAAAAGCTGGAGAGATTTATATATATTTATTTTTTTTCTTCAAAATTCTGAGTGATTTATTTACACATATTTTCTGGAAAATAGGTCATTTTTTCAAATGATAGCAATGGTTGATGTGCAAGCCAATGCCGCTAATCCAAATAGGCGGCGCTGCACCCCCCTCCCCCGGTGCTCATCTAGGCAACCCCAGTGTCGTAGCCAGGGGTTTCGTGTGGTGGGGGGGGGGGGGGGCAGATTGTTTATGAAACCCGGGATGGGGGGGCACCCCCCTAAAATATGACTGCTGTAGTAGGGAAGTTGCGCAATGGCGCTGGTGCCGTTTGTAGGCGCAATGCCATGGTGCATTAGAACCAAAGACCACTGTATATGTAGGTATGTATTTTACATATGTACCAAGGACGTAGCCAGGGGGGGGGGCGGGGAGGGCGGCGGCCCCCCCCCCCTTCCCGGGCCGGACCAAAAAATGTGCCAGAAATGGCACTTCCAGAAGACGATTTTGTCGACAGTTTGAAAAAATTTTGCGCGCAAGCGCGCATTTTCCGTTCGTATGTGGCTGTATATGCCTGTAAAAAAACAGACGTATACTGGTGTTTTGGCGCAAATGCCAACGCCAGTGGCGCCATGGCGTGGCGACTATGTATGGCGCCAGCGCCATGGCGCCATTCCCCTACTACAGGGTAAAATTTTAGGGGGGGGGGCGCCGCCCCCCCCGTTCGCCGGGCTCAGTATACAATCCGCCCCCCCCCGCTCAAAAATCCTGGCTACGTCCCTGATATGTACATATACAGCGACATGTAAACATTCCAGTGCATTTTCACAGAATATCAGGTAGTCATGACCTGTAAAGTGAAAATGCCGTGACCTGCAAAATCACAATGCCTGTCATGTGAAGTAAAATGTGCACTTGCATGCAACATTTTTGTAAAATGACCTCAAAATCGTTGCACCACAATACATTTCCTCACATTTCTTATGTCTCACCCCCCAGAGGGTGGCTGCCCCCCCCCCCCCCCCCGCTGGCTATGTCACTGGGGGCCCAGCATTTCAGTGGGGCATATGATGACCACTGGGTGGGTCTACACTCTACATGGGTAAACATGAGCACGGGGTCTCAGCTGAGTGGAACAATATGGCATTTCATTTGTATACATCAACTATTTTGTTGCAATCATTGAACCTGTTGTTGTTGAAATTGTAGCTGTAGATGTGCTGGCAGGTGTTGGTGTTGTGATTGATGCAGGTTTTGTTGTAGTATACGTCTGAGTTGTAGTAGTTAGACTTGTCAATGTACTTCTAATCACCGCGGTAGTGGGTGTCGGTACCAGAGTTGTTAAGATTACTGAACTTTTGCAAAGTATATGTATATGTAAAATACTTTATTTTTACTCACCGGAAAATATAAACTCATGTGCATTTTTCTTTTGAGAAATGTAAAAGGGGATTTTGCATGTGTCATATTTATAAGTGGGTACTTTTTCATGGAAAATGTAAAATGCTAGAACGTTTTACATGTGATACAGATTTTTACATTGGAATACATAACAGATATTGTTTTTAAAATTGTTTTTAAGTAATTTTTATAGGAAAATGATTTGATTTTTTCAAGTTTTCTTTTTTCACCAAAAAGGATTGTGATTTTAACTTTCTGGAAAACATTTTTTGTACACATGAACTTCTCAAAAGTAAAAGTACAGGTGAGTATAGGTAGTTGAAAAGTATAAGTACAGGTGAGTATAGGTAGTTGAAAAGTATCTATAAATGTATTTACTCAGCAATTGAGTATAGCTATTTTTTGAGTAACTGTAAATACATTTAAACAACTGGTTGGTACAGTTGAAGTTGGAATTGTGGTGGTTAGAGTGGTTGGTTTGGTAGATTTTGCCATAGTTGTTGATGTGGTTGAAGTAGAGGTTGTTGTAGTGGTTGTTGTAGTGGAGGTGGAAGCGATTGTCACTTTTGTAGTTGTTGAAATGGTGGTTGTTGTTGTAGAGGTGACCGTGGTTGTTGATGTTGTTGTTGGTGTTGTTGTAGGTGTTGTTGTAGATGTTGTTGTTGGTGTTGTTGTAGGTGTTGTTGTAGGTGTTGTTGTAGGTGTTGTTGTAGGTGTTGTTGTTGGTGTTGTTGTTGGTGTTGTTGTTGGTGTTGTTGTTGGTGTTGTTGTAGGTGTTGTTGTAGGTGTTGTTGTTGGTGTTGTTGTTGGTGTTGTTGTTGGTGTTGTTGTTGGTGTTGTTGTTGGTGTTGTTGTTGTTGTTGTTGTTGTTGTTGTTGTTGTTGTTGTTGTTGTTGTTGTGGGTGTCGATGTTGTAGATGTTGTAGATGTAGATGTTGTTGGTGTAGATGTAGATGTAATTCTAGTTCGCTCCTTTGGTGGATATTTCTGTCTTGGTCTGGTGCTAGTTTCCACTGTTGGTACACCTGAAGATGTAATGTTTTATGTCTGTCTCATTTTCAACTTTTTTATGTCTGTCTCATTTCCATGCACGAGATAGGAAGAAATTATTTACATTTTTCTAATTGTGGGTCATATTTGATGATTTGCAGTTGATGTGGTAAAAAACCATTAACTAGAACCCAAACATGCAATGCTAGCAAAAAAAGCAAAGGTTAAACATAACCAAAAAAATATCTTTCAGCAGATAAGACAGCTGAAAATGAAACATAACCATTCATCCTGGCGCCATTTCTAGTGCCATCCAAAAGAGTGGCGACAGCGAAAATGGCGCCAAACGCCAAGGGCGCCATGGCGCCATTCGAAATAATGGCGCCAAGCGCTAGATGGCGCCACAGAAAAGGGCGCGAAGCGCCAATGGTGCTATGGCGCTGGTTCCCTTTGGCTATATTAAAGGGCGCCAGCGCCATGGCGCCATTCCATCACTAACTATGATGCAAGAAAAATTTACTAAAATGGATACTGGAGATTTATATTCACATTTGTCAGTGCAAACAAGTCATTATTCACTTCGGTTTGGTAATTTTTTGGGATAGGGATGGGATCTTGAAATATTGGGAATTTTCAATAACTATTTATTGAAACAATGTGCCCATTTTATATCATTGTACCATGATTCATCATTTAATATTTATATAAGTTGCAAAATGCCAATATCATAGATTGCACATGTTTTTTATGCAGAAAATTGTTCTAGCATAAATCCATAAGACTGAGCTGCCCATAAAAAAATAGGAATTTGCGGAATGTTAGCTTGTAGCGATTCAGCTTAAAAATGGGGATTTTCTAGGGATCTGGATTGGGGTTGAGAATATTTTACAGGATTTCAGTTGTAGCATTGGGAACAAAATCTGGACCCAAAATAAATTAATGCTTGCTTTTTTGTGGTAATTAAACATTGATTAGGTCCTATTTAATTTTTTCAGTAACTACATCACAGAGATACATGCTGCAAATGAACAAAAACTTACTCATAACAAATTCACAAACAACTACATTGACCCTTTGGTTGTTTCCAACTAATGAACATGGAGCATTATATTGCTTGTTACCTCCCCTCTGATATTTATTTTCGATTTTTCTCTGAATGCAGCGGCTTTTTTCCGGATTGTTAGGCTCATTAGGTAACCAAAATCCATTTGCTGGAATAGGTTGCCCATTACTAAAGAACCAGTCTTTTTTGGTTATTTTTGTCTGTGTCGGTGATACTTTTGGGGTCCCATCAACCCAGAATATGTATGGATATTCGAGAGTCCATTGCATTCCATTCATCATATCATCAATGTCCACCAGTTAGGGATGACTGGAGTTTTTTTTGGATAAACACACAGGTTTTTTGTTTGTTTTGGATGTTAATTGGTAGCATCAGCGGAATACCAGGGCCTTTGGACCTATGGGGAGGTGGGTGTGCGCTACACTTGTTCCCAGTAAAGAAAAATGTGGTTTATGGTAGATTACGGTGACCCACTTTTTTACTGGGAACAAGTGTAGCGCACACCCACCTCCAAATAGGTCGAAAGGCTCTGGTATTCTGCTAGCATCAAATCCGTTTTTTTTAAAGCACAGCCAAAACGTTTAGTATTTACTTATGTGCTTAGGTATTTTGTAATTTTTCACATGTGATTTCTGCTGGATATTTTTACTGGTTTTGTGACGATTTTAGTGTAAATGCTTCCATTTTTTCATGTTAGTGTCATGTTTTCATGTTACCCAACTCGCCCATCTATCCCAGTGGCAAGATTTTTTGACTACACTGTCCCCTGAACCCTCACCCAAATCGGCTATCTATATATCTGCAGTGATTTTTGAGAAGTTTTACCCCAACTTTTGCTCAAAATTGCTTACTTTTAAAGAACTTTAAAAAATTGTTTGATAAAAAACCAGGCTGATAAAACAGGGTTGTCAAAAAACCACATTTTTTCCATCCCTACTACCATTGCACTCTCACTGTCTAAAAGTGGTAGTTTTCCACCCTCTTTTTCACAATCTGCCCTTGAGAAATATTCAGTATACCACCACTTAGCTCCTGGCGCTTCATATTTCTGGGCAGCAATGCAGTGTAGTGGTTTGGATTTGAGTGGCTTGCAATTAACTGATATCTTGGTGATTGCCAATGGAATGTGAATGCCTGAAAGTTCTTTTCGGTACAATATGTTGATATACCTAAGAAAATTTACCGTATTTCCTCGAAATACCCCCCCCCCTCGAAATACCCCCCCCCCCCTCGAAATACCCCCCCCTCAAAATGGACACTATGAACTTATAAACCCCCCCCTCGAAATACCCCCCCCCCCAAATTTAGTGTATAGAGAACGTAAATGACAAAGGCTGCGGTTTGTCATCTGGGTAATGCAAAACACACGTTAAAAACGATGACTCTGTTATGTGAGAACAGTGATTATACGTCTACACACACTTATACAAGTCTTTAGAGTCTTATAAATGGCGATTTTTCGTTGCATTTTCGACGTCTGCGCACGTTTCAGACGACAATTTAGTACTTGGTTTTCAAAAAAATTCTGGCGAAATAATAAACCCCCCCTCGAAATACCCCCCCCCCTCGTTTAACCCCCCCTCAAAATTCTCACTCTGAAACAATAAACCCCCCGGGGGTATTTCGAGGAAATACGGTATACAAAATATAATTAGATGGTGTAGCTACACTGATATAGACTGTCATGGGCCAAGGCAGGGGTCTGTGGTGGGGGTTGCGGGGGTTACCCCCAAATTGTTTGGTTATCTATCTATCCTGGAGGCTGTAGGGTTCAAACGATATATCATATCGAATATCGGATATCAACCATTTTTTAATATCGAATATTGAATATCTATATCGAAAATTTTGAAAAAATATCGATAATCGATATTGAATATCGACTTTTTTTCTCAATATATCGAACCTGTATTGTGTCCCCAAATGTACTTTTCATTTTCATTTTGAGATGTTGATGGTTGATCTGATGTGCTTATAGTATTGTATTTGATGAGTAAAAGTACAGTATTTATAATGTCATTGTTGTTGGAGCGCTAAATTTGAAGCCAGAAAACGCTGTTATACTTTTTTTTGCAACATGCCCTTAAGCAATTAGGTTAGGATGAACTGTAATATCTACCAATTGTTATTTGTCTGATACACTTTGATTCATCATGTTTTTCTTCTATTTTCTACCATTGAGTGATGTAAAGCTTGTTAAAATCACTTACCATTCAAATTTCAGTAAAGAGATGATTAAACATGTGTGCAACCACATGAAAATACAATATGCCACTTGAAATATGCCTTGCTATACCAAAAGCATATCGCAATATCGAAAATATCGAAATATCGAATATCGAATATCGACCATTTTTCAATATCGAAAATCGAATATCGATATCGAGGTTCCATATTGTATCGATATCGAATATCGAGTTTCAGAAAAAAATATCGAATATCGAATATCGATATCAAAAATTTTGAAAAAATATTGAATATCGAATATCGACATCGAAAAGTCAAATCGTTTGAACCCTAGGAGGCTGCTCGTTTTTTTTGGCTACTATCCCGTGAAACTGTTACCCCCACCACAATTGCCCAGCTATGTGCTATCCGTAGCAATTTTTAAGAAATCTTGCCCCAATTTTTACTCAAAATCGCTAATTTTCATTTTTGCTTTTTTCAGCTCCAAAATCACTAGCTCGTAGGGTGTCAACAAACACTTTTTGGCGGAAAACGGAAACGGAAACAGAAAAAAATTTGCACTTGCCGGAAAACGGAAATGGAAACGGAAAAAAATTTCCACCTGCTGGAAAACGGAAAACGGAAAAATGAAAGCCCGGAAAACGGAAACAGAAACGGAAAAAATTGCTGAAATTATGCTGGAAACGGAAAAAAATTTCTGAAATTTTGCTGGAAATGGAAAAAAAATTGCAGAAATTTATCCAGAAATCAAAAAATTTGCAGAAATCTTGCTAGAAATGGAAACAATTCACATAATTGAGAACCTGCATGCATGTTTACCAGTTTGGCTGAAACAGAAAACAGAATTGAGCCAGAAAATGAAAAAAAGTTGGAAAAACAGACAATTGAGCCGGATAACGGAAAAAAGGCAGAAAAACTGAAATTTTAGCCGGAAAACGGAAAATGAGCCGAAAAAACGGAAATGGAAAAAAAGATTTAGCAGCCGGTAAACGGAAATGGAAAAAAAAAATTTGCCTGCGGAAATGGAAAACGGAAAGTTGACACCCTAAGCTCATGTGTCTTATTGCATTGCATATTGCAAGCTTCCATTTTGGGAGGCTGTTGTGTAATGATAAACCATGATATATTGTAGTAATATACAGTCATCTCCGGGTTAATCGTTCCCCCGGTTAAAGGGTTCCCCGGGTTAACGGGTTAATGGGTTAATTTTGAAAACCGGTGACATGTGTGAACTAAATTCCCCGGATTAAAGGTTTCCCCGCATTCCCGATTATCGGGTGGGATTTTTGAAAACAAATGGCATTTTTATGTAAAAAAGGGCTTTAGTTATCGGTTATTTTGAGCATTGAACAAACCCGAAGCAACCCATCGTGTGCAAGCGTCGAAAAATGCACAGTAAACATTGAAAGTTTCTATTTCAATAGCATTTACCTTCACTCATTGGTGATCTAAATTATGGTTCTTTTAATTAGGTGCTAGTTTCAGGCACCAGCACCATGGCGCTTTTACACATCATGTCCCCGGTTATCGGGTTCCCCGCATTATCGGGTACTTTTTCAGAAATTTCACTCCACCCGATAACCCAGGGATTACTGTATATTTTAATATCAAACCAATGTGTTTCCACTGTGGAAAATCCAGGGGTACTAAATGGGAAGGGGGTAATATATCTAACACCTCTGGAGTAGCCATTCACACTACTGTATTTTTTCTAATAGAAGGGCGCCCTTCTATTTTTTATCAACTTTTTTACCCGCCCTTCTATTGGAGATGCCCTTTTATCGGAGACCGCCCTTCTACTTTTTTTCGTCAACATTTCACCCAATCTTTTCCAAGTTCTGCCAAGGTTTTTCAAAGTGATACGTCACAGACACGCTTCGTTCAACATTTGAGATAAAAATAGCACAAAATCAATGGACAAAAGCCACTAAATCACAGCATCTGCTTTTTTATGCATTTGGCACACTCCCAGTACTTTCTGTACCTTCTTTTGGAGACCGCACTTCTATTTATTTTGTGGCCCAAATTAAGTCAAAAAAGTGTACCTTCTATTGGAGACACCCTTCTAATAGAGACCCGCCCTTCTATTAGAAGAAATACGGTATATGAACCAAAACCATGTCATGTGTGTATTATTGATTCAAAGACAAACCAATGAGTATCATCACCAATAATTCCACAGGGATGAACGCCATTTTTACTGGGTAGTTTGCTTTTGATTTGCTGCTTTCTCCTGAAAAGTGAAGGAAAATGTGTACCGTATTTACTTGAATAATTCCCTCACCTCAAATAATCCCCCTTGAATAATTCCCCCTGTTAGTGCGAGTGAGGAAACATAATTCCCCCCTCGAATAATTCGCTCTTTAAGCATATTATAAATTTGATAATTTGTTGTGTATACTTAGAACAAAAATGTTATGTATGCTGTTAATAAAGCATATTTCATGAAATGGGTTCATAGAAACATGCTTGGAGATTTTGCCGAAATAATTATTCCCCCTTGAAGAATTTCCCCCCCCCCAGGGGTATCTTTAATTTTGACCCTCCGAGTGGTTGGATAGATAGCAAATGGCTCCTCCGGAGGGATAGATAGCTGAAAAATTTTCTGGGGGGGGGGGGGGTTGGGGTGGTTCGATATATAGGCTTTTTCGCTCCTCCGGAGGGATAGATAGCTGAAAATATTTCTGGGGGGGGGGTTGTGGTGGTTCGATTTATACCGTATTTACTCGAATAATTCCCCCTACTTGAATAATTCCCCCACTCGAATAATTCCCCCCTGTTAGGCGAGTGAGGAAAAAATAATTCCCCCACTTGAATAATCCCCCCCCCCAATGATGGAAGGTAGTTAATGCACATTTATTTCAAAAACAATCGATGAAGTCAACCCAAGCAAAAGAGCTGTGTGTGGTTTGATTCACTGAATGCAAATGCAGTACATCGGGTGTTCAAAGATGCAAGTGTGCATAGGGTTGGAAAAAAAACGTTTTTTTTTAACTCGATTTTTTTTTAAATAAAAAAAACGTTTTTTTTATTAAAAAAAACGTTTTTTTATTAAAAAAAAACGTTTTTTTTTAATAAAAAACGTTTTTTTTTAAACCTCCCAGATATGACCTTGTGTCAACATATATAGGTATATCAGACAGTGGCAATACTCTGTGATGTTATATATGACCATATAATGTCTGTGGACCCATGGGATAGCATTATAAGTGGTGATTTGTGTCAAAAATATCCATTTTTCATCGACATATTGTTCGTATATTGCCTTATAGTCGAATGTTCGTGACTTCAGGTAAAGTTTGGCACGGAATAGTTATCAAACAAAGTTATAAAGGGAGGTTGTTACTTTGAGAGTGAAGTTACACACTGTGGAGGTACATGGAAGCACATTACCTCAATATTATTTACTACAGCAACATGACGGCTTATTAACCCATGGTTAGGGTTGGCCGATGTTTTTTTAAAAACGTTTTTTATAAAAAAAAAACGTTTTAAAAAAAAAAAAACATGACATCCAAAATGTTTTTTTTTTAAAAAAAAACATCAACCGAAATTTTTAGTACTAAGCACTAGGTATTTTGCAAAAGTTTTGCGCGCAAGCGCGCTATTTCACACACAAATTGACATTGGTGGTCGTTTTCATTGGTCTTGTGGCATTTTTAGTATCAAAGTATCCATTTATATATGCTACCATGGGTTAATAAGCTGTCATATGTTGCTGTAGTATATAATATTGTCG